>CM073466.1:73954440-74026940 GCA_037074535.1 Gleditsia sinensis | reverse complement strand
ATAGATTTTTAATAAAAAAAAGTATTTTTATATTTATTTATCAATTTAACATTATATGGTTTCTACCACTACTACTTTATCATCGTCATCATACCACCACTATTTTATCAATTTATCATCGTCTTCATACCACCACTATCTTCTGTGGTTCTCAACATCCATTGTTATTATTCAAGACTAAAATAAGAATTTATACAAAAAATAGACTAAAATGATAATAAATTTATTCGAACGAATAAATCAAGGGCACTTACTAGTATCTTTCAACTTGCAACAACTAAAATACTGGTTTATTTAAAAATAAAATAAGAAGTCAATACAAAAACTAGACCATTACTCTACTAGCACAAAAAATACGTAAACCTTTCTATAAATAGAAGCACCTCAGTGCTCCTTCCTTACCGTGCCTCCCCAAGCCACCTCTAGTTTCTCTCCTCTGCGTGTCTCTTCCAAACCTAATCATGCATGCTCTTTCACTCTTTTCTGCAGTACTGTTATCTCTTTCAACTCTATCCAATATTGCTGAAGCTAATTATAAAGGCCTAAGAGGTTTCAGCATCGACCTCATTCATCGTGATTCACCATTATCACCATTTTACAACTCTTCCATGACTCCATCAGAGCTCATTAGAAACGCTGCGTTTCGCTCCATTTCTCGAGCCAATCACTTTCGCCTCTCTAACAAAAAAACTCAGTCAGCTTCTGAAACTGATATATTTCCAGACTATCCAGAATACCTCATGAGAATCTTCATTGGTACCCCACCTGTAGAAGCACTTGCTATTGCAGACACAGGAAGTGACCTTACATGGGTCCACTGCTCTCCTTGTGACAAGTGTCACCCTCAAAAAGCCCCTTTATTTGACCCAAACAAATCTTCTTCCTACGTTGGTGTTTCATGTGACTCTAAACCTTGTACACTCATCCAATCTGACTGTGGGACTTCGAACCAGTGTACTATTATTCATATGTGGACAAGTCGTACACTATGGGAGAATTGGCTATGGATTCCATAAACTTTGGAACAAGTGACAGCACATCTGTTTCATTTCCTAAATCTGTGTTTGGTTGTGGACGTCTCAATGGTTTAGCGTACACAAGCACAGTTGCAGCCTTGCAGGCTTTGTGGGCCTAGGAAATAGGCCATTGTCCTTAGTATCACAACTGGGCTATGTAATAGGTCACAAATTCTCCTACTGTTTGCTTCCTTTCTTTTCAAATTCTGAAAGCAAACTCAAATTTGGAGAAGGGACCATATCTGGAAATGGGGTTGTTTCTACTCCATTGAAGACCATACCTAGAGTTCCATCTTACATCCTGAATCTTGAAGGTGTCATCGAACTTTATAGACCTTTTGCATTTAGTATTTAAAACTTATAATTGATCTAAATATGAACTTTGAATTACATTAATAAATTTAGATTACTATTCTAGTTGATTATATATGTTATAAAATTTATTATATATTTTTATTGCTGTAAGAATTGTTATATGTTATAAAATAAGTTTTATTTATATAGTACATGTTATCCTACTCATATTATATGTTTCGAAAAATCTATTTTAAAATGTATTGTTGAAAAAATAAAAATAAGAGCCAAAATAAAATCTAAAACCATTTTATGAACCGATTTTTAAAAAATAGTTTCCAACTCTATAAAATTGATAACAATTACAATACATGATTAAAAAACTAAAAATAAAAGTATCATAATACCTCCAAGATTGAGGACGTAATAAGCAGATGGAGCTCCAGGTTTGGTCAACAATGGAGTGGACAACTCCGTGTCCAGATATCCTGGCTGCTTCTCCGAATTTCAGTTTGCTTGTAGAGTCTGAAGAGAAAGGAAGCAAACGGTAGTAGAATATTCTGCCACCTATTTCGTCACCTAATTGTGAAACTAAGGACTTGAGAACGTCCCAACGTTGTAACGTCCACATCGAAACACGCCCTTAGGAAACTTTGTCCTCCCACCAAAGTTAATATAATCTTCTGCTAATTCTCCCGCTGTGTATGATTCATCCCCATATTCATAAGAGTACATGCACTATTTTGAATTTCCACACGTTGATTGGCCATTGGGGAGAAGTGTACATGTTAGATATTTTAATTAGTGACCCATGTGTTTTAGATATGTATTTTATTATATTTATTCATTTAAATATAATTATAACTTAATGATAATTATGACTTAGTGATAATTATGAATCAATGATAATTATCACTTAATGATAATTATGATCTAATAATGATTAAGTGCTAAAATCCTATTGTTCAATACGAGAGATATTTTCTATTGAAGATATATATTGATGGTACATGTTTATTAAAGACTATATAAGAAACTGGTTCTCTCTCTACCCAGTATGTGACAATTTTCTCTTCATAAAGAAACGTGCGTCAAACTTAGAGAGGTGAAGAGAGAGAAACACAGTTTCTTTAATATCTCTAATCTACGGTAGATTTATTTGCAAGAAAAATATTATGGATCAAGGTATGTCTCTATTTGATTACTATTTTTGTGAGAATTATAAATTTTTAAGATTATAGTGCATAATGAGTTATCCAAATTAGGGTTTTGATTTGAATAAATTATTGAACAACTTATATGTGGTATCAGAGCCTTTGTTTATGGAACTTATGATTTTCCATTTAAGATTATTGTTTCTCCTTTTGAAAGATCAATGATCACAAAATTGTATTTGATGTGAAAATTAGTTTCTCCGGCAATTTATGTTTCTTTCCACGTAAAGTTTACAAACATGATTTCTTGAAATTTTTGAAACGTTGATAGCCTTTTCCAAAACAGTATTGTCATGCAAAACTGAAAACGTTTTGAATAGCAAGCCATGAATTGATTATACTCAATTGATGAATTGGCTTTATCTTGAATTATATTGTTATGCTACATCACTTGAGTTAATGGATTTTCACTTGATTTGATGGCTTTTGATTTACAACAATACATTGTGCAATTTCACGATTTGGCTGATGCAATTATATATGATTTGTTGCAATTATATTTTGTGAAATTGTAACAAGAGTTTTGTTTCAAAATAAAAATAAAAATTAAAACTACCTCCTTGATAAAATCAAGGATGTATGAAAAAATTATAGACAATGAAGTTCTTGACTCTATATTTTAGAATTGTATTATATGATCATTATTTGAAAGTATGTTTACAATTTTGGAATTATATTATGTAGGATTTGTTAATCACCAAAGTGGTCGAATAAAATTAGTTCCAAGTTGTATAATGGTTTTATTTTCAATTACCCATAAATTTTGATGCTTATAAATGACATAATGATGGTTTGTTTATGAGAGTATTGAAGGTTATTGGTCATAAAATATTTAAGAATCGCCCAAAAGTTGATTAGGTAGTATTATAGTCAAGAACATAAATGTGGATAATTAATATACTTTATTTGATTTGTTTAGTATATCCAAAGATAACAAACACGTCAAATTAAATTATATATAATTATCAATTATGTGAGATTAAATTAAGCATCAATTATGTTTATTGTTGTGCATTGTTGGATCACCCAAAGGTGGACTTTAATATACATTTATTGATGATATTATCTAAATATGAGTTATGCACTTAAATTATGACTCAAAGCATTAATGTATGAGCATTTTATCTGTTTGTAGTATTAGTTCTTGTTTCTCTTCATTCGCAAGCTCTGTTTATATTAAAGTACAATGTGTTTAATATCTTTGAGTGGCGTGAACTGGTCCAATTTCACTTAGGTGTTTTCGATCTTGACTTAGCACTTCTAACTGATAAGCCTGTTGCTCTTACTTATTCAAGCAGCACAGAACAGAGGTCTTTCCATAAGGCTGTTGAAAGATCTAATAGACTGAACCTAATATTCATGCGCATGATAATAACAAACAACATTAAGTCCATAATTCCCAAAACTAAAAGTGCAAAGGAATATATGAAGTTTGTGGAAGAGCACTCCCAGTCTGATATTGCTGATAAGTCATCGACTGGGTCATTATTAAGTATATTAATCGCCATGAAGTTTGATGATTCGTGTACTATGCATGAGCATGTCGCTGAGATGACAAGTATAGCAGCCAAACTGAAGTGCATGGGAATGAAGGTGAAAGAAAACTACCTTGTACAATTCATTTTGAACTCCTTGTCTTCTAAGTATGCCACATTCCAAATAGGTTACAACACCATTAAGGATAAATGGAATGTGCATGAATTGCATAACATGCTCATTCAAGAGGAAGGCAAGTTAAAGAAACAAGGAATTCATTCAATTAATCTTATGGGTCAGCAAGGAGCTGGTAAGAAACACATAAAAAATAATGAAAAGGGCAAGCACTAACTACATAAAGTTAATGAGTCATCTGCCCTAATCCACAAGAAGGAACAAAAGAATGATAAGTGTCATTTCTATAAAAAAAAAATCTAGACATTATCAGAAAGATTGCCCAAAACGCAAGGCATGGTTTGAAAAGAAAAGTAAGCTTAGTGCTTTAGTATGTTTTGAATCAAATCTAACTGAAGTTCCTTATAATACTTAGTGGATTGATTATAGTTGTACCACTCATGTTTCTAATACAATGTAGGGATTTCTTACAACCCAAACCATAAATCCAAATGAATAGTTTGTCTTCATGGGGAATCAAGTCAAAGCTCAAGTTAAAGCCATTGGGACCTATTGTTTAATTTTAGATACTAGACATCATTTAGATATTTTTCAAACCTTTTATGTTCCTTCTATTTATAGAAATTTTCTCTTTATCTAAACTTGATACAGCTGGATACTATTTTAAATTTGGGATTGGATGTTTTAGTTTATTCAAACATAATCATCTCATTGGTTTTGGTATTTTATCTAATGGTTTGTATAAATTAAAGCTTGATAACCTTTTTACTGAGACTCTTCTAACCTTGCATCATAATGTTTGTACTAAAAGTGTCTTAATTAATGAAAGTTCAACTTACTTGTGGCATAAACATTTGGGTCACATATCCAAAGAAAGAATAATGAGATTGGTAAAGAATGAAATCCTTCCAGATTTGAATTTTACTGATCTTGGCATATGTGTGGATTGTATTAAAGGAAAATATACAAAACACAATTAAGAAAGCAGCCACAAGAACCACACAACTCCTTGAAATTATACACACCGATATATGTGAGCCTTTTCATGTTCCATCCTTTGGTGGAGAAAAGTATTTTATCACCTTCATTTATGAATTTTCACGTTATGACTATGTCTATTTGTTGCATGAAAAATCTCAGTCAGCAGATGCCTTAGAGGTATTTATCACTAAGTTAGAAAGACAATTAAATAGAAAGTTGAAAGTTATTAGGTTTGACAGAGGTGGTGAATATTATGTAAAATATGATGAAACTGGACAATGTCCTAGTCCATTTGCTAAATTTCTTGAAAAGCATGGTCTATGTGCCCAATACACAATGTTAGAAACACCACAACAAAATGGTGTTACAAAAAGGCGTAATCGTACTCTAATGGATATGGTTATGAGTATATTGAGTTTTTCTTCTTTACCCTTATTATTGTGGATGCATGTTTTAAAAACTGCCATGTACTTGTTAAACAAGGTTCCTAGTAAGGCAGTTTCAAAGACTCCTTTTGTCATGCCCCTAATTTAAGAGCACGTGAAATACATACTTTACAAACAGATATTTATCATAATATGCATATTACAATCCTTTATCAGGAAAAATAGATACATATAGGTTCTCCCATATATACACAAAATACAGGCTAAATTTATAGATATCAAAGTAATAGTAGAAGCAGGGATCCTGCCTGTGGCGTTCAAAGCAAACTCTAAAGTACAAGTACAATATAAACCAAAATCTATGAGCTTTGGAAACAAAGTAGGCTCACCCAGAGACTATGTCGCCTAGCTAATCACCTATATGAGGGGGAAGGAACAAACTCTGTATTCTTATTTGAAAAATGTGGAAATATTGTGTAGTGAGTTTAACAACTCAATGAGCAAATAAAACCTCCTATGATCTTCTAGGTTAGCATATGGATGCACTCATATTTTAGAATTTGTCACATAAAAAATACAATTCAAAAATACATCCATATGGGACTCACATTTTAAATATTCTCAATTCAAAAGATAGTTAGAGGTCCAAAACCAAATACAGTATGGTATGGTCATAAAATAAATCTTGTTATGCATCAAAATATTTTACATGTAAATATTAGGAGGATCCCATATCAAAACTATCAGATAATCCCAAGCACACAGCAAGGGAGAGAAAATCACATATCAGAAAGTTGACATTTCGCCTAGATAGGAGGCATCCCGCTCTCCTTCACATAACAGATCTCGTGTGTTGGCTGTCACATGAGGATAACAACACCTCTGCTAGCTAAGGTGTCAAGGTGCACCAGGGCTAACATCTCATGTTGTTAGCAAACAATGTTTCCAATATGATTCATTCATAGAAAATAATTGCATAAATACAATATCATTCAAAATAGAAGTTACAGTCTGATACAGAAATTTCAGTTTGAGTTCAGTCCTTTGTCATAAACTTTTCAGTTAGAGTTTAACACATATCCATACCCTTTTTTTTTTCCAAAAAGGACCTTATAATTATACAGATAAATGCCACGTGTACAAATTCTCTTTTCAAAATGATGAGAAATGTATTTAGAAACACATGTTCCATCGATTTTGAAATCAATATGCAAAGCTATACTCTTTTTGAACAATATGCTGACTAATAAGCAAATATGATAATTTAACCAATTTTAGAGACTTATAATAGTATAAATCAGTTGTATACGAAACCAATTATATATTTAAAGTTCAAGAAGAGCATAAGATAAGTCATAGTAGGGATTATCTACTCACCAGGCAAAATTTTCAAGTTTGACAGCCTCAAAATGCACGTTTCCAAGTCAAATTTGACCAAATAGACTTAAAAAACGAGTCTGTATGGTTCAAAAATCTAGGAAATGGCTTTGAATCACGAAATTTTGCCTCCGGGAGCTCGATCAACATTGGTAAATCGATGGGTCACTATTCATTGGTTGAGGTACTGTTCACACATACCGGAATCACTATTCATGCCAGTCGGATTTATTGTTCATGATGCACAAAATTTGTCAAATGGCTAAGAAATTTCATATCATATAGTTTATCTACCTTCTGAATCCATCTACAGTATTAGATTTTCAATTTGAGGACTCTAAATAGGAGTTTCAAAATTCACATTTTTCTAAGATTTTCTTCTTCAGATCTGCGGTGATTTTTTTGGCCGATTTGAAAAATTGTTCAGTCAATATTATAGTACTCTCTGTCCTGAATCCAATGGTATTCATAGTTTTGAGATTGGAGGCTCGAGGTACTCTAAATCTAGAGAGAGAAAATAAGGAAAGAGAGAGTTCACAATTTTTTTTCTAGCCTCCTTGTGCGGCAAATAGTGTAAAAATATCTGAGGGACCATTTTGCAAAATTTCAATTATTGCGGGATGTCCTTGCAAATTTTCATTATTTACATTTTGACCTTAAAACTTTTAAGATATTACATTTTGGCCCCAAAAATATTAATAAGTTTCCATTTTTATCCTTAAAACTTTTCGATTACATCCCTACTCCTTTATTTCTTTTATTAATCCATATATAAATGAAAAATATTAAATCTTAGCGTTGTTACACCTTTTGAACTATGGACATGAAGGAAACCCAATTTAAGGCACCTGCATGTTTGGAGTTGCTTGGCAGAAGTAAGAATTTATAATCCACATGAAAAGAAACTGGATTCAAGAACAATCAGTAATTTCTTCATTGGTTATCCAAAAAAATCGAAAGGGTATATATTTTATTGTTCTAACCATAGTACGAGAATTATTGAAACTGAAAATGCTAAGTTAATTGAAAATAGTAAAGTTAGTGGGAGTGTAGAGAACCATGAAAAGTGGAAATCCAATAAGTTAAGGTACAAGTTCTTTTACCTAAAACTTCTTGGGAAATTTTTGTTCCCACAGTTTGACAACTTACAAGAACAACAAATGATTGATGAAACACCCTATAGTGAAGTTGTCACTAATGAACATATAACAGATGAACCACATGAAATAATATCATTAAAAAGATCTCAAAGAAAAAAGCTATATGCTATTTTTAATGATTATGTGGTCTATCTACAAGAGTCAGAATTTGACTTAAGAGTTGATGGTGATCCAGTTTCATTCTCACAAGCTATGGAAAGTGCCAATAATAATAAATGGTTAGACACTATGAAAGAAGAGTTAAAATCAATGGATCATAATGAAGTTTGGGATATTGTTGAATTATCTGAAGGTTGTAAAAGAGTTGGGTGTAAATGGGTCTTTAAGACTAAGTGCAACTCAAATGGCAAGGTCGAATAATTTAAGGCTAGGCTGGTTATCAAAGATTTTACTCAAAAAGATAGCGTTGACTATAAAGAGACATTTTCTCCTGTCTTCAAAAAGGACTCATTTAAAATTATTATGACAATGATAGCTCATTATAACTTAGAGTTACATCAAATGTATATGAAAACTACTTTTCTGAATGGAAATTTAGAGGAAGAGGTTTATATGGATCAACTTGCGGGTTTTCCAGTAAAAGGAAAGGAACACATGGTGTGTAAACTTAAAAAGTCAATATACGGACTTAAACAAGCCTCCCGACAATGGTATCTTAAGTTCAATGATACCGTCACTTCCTTTGGATTTAAAGGAAACAATGTTAATAGGTGCATATATTTGAAGGTTAGTGGGAGCAAGTTTATATTTCTGATCCTGTATGTTGATGACATCTTGTTGGCTACAAATGATCTTGGCTTATCATAAGAGACCAAGAAATTTCTCTCTATGAACTTTGAAATGAAAGATATGGGTGAGACATCCTATGTTATAGGAATTGAAATATTCCATGATAGGTCACAAGAAATGTTAGGACTGTCTCAGAAAACATATATTAATAAAGTTTTAGAGAGATTCAAGATAGAAAAGTGCTCTGCAAGTGTTGTTCCAATTCATAAAGCAGATAAATTCAGCCTTATGTAATGCCCAAAGACTGAATTGGTACGCACAAAAATATAAAGAATTCCTTATGCATATGTTGTTGGGAGCTTGATGTATGCTCATATTTGTACCAGGTCAGACATAAGTTTTGCTATCAGAATGCTGGGCAAGTATCAAAGTAATCCTAGATTGGATCATTGGAAAGCTGCAAAGAAAGTAATAAGGTATTTGTAAGGAACAAAGGATCACATGCTTACTTATAGGAAATCTAACCACCTTGAGATGATTGGATATTCAGATTCAGATTATGCTGGATGTGTTGATACAAGAAAATCTACATTTGACAACTTGTTCCTTTTAGCAGGAGGAGTAATATCATGGAAGAGTGCAAAGCATTTTTTCATTGCTGCATCCACTATGGAGGCTGAGTTTGTGGCATGCTTTGAGGCCACTATTCATGGTTTATGGTTGCGGAATTTTATTTTAGGGCTTGGAATTGTCGACAGTATTGCCAAGCCGCTGAAAATTTACTGTGATAATTTTGCAGTAGTTTTCTTTTTGAAAAATGACAAATATTCAAAGGGTGCTAAACACATGGAAGTGAAATACTTTGCCATTAAAGAAGAAGTTCAGAAACAAAGAGTGTCAATTGAGCATATTAGCACCAACTTTATGATTGCGGATCCATTAACGAAAGGATTTCCGCCAAAGACATTTAATGAACATGTTGAAAGAATGGGCATTATTGGGTACCACTATTGAGATTATGATGAAGTTTAATGCTCTTTATGTTTTGACACTCTGAGCTCTTTTATTTGTTGTTTCTGATTTATTTATGCATCCTATTACTTATTGCTAGTATATATACATAAATGAATTATGTGAATGTTAGCGGGATTTGTCTTTGACAAAGACATTATTGTTGGACCATTATGTTATCTCTCATTACAGGTTATGTTAAGTATAGGATTAATATTGTGATACATAGAAGGGACTGTGTCGAACTAATGACATACAACCGCTATGATCCTTATTAACTTTTGCTTAATGATGATTTATAATGTGACCAATTTAAGGAAGGATTTAGCTAATAAATGCGCATTATGTTCTATTTGAACCTACGAAGTTGAATAATGTCACATGGGCCAAGTGAGAGAATGTTAGATGATATGTATTTTATTATATTTATTCATTTAAATATAATCATAACTTAATGATAATTATGACTTAGTGATAATTATGAATCAATAATAATTATCACTTAATGATAATTATTATCTAATAGTGATTAAGTGCTAAAATCCTATTAGTCAATAAGAGAGATATTCTCTATTGGAGATACATGTTGATGGTACATGTGTATTAAAGACTCTATAAGAAACTGGTTCTCTCTCTACCTAGTATGTAACAGTTTTTTCTCCATAAAGAAATACGGGTCAAACCTAAAGGGGTGGAGAGAAACACAGTTTATTTGAGATCTCTCATCTACAATAGATTTATTTGTAAGAAAAATATCATGGATCAAGGTATGTCTCTATTCAATTACTTTTTTGTGAGAATTATAAAGTTATAAGATTATAGGGCATAATGAGTTATTCAAAATTATGGTTTTGATTTGAATAAATTATTGAACAACTTACAATACAAGGTTTTGAATCACATGATAAAACCTTGTAAGAAGAAGATTTATTTGGGTCAAATAAAGGATTTTTTTTGTGGGCAACATTTGACACAAGGTGAGCATTGGACCCATACGAGGTTGCTTCCTGTGTCTGCAATAGTAAGTGTTTCTACAGGTGGGTTACCAATGAAGATTTTCATTAGGTAATCACCATCACTTGGAGCTATATCAGTTTCATCAGATAATTTGGTTTCATGATCCATAGAGAGGGGAAAGCGATTAGATCAAGAAATGGAGCGAAATGCTGCATTTGTAAGGAGCTGTGATGGGGTCATGGAAGAGTTGTGAAATAGTGACAATGGTGAGTCCCGACGAATGAGGTCGATGATGAAAACAATAATAATTGGGAGTTGATTAGGTTCAGAAATGGACGGAGTTGAAAGAGAAAATAGTAGTGAGAAAAAGAGCGCAAGAGAATGCATGTTTAAAGATTGATTTGGGATTTTTGAAATCAAGGTTTGAAGGTGAGGAGGTTAAGGTGCTTCTATTTATAGAAAAGTTGACGTGATTTTTGTGTTAGTAGTATAGATTTTGTAAAAAATATGATTTTTTTTGCATATTTTATTTTATTTTATCACAAATTTATAGTCACAACTCACCACCTTATTACTTGGAAGGAGGTACATTTTAAAATTTATAATATACGTAAAATATAGGTGAGTTTAATTAGCTTCACCACTTCTGTTCATTCTTACCTAACGGTTTGACGTTGCCATTATTCATTGATCATGTGGATAAAAACTTTTGAGAGGATTATATATAGTTGGGTGATGACTTATGAGTCAAAAGTTGGCTACAAGTCAATCAAGTTAAAGCCTAAAATGTTTAATAACATAAATAAATATTGATATGCCTACTTATATAAAAGTGAGTGTTTGTGTGTTTTGTTTTTTAGTGAATTTAAAATTTCCAACCTTAATGATACTACCCATGTTTAGGGTACCTGAAATATCCTTGGCGTTCAAATTATTTTATGATAACGAATGAATTAAGAGTAAAATATTTTAATATTTTCTGCATTTTGTATATCAAATACAATTATATTTTTAACAAACTACAAAGACTTCTTTTAAGTTTCATATTAAATATATTTAATTTTTTATAGTATACACTGAACTCTAAATTTTACATTAAATACATTTGTCTGTCTTCATTTAAAAATATAAACTTATCTCACTTAAATTTTAAAAATAGTAATCATTTAATTTTTAAGCTTTATCACAAGTTAGGTAGTGTGTTCTTTTTTTTGGGGGGGGGGGGACAAAGTGTTAGGTAGGTTGTCTCATTTAATCAAAGTCGGCGCAAGAAAATTTATTTGAACCCTAAATTTGAAGCCCAAATCAAATTTGAGTTGGTTGACAAGCCGAAATAAAAATTATTAAATTATATATATTTTTCACCATAAACAATAAATTATTTAATGGATGGACAGCACGAAAATGATAAAAAAATTAAAGTTAATTTAAAATAGTAGATTAAGACCAAAAAATATTTAATGGGATAAATCAATATTGCACTTATATATATATATTGGAGTGACAGTGATTTTTTTTTTTAAAAAAAAGAGACTGAGATATTTAGGAGTCGTCATGTGGTAAGTGAGTAGCTATCTGACAAATATCTGAACCAATTTACTTTTGCTCAAAGACCTTTCCAATCGCATATATAAAAGTTTAAATCTTAAAACTTGACCCTTATTACAAGGGTTAGAAAACCACCTTTTGTTTAAAATTATTGTCAATAAGTGACCATCTCTAAATGGAAAGATTGAAATTCTCGAATACTATAAAATTATTTAATTGTGCTATAAACTAATCTAGTCAAATCAATATAAATATTTTATAGTATTTATTAAATACTTAACAAAAAAATTAATTTAATAAAGAAAAACTACTTTAGGAAATATTAATAGTTTTCTTTAATATAACTTCAACACTCAGTTTATTACTAATTAAACTTTTGTATTATAACTTTTTCACTTTTCTCATATACACCTTGAATTCTTAATATAACTTGTGCTTTTCTTTTTATTTTTTTTCATTTGGCTTCTCAACTCAAGATTTCAGCTTGTGCTGCAATTTGGCTTCTACTAAGACTCCAAGTCAAGATTGCAACTTGTGCTACAAGTATATATAACACAGACAAAGGCTGTCAAACTTGAAATATCAAGTTGCATCATCCATTTCGCCTTAATTATTGTGTAGTCCATTTTTATAAGGCTTTTATTTATTTATTTATGAATATCTTCATATTTTGTGGCTGTAAGACCTATGTACAGGAATTTAAAAGTTGTATGGTATTAACATTACTTTTAATCTTAGCCAAAATGTTTTATAAAATACTAGTAATTGGCATACACATAGAATAATTATTCTTGTGTAGACTTGGCTAATAAATAGGTCCTGTAAAGTTGAATATGATCATATATATAAGTTAATTTAATATAGTCTTATATGATATTTGGTGCTCACTAGAAATTGAATAAATATTTTTATATGGCTATCACCGTATAACATTAATACACTTAAAAAGAGAGGAATAAGTCTTAATAAGAAAATTTGTATAAATTTTTAATAAAAAATTATTTTTATTTTTATTTATCAGTTAAACATTGTATCATCTCAATCATTACCACTTCATCATAACTAGTGTTGTTATTGCTACCACCACCATCACTCACATTGCTGCCACCATTGCACCCATCACGGCATCACCGCCACTACCACTATTTCATTTATACCTTGTCACTGCCAACATCCCTCTTTCTTATCACCACAATTATAATCATACTATAATTATTGTCACCACCATTATCACTCTCATCAAAATTATCACTATTGTCATTGTTTTGCTATCATCATCACTATTATCACTACTATTATGTTTAAACATAAACATAATATTAGGCATATTTATGTATAAGATATTATTTTTATTATATCAATAAATATATAATAATATTATGTTGCATCAACTTATGTTTTATACATTAATCCAACATAACACTTCACAGTATAAAGGATTACATGATGGATGTGAATGTTTAAACAAGTTGTATATTTCATGTATTGGCTGAATGCATAGCTATGTATATATATTACATGTGAGAGAGAATGAGATAAGGATAAAAAATATATGCTATCATATATATGTTACAACAAATATTTAAATAAAAGATAAGATAAGCCTTATCAAGAGATCCCATAGAATGTGGACCGTAGGAATAGCTCTAACACCCCCCGGCAAGCCTATGGGCATCATGAAGAGGCAGCTGGGAGCAAAGATGCCGAAATGTAGCGATGGGTAGGGGCTTGGCAAATAAATTAGCAAGTTGCATTTGAGAAGGAACAAACCGAACTTGTATGACACCATTAGCAACCTGTTCTCGAACAAAATGATAATCCAATTCTATATGTTTGGTTCTTGCATGAAAAAGGGGATTGGAGGTAAGGTAAATTGCACCAATATTGTCACAATTAATCGTTGTAGAAGAGGGCAGAAAGCCAATTTCTTGAAGCAGGGAGTGAAGCCATAAAATTTCTTGAGTAGCATTAGCAATGGCTTTATATTCACCTTTTGTGCTTGAATGAGAGACAGTGGACTGCTTTTTAGCCATCCAAGAGATCAAAGATTTGCTAAAAAATTTCCATAACCACTAGTGGATCTTCAGTCATCCCAATCTCTACCCCAAATCACTATCACTATAACATCTTAAATAAAGACTAAAAGTAGAAGAAAAGTGTAAACCTCTTTTGTTGGTGCCCTAAAGATATCTTAGCAATCGTTTAAGAGATGCCCAATGCTCTTCACTTGGAGAGTGCATGAATTGACACAATTCGTTGACACTATAGGAAATATCAGGCCATGTGATGGTGATATATTGGAGAGCACCTACATATTGAAGATATTGTTATGCTTGAGCAATAGGTTCTCCTTGATTACGAACTAGGAGTGGCTTTGTGGCAATTGGAGTGTGACAAGATTTGCAATCATAGAGATCAGTTTTTGTGAGCAATTCTGAAATATATTTGTGCTGGTGAACCAAGATGCCATTCTTATGTTGTTGCACTTGAAGGCCAAGAAAATAGTGGAGGTTGCCAAGATCACGGATGGGGAATTCAACCTTCAATTTATTAATGATGTTGAGGACCAAATGCATGATGGAACATGTGATAACCAAGTCATCAACATATACAAGGACAAAAATAATATCAACCCCATTTTTGTAATAAAATAGAGGTTGGTCTGCCTTGGAACCGATAAATTTGAGAGATAATAAGACTTGGCTGAGGCAATGAAACCAAGACCTTAGGGCTTGTTTTAAACCATAGAGGGATTTATGCAAGAGGCATACATAATCAAATTTTAGCTAATCAAGAAAACCAAGAGGTTGGGCTATGTAAATTGTCTCCGAAAGATGACCATGCAGGAAGGCATTAAAGACATCCAATTGTCGCATGGGCCAATTATGCATAGTAGCTATGGCCAAGATTGTGTGAATGGTTGTGGCCTTAATGACTTGACTGAAAGTTTTCTTATAATCCAGGCCAGATTTTTGAGTGAATCCTTTAGCAACTAAGTGCCTTTTGATCCTGTAAATCCATTTACTTCCAATAACATTAGCATTAGGAGGTTTGGGAATCAAAGTCCAAGTGGAATTGGAAAGGAATGCATTCATCTCATTAGAAATAGCATGGTTCCATTCCTTATATTTACTGGCTTGAAGATATGTTCAAAGTTCAGTTTCAAGAAAATTTTCTGGAGTTTTAACAGCAACATTAGCATGTCTTTTGGCTAGAGTGGCAGGGTGAAGAGTCATGAAGTGAGTACAGTTATCATTGGAGGACGAGATGGGGTATTTAGTAAAATCAACTAGCAATTGTAAACCAGGAGGGTAGGGGTGTGGAGGTGTGTGAGTGGGGTTGGATTGTGATGTAGTAGCAGGACTAATTGATGGTGAAGTAGTGGGTGATAATTGGGAAGAGGGAGGAGGGACGAGTGGTGTAGGAATAATATTAAAATTTTGAAAGTCGTTACTGAATATCTATTTTTAGTGCCATGTATTAAAGTCACCACTATTTGGTAGCAACTATAATCGCCATTGCATCCATTTTTTAGTGGTGACATAATATAGTGAAAAATGCATTCAGTGGCAATTTAAGTCGCCACAAAAGGCTTTTTCTAATTTTTTTTTTTGTTCGTTGGCAATGTGCATTCAATGGTGATTTCAATCGCCACTGAATGGGAATTTTCAATTGGAAAACAATTGGAAAATCTCTTCATACTGAATCCTCTGTTATGTTTTCTTTTAGGTTATTTATGAATATTCTTATAATTAAAGCATTTCATTATATTACAAAAACAAAAGAAAGAAAGAAATTAATAAAATGATATGCATTAATATAATTTCAAGTAAAACAAATTTTTGTTGAGATGCAAACAGCGTGCCAATTAATAGAAAACATTTTACCTAATAATAGAAGAACAAATAACAATCAATTTGATGGTTCTCTTGGAGATGTCAATGCTGTATTACTTGTTGTATTAGCTATGGAAGTTGATGCAACATTACCCATAAAACTTAATGAAATTTGTTCCTGTTTATATCACAATAACAAATTAATACATATATAAAAAATTAATACTAATAAAATAAATTTCTGTCACACAAAATATCACTAAATAAATCAAGGCAAAAAGAAATTATATATTATGCTTCAAACGTTGAAAGGCAGTGGTTAGCAATTGAACTACCTCGGCCTGCATATATGCCACTTCTACTGTGGTGGAAACATATATGAACTTTTGCGTAATCACTCTCATGGTGTGGAAAGTGTGAACTGGAAAAACATAAAATTGTTGAAAAAATTGAATTGAAATTTTTACTTTTTACATAATGACAAGATATGCTTTGGATTAGGATAAAAAGAAATGTCCATTCTCTAAAAAACATGGAAAAAGAAAAATTATTCCATTCTAATATGCTCCCTGCGTGGATACTCCCAAGTTTAGTTTGATGGTTTTTGTCTAGGTTCATCAATAATGTCAAGCTTTTTGAAGGAATATGCCCAGGATGATTTGGGAACCCAAACCCAAAACTCATATGACCAACGTAGTTAAAAACCAGAATATGCACTCAAAAGAATCAAAGTAAAAACAAAAATATTGATTTTAGTAAGGATAACTCTTAGAAGTGATTTATGATATACTCTGAGACAAATGGAGTGAGACAAATATCACTAATTAAACACTTTTTTAAATACAATTTTAGCTTCAATTACTGCTATCTATAACAGTACGTCTGTATGTGTGAGTGTCTATTTGACAAATATCTAAACTGATTTACTTTATGTGGATGTGCGCGTAAGTGTGTCTGAGAGAGAGAGAGAGGGGCCCCTTTTCCAATAACATATATAGAGGTTTAAGTCTGAAAACTTGATAAAGGTTCGAAAACCACCTTTTGTTTAAAATTATTGTCAATTATGCATTTATCAAGAAAATGTGGGAGCGTTTAGTTTACGGAATGGAGGACTTCCATTCCCAAATAAGCTTAGGTTGGATTGAATATTAGTTTTATAAAGCATAAATCCGATTTATAATAAATTATTAAGAAATATATTAATATATTTTTACTAAATTTTACGTTTGAAATATTGAAGGAGGAGAAATCAAACGCCAAATCACCCAGGAGACGGAAAACGGAAATCAGGGAAGACAAAGAGAGTGAAAAAATTTGGGCTTCTCTGTGTTTGAGATGCAAGGTGTGGAAGTAACAGAGAAGCTTAATCTGCTAAGAAAAATAATGGGATAAATATAATTTATAATAAATCAAATAAGTTATATATAATAATATATATTTTTAATAAAGTTTACGTTTACATATTTATATATTTACTCTTGGATCGAAAGATCGAAATTCTTGGATACTATAAAATTACTTAATTTTGCCTTAAACTGATATAGTCAAGTCAATAAAAATATTTTACAGTATTTATTTAATACTTAACAAAAAAATTAATTTAATTAAGAAAAACTACTTTAGGAAACATCAATAGTTTTCTTTATTATAACTTCAACACTCAAAGTTTATTACTAATTAAACTCTTGTGTTATAATTTTTTCACTTTTCTCATATACACCTTAAATTCTTAATATAACTAGTGCTTTTCTTTTCTTTTTTTTTCTTCAGTTGGCTTCTACTAAAACTCCAATTCAATATTGTAACGTGTGCTGTAATTTGTCTTCTACTAAGACTACAAATCAAGATTGCAACTTGTGCTGTAAGTATAACACAGACAGAGGCTGCCAAAATATCAAGTTGCACCGTTAACTTCGCCTTATTTATTGTGTGATCAATTCTTATACGGGCTTATATATATATATTAATATCCTCGTACTTTGTGGCTTTAATTGTATTTAAAGTTGTGTGGTATTAATATTTCTTTTAATCTTAGCCAATAATTCCTATAAAATACTAGTAACTGGCGTACATATAGAATCATTATTCTTGTGTAGACTTGGTTAATATATGATTCTGCTTTATGTGTCCTATAAGATTGAATAAAATCATATAAGTTAATATAATTTAATCTTATAGGATATTTGGTGCTTATGAGAGATTATATAAGTTTATTCAATTAAGATATTCATATGATTATCGTCGTATAACATTATACACCTAAAGGAAAAGGAATAAGTCTTGATAAGAAATTTTGTATAAAATTTTAATAAAATTATTTTTATATTTACTTATTAATTTAATGTTATATCATCTCAATCACTATCACCTTATCATAATTATTATTGTTATCACTACTACCACTATTACTTTTGTCACTATCACCACTGCTACCATCAAAACCACTATTTCTACCTTGTTGTTGTCATCCCCATTGTTACTCTCTTCAAAATTACTACCATTGGCCACCACTGCTATTATATTTGAACATAAATGTAATGATGTAATGTTATATATATATATATATATATATATATATATATATATATATATATATATATATATATATATATATATATATATATATATATATATATATATATATATATATATATATATATATATATATTATCATATCAATAAATACATAATAATATTATGTTATATAAACTTGTGTTTTATACATCAACAAAAACTTAATAGTATAAAAGATTATACGGTGCATAGCTTACAATACTATTTAATTTTACGTGTACTATCAAACTTTATACTATATGATGCACCAAACAAGAATTGAGATTCTCTAAAGTACTCATAAAAACTTTACAGAATAAAATTTTAAAGAAAAAAAATACAGTTTGTAAAAATTAAATAAATGAGACTCACAAATTCATATATAAATTTATATTTTGCTCTCCATAATTTATCTTATAAGTTTCTTTAAGAAATTTAAAGAATCTAAATTTCACCAAACAGGGCCTAGATTCATCAATTAATGTTTATTAAACATAATCAAGGGGACTCTATCATATCAGAATTATAATTTTCTTATATATATATATATATATATATATATATATATATATATATATAGAATTAAGAACTTCCATGGCTCTTCATCGTCCACCCCATTCTCCTCTGTGCTTCTCCTTATTTAGTTTTTCTCCAAATCTGATCAACACAGCAACTATAGTACTCTTCAAAATCGCATGCTTTTGTACTCTTTTTTCTTCACTATTTTCTCTTTCAACTCTTTCTATTGCTCATATTAATAATTCATCACATATTAATTTTATATTTATCTTAGAAAAAATTAAGGGATACATACATACATACATACATACATACATACATATACATATATATATATATATATATATATATATATATATATATATATATATATATATATATATATATATATATATATATATATATATATATATATATATATAATGTTTTTGTATTGTGAAATTTTATAGATGAGGTGTAAATAAAACTAAACATTGTTAATAACTTAATATAGTTAACAAGCTCATCAGGTAACCTTAAAATAATAGTGTTAGTATATATATAAAAAGTAGGCATATTTATATTCTTTTTATTGCAAGATAATTACTCACAACCCAACTATATATAATATTCTCAAAAGCGTTCCCTATCAATGAGTCATTGTAACGTCACGACGTGAGGTAAGAATGAAGAAGCAGTGAACCTAATTAAACTATCTTATTTTTCATATCTTACTAATTCCAAACTGTCTGCTTTCAAGAAAGATTTTGATTCTAAATTTGTGATGAAAATAAAATATGCAAAAAAAATTATTAATTTCAACTTAAAAAAAAATTAATACACCATTTAAGTTTGTAAGAGGATAATATCGTTATGAACTAATTTTGCCTTGTAACATCTGCTGAGCTTCTCCCTTTCATCCATGTGTGTATTTAACGCACAAAACGGTGCATTTTCTGTAATAATGCCTTCATATAGGTTTAGACCATTCACACTAGTAGCTGATATTGCATGTTAGACAAAATTAATATACGTATTAATGTTCTCTTAACATATCTAACGCCAAGATGCAAATTATGTATTTTTTTGGTTGTATTTAAAGTTGTATTGCATTTTTGTGTAAACTTAGTAAGTATAAGATTCACTGCGTCTATAAGGTTGAATAGGATAGCATATAAGTTAATATAACTTAGTCTTATATGATATTTAGTGCTTATGAGAGATTGAGTAACCTTATACGATTGAGATTTTTATATAATTATCATCGTATAAGATTAAACACCTAAAGGAAAGGGATAAGTCTTAATAAGAAATTTAATATAAATTTTTAATATAAAAAATATTTTTATATTTATTTATCAATTTATCATTATATGGTTTCTACCACTACTACTTTATCATCATCATCGTACCACCACTAATTTATCAATTAATCATCGTCATCGTACCGCCACTATCTTCTGTAGTTTCCACCATCCATTGTTATTATTCAAGACTAAAATAAGAATTTATACAAAAAATAGACTAAAATGATAATAAATTTATTCGACTTGCAACAACTAAAATGCTGGTTTATTTAAAAATAAAATAAGAAGTCAATACAAAAACTAGACCATTACTCTGCTAGCACAAAATAAATAGAAGCACCTCCGTGCTCCTTCCTTACCATGCCTCCCCAAACCACCTCTAGTTTCTCTCCTCTGTGTGTCTCTTCCAAACCTAATCATGCATGCTCTTTCACTCTTTTCTGCAGTACTGTTATCTCTTTCAACTCTATCCAATATTGCTCAAGCTAATTATAAAGGCCTAAGAGGTTTCAGCATCGACCTCATTCATCGTGATTCACCATTATCACCATTTTACAACTCTTCCATGACTCCATCAGAGCTTATTAGAAACGCTGCGTTTCGCTCCATTTCTCGAGCCAAACGCTTTCGCCTCTCTAACCAAAAAACCCAGTCAGCTTCTGAAACTGATATAATTCCAGACTATCCAGAATACCTCATGAGAATCTTCATTGGTACCCCACCTGTAGAAACATTTGCTATTGCAGACACAGGAAGTGACCTTACATGGGTCCAATGCTCTCCTTGTGAGAAGTGTTACCCTCAAAATGGCTCTTTATTTGACCCAAACAAATCTTCTTCCTACGTTGGTGTTTCATGCGACTCTAAACCTTGTACACTCCTCCAATCTGAATGTGGGACTTCGAACCAGTGCGTGTACTATTATTTATATGTGGACTATTCGTACACTATGGGAGAATTGGCTATGGATTCCATAAACTTTGGAACAAGCGATGGCACATTTGTTTCATTTCCTAAATCTGTGTTTGGTTGTGGACGTCTCAATGATTTAACGTACACAACCACAGGTGCAGGCTTTGTGGGTCTAGGAAAAGGGCCATTGTCCTTAGTTTCACAACTGGGCGATGTAATAGGTCACAAATTCTCCTACTGTTTGCTCCCTTTCTTTTCAAATTCTAAAAGCAAACTCAAATTTGGAGAAGGGACCATATCTGGAAATGGGGTTGTTTCTACTCCATTGAAGACCATACCTGGAGCTCCATCTACCTTTTACATCCTCACTCTTGAAGGTATATTCAAACTTTATAGACCTTTTGCATTTAGTATTTAAAACTGATAATTGATCTAAATATGAACTGCAATATGAACTTTGAGATAATAGATCTCAATATAAACTGCAATATGAACTTTGAGATTATATTAATAAATTTAGATTACTATTCTAGTTGATTATGTATGTTATAAAATTTATTATATATTTTTATCGTTGTAAGAATTGTTATATGTTATAAAATATTTTTTATTTATATAGTACATGTTATCCTACTCATATTATGTTTCGAAAAAATCTATTTTATTCCATCCCTTTATTGTCATTATAACATAGCTAAAGAGTAAATTTTCTCTCTTGGCAATTTTTTCAAGAGTATAATCTTTTACATCAATTTGGCGTATTTAATATTTAAACATTTGTCTAAATAATTAATTATAGTTAAGTAAATCATAATAAAATTGAATTAAAGTCATTAAATAATTATGAGTTATAAATAATTATCAGGTATGAGCGTTGGACAGAAGACAGTGAAGAATGGTCAAAACGATGGAACCATAATAATTGACTCAGGGACAACATTCACATATCTTCCATCAAGCTTTTACAACGATGTTGAAGCGTTGGCAAAGGAAGCCATTGGGCTTGAAGCAGTTCAAGATCCTCTTCAACCATTCAAGTTGTGTTACACATCAGAGTCTTTTGAATCTAGCAGCAAAAATTTCCCAGAATTTGTGGTTCATTTTACAGGTGGAGCTGACCTTTCCTTGAAGTCTCAAAACTTGTTCCTTCCATTCCAGAATTTGTTTTGCTTTGCAGTAATGCCGACAAATGGGGTTTCCTTCTATGGAAATGTGGCGCAGATTAATTTTCAAGTGGAGTACGATCTTGATGGCCAAAAAGTTTCTTTTGCTCCTGCTGATTGTACCAATTATTAATTAAGTAGCCAGCCTGTTATATATTAATTGATAGACAATTGACAGAAAGACTAATATCTAATAAGTTTAATAATTTTAGAAATTAACTTATGTGCTTAAAAGAATTTAAAAATTAAATTTAAGTGGGTTTACAAATCTAAAAATTAAATTGTTATTCATTTCTTTTTTAACTACACTTTTAGAACTTGTTCCTAAAAAATATAACGACTTTGAGTTTTTATTTATATAGATATCCATATTTAGAACCCATAATGCTATGAATCATGCATGCATATATAAAACTTAATTTCTAACTATAAATTGAAATTTTATTTTGTTTCTTTCATATGGCTATCAGATCAAAAAGATTAGAAATTGAGATGCTAACAAAACTTGTGATCTCTGGTAGTCTAATTTGCACCAGTCTTCTCGCTAAAGTCTTCTTCGACGCGTGCTTAGTGTGGGCCAAATTAACAAGACAATATTTGCATAACGATAAAAATGAATGCCCGGTTCTTCAAGTCATATCGGAGAACAATTATAGTCTTAACATTTTTTGTTAATTTTCAGATTAATGGACATTAACTTTTGGCCTCATTTTCTCAATATCAAATTTTGCACATTAATGAACTTTATAGGGTGTAAATAACAAGCAAGATGGGAGAAAAAGTTACTTATATAAGTGTGATATCTAGTGCCTAGTGAAAAATTAGTTTGTAAAATATTTTAAGCTCAATCTTTATACATACTTCACAAATAAAAATTATACATTTAAATTTATATGTGTGTGTGTGTGTGTGTTATTCAAGATGTAGAACAGATATTGATATTGGTCGCAGTGATATACAAGCCACACGCATCTTATCATATTTTTGTTTTCTTTGCGTCTGCCTCTCTTTTGTTGTTAATATTTGTGTATATAATGTAAATACTATTGTCTTGACGTAATCTTTTTTTCTAAATGAATTCGAACATTTTTTTTTACTTTCTAATTGATATCTCCTACAAAAGTTGGATTAATATGAGTAGCTTTCATATAATAAATTCAAATATAATCTTCAAAATTATTGATTTTAATTCAACATTAACCATGTCTATTCGAGTAAAGTTTTGATAGTGGTGAGTTTTTCTTTTTTACTTTTAGGGTATTCAATTTTTTATTTTATTTAATTATTTTGAAACGTTGAACATATTCGTTTTCAATGCCGATATTGTTGCATATCTAGAGAGTTGTAATAATCAAGAACATGAACTAAATTTTTTGAGAGACTAAAACTCTAAGGTCGGAAGGTATATAAGATCTTTAAAAAGTTTTCTTTATGTTATGTTTCAGTTGTAATACTAGTGAAATTTGTCGTTAATTTTTGAATTTTTGCACCTGTTAAAGGTCTTGTATTATGTATTTTGAGGAATGTGAGTTTAAGATATTTGTAATTGTTAAAAAAATGGAGATAGAGAGAGAGAGAGAGAGAGAGAGAGAGAGAGAGAGAGAGAGAGAGAGAGAGAGAGAGAGAGAGTATTATTTTTTATTTAAACATTGAAGGACGCAGTACATTAGGATAGACTCTTTTTTTTCTTCTCTCTGGATTTGGATAACCTTGAAATAGGGACCGAGCATTAACATTGGCCCAATTTTTCAGTGATGGAACAACAACAACAACTTGAGCAAAACATTTCTGGATAAAGTAACAAGGCCCTTGAAACCTCCTCATTTGTTGTAGAAGGAAAAATATTTTTGGTAATTATTAAAAAAAAAAAAAAACACACACACACACATTTGTTTGGTGCAAATTATTGAATTTTGCACAGGATTAAGTTTTGATGCACCGTTGGTTATGCGATGGCATCATTTATACTATCGTCAAATGCAGCAAACAGAGTTGAAATGTGCTTTGTTGTGTAGACTTGTAGTGAAGGGGCATGGTGTTTACTTATATAACAATTTGGTATACTAAAAGTGTTGCTCCAAGTGATAACAAGTTAAAAAATTTTAAACACTTTGTTCTGAGCTCAATTTTTGGGGCAATATGTATAGAAAAGATATTATTAGAAGTGTTTTTTTGTCTTTGTATGTAATAGCCGTAAAGTTAACGAGAAAATTCAACTAAAGGAATTTAGAATAAAAGAGATAATTTTGGAAAATGGAGATTTTAATTAAGGAAAATTTGGAATTAAAACAGAGGATTTCAACTCTGTTTGCTGCATTATAAAAGTGTATAAAATTTACATGGACTCGGTGAAAATAAGTTATTATTTACATGTTATCACTTGGAGCCCGTAAATTCGGTGAAAATAAGTTATTATTTACATGGATTAAATAATTATAAAAGAAATGTTAAGAATTTACGTTTCGGGGCAAAAATTTAATTTCTTAAAAGTTTCGGGGTTAAAATATAAATAAGAAAAAAATTTGCAAGGACCTCCCGCTAAAAGTGAAATTTTGCAGAAAGGTTCCCCGAGATATTTTAAGGGCCTCAATCACTCCAGAAGCAATCATTCGCAGATTTCTCCATCTCTCTTCAGAAAAACTCTCCCCGAAAAATCCTCTAACTTCTCTCTAAGATTTCTTCGCCTACGGACCTCGGATTTCGACACCACCACCACCTACAGACTCAAGACGAAGAGTTCTTCGAATCCATCCGATTGGTTTCTGGAGAATTGGCCGGAAATTGGTCGGAAAATTGAAGGGAAAAACGGCCAAAAAGGTAACCTCCGAAACTCCTACTTTTAGTTTTCAAACGTAAAAACTAACACCGTATATCGATCCAGAAGGTACCGAAACCCTTGGATCTCAAATTTCAGGCCGATCCACCACCGCACGCGCCCCCACGCGCCGCATCTCCCTCGGCGAGTGACGCCCACGCGCAGCTCCTCGGGCGGCGCGTGTAGCGCGTGGCAGCCGGACCTCCTCGCGTTGACCGAGCTCCCGGAGGCCAAATTTCGCAAATCCAGAGTCGTTTTCAAGGTTTTCGGACGTTCCGGACTCGATTTTGAGGTTCATTTCGCTGAATTCGGATCAGAAAATAGGATTTTAAGGGTGTCCAACTTTGTGCTTCAAAGTGGTGAGTAGATGATTCTTTCTATGGCTTGGTTTTACTCTTCCTGAACTTTACATTGATAAATGAGTATGATTACATGTTATTTATACATCCATATGTTCTTGAAATGGTTTGGAAATGTCTGAAATATTTGATATATGATATGTAGTTCAAGAAGAGTTTGATTTTGCAATAAGTTTTGAAACACATTAAGCATGTGATTTTTACACGTATTTCGCATGACATGACAAAGAAAATATGTTATACATGTGACATTGATTTTACAGTGATACGTTTGCCTTGGATATGGGCAATTTACATGTTTTCCCTGAATGGGAAGTTTTGACATATGAGTATTCTGAGACTGAAGTATGTATTATATTGAGAATTTATACTGGATTATATGGCATATGTGCATATGGTATTTTCTGTGGAGGAATCCTATTAGAAACACTGTCTGCTAACAGCAGGTGATGTTAGCCTTGGTGCGCACCTTGATTGCCTCAGCTAGCAGGGGAGGTGGTGCTAGCCTCGTGTGAGGGCCAACACACGGGAGATTATATGTGAAGGAGAGCGGAATGCCTCCTATATATGGGCGAGATGCCAGTTATGAGATGTTATTTTGCCTTCCCTTGCTGTGTGCTTGGGAAAGACCCATACAGAGTCCCTTCGCGTGTCCTCTTGAATGGTAGTAGGGCAAACCTCAGCGGGATGCTGAGTTTAGGCAAATCCTATACCACCAAAGTACGGAAGGGGTCAAACTCTTATGGTGGTTCTGATATGGGATCCTTCGAATATTTTAACAGAAATGTTTTGATGCATAGCATAATTTGATTAATAATTTTACAGTATTGAATATGATTTTGAACTTGATATGAGCATTGTTTATACAGTATCGCATACAGTTTGAAAGACTTGATTATGATTTTTGAACAGAGAATATTTGAAAATGCGGGTCCCATAAGAATGTACTTCTGAACGGTATATTTTGATATGATAAGTTTTACAATATGAGTACATCCTTATGTTGACCTGAGAAGTCATAGGAGGTGTTATCTGCTCACTGAGTTGTAAAACTCACTACACGTGGTTGACATATTTTTCAGATAAAGACCCAGAATTTAGTCCCGCAGCTACTTGACCGACTAGGTGTCGTGCCTCAGTGGTGAGCCTAACTTGTTTCTAGGCTCTCAGTGTATGATATTGTAATATATTTGTACTCTAGTGTTGCTCTGAAAGTCACAGGCAGGATCTTTGTTTCCGCTGTAAACTTGATGTATATAGATTTGGCATGTATAATTATTGATTTTTTGTAAACTTGTGAACGTTAAATAATACTTGAATATGTGTTATCGTGAGATCATTTACACATGTGTAATGAAAAGTTCTTCGGATAGTAAAGGTATTCGCGTTCCTAAAGTAGGGACGTGACATTGTACATCTGATAATTCTCAAAAGAATTAGTCAGTTGCGTATTAAGCTGGTAGATACTCTTGATATTATACCAAAAAATATATAACAATTTGG
Organism: Gleditsia sinensis; assembly: GCA_037074535.1. Classification (NCBI taxonomy): domain Eukaryota; kingdom Viridiplantae; phylum Streptophyta; class Magnoliopsida; order Fabales; family Fabaceae; genus Gleditsia; species Gleditsia sinensis. Next base: position 73,999,710 of record CM073466.1, on the reverse strand, counting down.
GATAGGATATTAGAAGAAGCAAGTGACCCTTATCTTTGCCATTAAAAAATTTTCTTTGTTTTGCTTTGCAGTAATGCCGACAAATGGGGTTCCCTTATATGGAAATGTGGCGCAGATTAATTTTCAAGTGGAGTACGATCTTGATGGCAAAAAAGTTTCTTTTGCTCCTGCTAATTGTACCAATTATTAAATAAGCACTTGTAGAATATATATATATATCAAGTGAAATATTGACTGTACTAAATAAGGACCACATATTGTAAGCCTGAAACTACTTTTCTCTGTAAAAGAACTTGTCCATCAAATTATCAACTTATTACATATTAATTATTTTTTTTTTTTTAAATGTCAACCTATTATATATTAATTGATAGATAATTGACAGAAAGACTAATATCTAATAAGTTTAATAATTTTAAAAATTAACTTATGTGCTTAAAAGAATTTAAAAATTAAAGTTAAGTGGGTTTACAAATCTAAAAATTAAAGTGTTACTCATTTCTTTTTTAACTATACTTATAAAACTTGTTCCTGAAAACTATAACAACTGTGAGTTTTTATTTATATAGATATCCATATTTAGAACCGATAATGCTATGAATCTTGCATGGATATATAAAACTTAATTTCTAGCTATAAATTGAAATTTTATTTCGCTTCTTTCATATGGCTATCAGATAAAAAAGATTAGAAATTGGGATGCTAACAAAACTTGTGATATCTTGTAATCTATTTGCACCAATCTTCACGCCTAAGTCTTCTTCGACGCATGCTTAGTGTGGGCCAAATTAACAAGACAATATTTGCATAGCGATAAAAATGAATGCCCCGGTTCTTCAAGTCATATCCGAGAACAATTATAGTTTTAACATTTTTTGTAAATTTGCAGATTAATGGACAATAATTTTTGCCCTCATTTTTTGTATATCAATTTTTGCACATTAATGAACTTTTTAGGGTGTAAATGACAGCAAGTTGGGAGAAAAATTGACTTATATAACTAATATCTAGTGCCTAGTGAAAAAGTTAGATAGTTTGTAAATGATTTTAAGGTCAATCTTTATACATACTTCACAAATAAAAATCAGATACTTTAAATTTATATATGTGTGAGTGTGTGTGTATTCAAGATGTAGGACAGATATTGATATTGGTAGCAGTGATTTACAAGCCACACGCATCTTATCATATTTTTGTTTTCTTTGCGTCTGCCTCTCTTTTGTCGTTAATATTTGTGTATATAATGTAAATGCTATTGGCTTGAAGTAATCTTTTTTCTAAATGAATTCGAACATTTTTTTTTACCTTCGAAATGAGTAATATCTTTTTTCTAAATGAATTCGACGCAGTAATATCTTTTTTCTTCAAAAGTTGGATTAATATGAGTAGCTTTCATATAATAAATTCAAATAAAATCTTCAAAATTATTGAGTTTAATTCAACATTAACCAAGTCTATTTGAGTAAAGTTTTGATAGTGGCAAGTTTTTCTTATTCATTTTTAGGGTATTCAAATTATATTTTATTTAATTATTTTGAAACGTTGAACATATTCGTTTTCAAAGCCGATATTGTAGCATATCTAGAGCGCTGTAATAATCAAGAACATAAACTAAATTTTTTGAGAGACTAAAACTCTAAAGTTGGAAGGTATATAAGATCTTTAAAAATTTTCTTTATGTTATGTTTCAAAAGTGAAATTTTTTGTTAATTTTTGAATTTTTGCACCTGTTAAAGGTCTTGTATTATGTATTTTGAGTAGTCAGAGTTTAAGATATTTGTAATTATTAAAAAAATGGAGATAGAGATAGAGAGAGAGAGAGAGAGAGTATTATTTTTTATTTAAACATTGAAGGACGCAATATATTAGGATAGACTCTCTTTTTTCTTCTCTCTGGACTTGGATCACCGTAAAATGGGGGCCGAGCATTAACGTTGACCCAATTTTTCAGTGATGGAACAACAGCAACTTGGGCACAACATTTTTGGATAAAGTAAAATGGCCCTTGAAACCTCCTCATTTGTTGTAGAAAGAAAAATATTTTTGGTAGCTATTAAAAAAACACACACACACACACATTTGTTTGGTGCAAGTTATTGAATTTTGCACAGGATTATGTTTTGATGCACCGTTGGTTATGCGATCTCATCATTTATACTATCGTCAAATGCAGCAAACAGAGTTGAAATGTGCTTTGTTGTGTAGACTTGTAGTGAAGGGGCATGGTGTTTACTTATATAACAATTTGGTATACTAAAAGTGTTGCTCCAAGTGATAACAAGTTAAAAAATTTTATACACTTTGTTCTGAGCTCAATTTTTGGGGCAATATGTATAGAAAAGATATTATTAGAAGTGTTTTTTTTGTCTTTGTACATCTGATAATTCTCAAAAGAATTAGTCATTTCCGTATAAAGCTGGTAGATACTCTTGATATTATACCAAAAAACATATAAAAATTTGGGATAGGATATTAGAAGAAGCAAGTGACCCTTATCTTTGGCATTAGAAAATTTTCTTTTGAAGGATTTGGAGTTATTTTGTTATATACCACTTTTCTCCCCTCAAATTCAGAATATATAGAACTACCAAGTGACAGCTTAAAGAGAATCCATGAAAGAGAAAACCATGGGGGAGAAAGCATCTGAGTATTCAATTTATTGATTGCGGTTATTTATGTTTTTTGAAGCCAAATCTACCGTGGAATTGTCAACCTTTGTAATTAAAGACCTTTGACAGACCAGAAAGATCAAGATTATATATATGCAATTTTAAACCTCTAATTAAATTAAAGAAAATTTTAATTGTAGTTTGGGCGCTAAGCATGAATATGTCAAATGTGAAAATAAGAAAAAAATCGAAGAGCACTTTAAACTTAGCTTGCAGCTATAACTAGCTGTTTTGGGATCATTTAAATGGTTTATAATAATTCTTTTATCGAAAATTTAAAAGACACTTTCACTCCCTCTACTTCTAATTACAATATCAGGTTTCTATAGTGAATTATGTTTTCCTACTGCCCTTGAATTTAATCAAATTTTTCGACATAAGCAACAACAAAGGGCCAATTGTTGAAGTTAGGGCAGCATCCACTTAAAATAATTTAAAGACCTATTTAACTTTAATTTTTTTATTTTCTTTGAATGTACAAGTTAGTCTTTAAAATTACCATCTCATTGTTTATTAGTTATTTTACTAACTCTTAAAAATATTAAATTCATTATATATTAATCCTGTAGCGAATTTGATATTTTTAAAAATATTTTACATATACAAAAGAATTTAAAAACTAAAATTAAATAAAATTTTAAATTTAGATACCAAATTGTTAATTTACTCTTCTGATTGATCATTAAAAAAACACATTTTTCCAAAGATAAGCAGCAACATATACAATCACTAATCGAGAGGATAATGAATGCTCAATTAACCAGATATACTAATCAATAATGTTAGTTGCACAATTTTTTTTCTTACACAATTCTAAGGTTTTTTTTAACTAATTTAACTTAAAATTCAAAGGATAAATTATTCTATTGATCCTCTTATCTTATTTTTCAATTCTGTTATGATAATTTAACTATAAAAAAATTCTCAAAAATTCTTTAACTTATAAGAAGATCATCACTTAAATTCTGTTTTATTAAGTCCATTAGCACTCTGCTGTTAACGCTTACATAGCATTCCAGTTGGCATTTTTTATGTCTACATGACACTATTTGACCATTACGTGGCATTTCCTTCTCTTTTTTATTTTTATTTTGTGTGTCTTCTAGTTTTCTCTTCATTATCACTTTCTCCCGTCATTTCTCTCTTGTTGTAATCGACTCTGATTTCTTCTTCCAGTCCAATGCTAAGACCTTGTGCCCTTCCTCTTCTTTCCTTGCATTTTCTCGTTCACAAGTGCTTCCACTTCTTTCTCTTCACATCGTTGATTGACCCATTACAATATCTTATCTTATGATCCACAAGAAAGGGTGTCAGAATTGAAAAGAAAGGGAAAAGCAGCAAAACTCAATTGCAAGTTGCAACATGAATCACTAACTGATATTGGAGAATTTAACGATCGAGTGAAAGTGAATAGAAATGGAATGGTGTGGATTCAGTTTGTCTCCCTCCTAATCACTATCGTGTATAGCTCTTAAATGTGATGGCTTAAAAGGAGAATTTAAAGATAGCACATGAGAGAAAAACAAAGAGACCATGGTGAAGAGAGACTCTTTTCTATTTTAGAATTAGCAAGCTACAAGAAAAAAAAAAAAGGAAGTTTTGAACAAGTTCTTTTTCTTCATATCAAGCTAAATATTTATCTCTGCATCATTTTTAACGGGGTTAGCTTTGTTTCTCATTCTCTGTCAAGACCCATGTAAAATCAGTCAAGAGAGGAGCAACTTTGGAATCCAAAATGCATGTCTTTGTTCCACCAGCTCTTCTCCTACAAACGACAACAAATGCTATGTCCTCTCTAATCTTTGAACTTTCTTTGAAAATATGAGAGATCAATAATGCTCCCATCAAAGCAATAAGACACTTATTTTTCTTTTCTATTTATTTGGACTTTGAATCCTGTATGTATATTTATAGAATGATCTATTCTTTTAATTAGATAAACAGTTAAGGTTTCTTAGACTTTTTCTTTTGGGATTTAAGCATTTTTTTAATTCAAAGAAGCTAGCTACATTAAAAATTCTATTATTATATTGTTTCAATCTTAATTGACAGATAAAGGTAGCGTATAAGTAATTAAAACGGTGCAAGAAATTTATCACATACTAAAAATTGGTCAATTATGGGTTTTATATGAGTTATCGATCAGTCAGTCAAAATCAGATGGAAATGATGTTGTAACCTAAATTTCTCCTAATTGATATATTTTAAGAATTCATTGACGTTAAATATACATATTCTTCGCGTATGGTTCTCTCTATTTACAGCTGGTTGGTAGATATATCGTTCTTCTTGTTTCTTTGGTTCTCTTTTTAATTTCTGCAATAATCTTCATTATTTTTTCTTCACTAATGATCGACAACTCATTTTAGCATTTATATTATTTTTTTTGTACTGGACTTTATGATGAAATTAATTATAAATCCCTATAGAAAAAAGGTCTTTCAAATTAATCTGAGATAAACAAAGAGTAAAATTATAATGCATAATAGTTTGATCTCGAATATTGTTTGCGGTGATGCCTTCTAGAAATAATTCTTTTCATTTTTTGAGATATTGAAAGAATTTTGAAATTTAAAAAAAAACATTTTATATGTAAATTTGTATATCCATGGCTATTCCAAAGCAAACTTGATCCTTTTCCTTAGTTCACAATATTTTATGATAAAAAATTTAACATTTTCTGTATCTTGTATTAAATATTTTTATTTTTAGAAGTATACACAAATTTTTCTTAAATTTAATATTAAATACATTTATTTCTCTTATATTTCAAAAATAGTATCATTTAATTTTTTTAAATAACATTCAATATATCTATTATTTAAAATATTAGAGATAAATTTAATCAAAGACTAAGTAGTCCACCTCGCCTTATCAATAATTTTGTTAGTTTTGTTAATAAAAATTTAATGAAGGGACATAATAAAAATGATAATGTCATTATTTTTATTATAAGATAATTATTCTCAAAAGCGTTCCCTGTCAGTGAGTCATGGTCACGTCACAATGTGAGGTAAGAATCAAAAAGTAGTGAACATATATCGATAAACAAAGATGGAAAGAGAATTCTTTTACTGATTTTTCATGTCCTCCGTATAGACAGAGGCTTCTTTTTTTTTTGGACTTTCATAGACAGAGGCTTCTAACCAATCACTAAAATACCTATATGAGGTATTAGCTTCGTTGGGCCCTCCTACCTGTGAGATATTAGCGGACCTGGGTCCTTCTGCACGTGGGATTTGTGTTCTTTTCTGAGCCGAGTCTGTTACTAGCAAACAAATATAGACTGAAGAAATCGTGGTTCCAATCCCGGCACCACGCATACATTATTCGTAATACAAAAAATAACTATTACTCTACTAACACAAAAAATACGTGAACCTTTCTATAAATAGAAGCACCTCCGCTCTCCTTCCTTACCATCCCTCCCCAAGCCTCCTCTACTCCTCCGTATGTCTCTTCCAAACCTAATCATGCATGCTCTTTCATTCTTTTCTGCAGTACTGTTATCTCTTTCAACTCTATCCAATATTGCTCAAGCTAATTATAAAGGCCTAAGAGGTTTCAGCATCGACCTCATTCATCGTGATTCACCATTATCACCATTTTACAACTCTTCCATGACTCCATCAGAGCTTATTAGAAACGCTGCGTTTCGCTCCATTTCTCGAGCCAAACGCTTTCGCCTCTCTAACCAAAAAACCCAGTCAGCTTCTGAAACTGATATAATTCCAGACTATCCAGAATACCTCATGAGAATTTTCATTGGTACCCCGCCTGTAGAAACACTTGCTATTGCAGACACAGGGAGTGACCTTACATGGGTCCAATGCTCTCCTTGTGACAATTGTTACCCTCAAAATGCCCCTTTATTTGACCCAACCAAATCTTCTTCCTACGTGAGTGTCTCATGTGACTCTAAACCTTGTACACTCCTCCGATCTGAATGTGGGACTTCGAACCAGTGCGTGTACAATTATTCATATGGGGACAAGTCGTACACTATGGGAGAATTGGCTGTGGATTCCATAAACTTTGGAACAAGCGATGGCACATCTGTTTCATTTCCTAAATCTGTGTTTGGTTGTGGACGTAACAATGGTGGAACGTTCAAAAGCACAGACGCAGGTCTTGTGGGCCTGGGAAATGGGCCATTGTCCTTAGTTTCACAACTGGGTGATGCAATAGGTCACAAATTCTCCTACTGTTTGCTCCCTTTCTTTTCAAATTCTAAGAGCAAACTCAAATTTGGAGAAGGGACCATATCTGGAAATGGGGTTGTTTCTACTCCATTGAAGACCATACCTGGAGCTCCATCTGCTTATTACATCCTCACACTTGAAGGTATATTCAAACTTTATAGACCTTTTGCATTTAGTATTTAAAAGTTATAATTAATCTAAATATTTATGTATAGCTAAGTCATAGAGTTGATTTAAGGTGGTTAAATAACTATGATTATAAAAGCACTTATACTTAAAAACGAAGTGGTATTATGTCGTCTAATACTCTTACATGACACATATTTTGTTGTGTCTGAGTGTACTATCAGTATATTCATGGTTTTTAAATTATGATTTATAATTAATTATTAGGTGTGAGCGTTGGACAGAAGACATTGCAGACTGGTCAAAGTTATAATGGAAACATAGTAATTGATTCAGGGACGACATTTACATTTCTTCCATCAAGGTTTTACAACGATTTTGAAGCGTTGACAAAGGAGGCCATTGGGCTTGAAGCAGTTCAAGATCCTCCTGAGCCATTCAACTTGTGTTACACAACAGAGTCTGCTGAATCTAGCAGCAAAGATTTCCCAGAATTTGTGATTCATTTTACAGGTGGAGCTGACCTTTCCTTGAAGCCTATAAACTTGTTCGTTCGAGTAAACAATTTGGTTTGCTTTGCAGTAGTGCCTACAGATGGAGTGCCCATCTATGGAAACCTGGCGCAGATTAATTTTCAGGTGGAGTACGATCTTGATGGCAGAAAAGTTTCTTTTGCTCCCGCTGATTGTACCAATTATTAATTAAGCACTTGTATATTATATATATATATATATATATATATATATATATATATATATATATATATATATATATATATATATATATATATATATATATATATATATATATATATATATATATATATATATGAAATAATGCACTTGGTAGCTCAAGTGAAGTATTCACTGCATTAGTTAAGGTGGAAGAACACATAATAGTAAGCCCGAAAACTACTCTTCTCTCTAAAAGAAAGTTAGATCCTAAAATTACCAACTTATTCCACATTAGTCATTTTTTATTTTTAAAAAATATCAAATCTATTGTATATTAGTTTATAGACACTTAACAAAAAGACTAATATGTAATAAGTTTAATATAGTTAGAGATCAACTTGCACAATTAAGAGAATTTAGAGAATTAAAATTAAGTGGTTCTATAAATCTAAAAATAAAATAGTTACTCATTTCTTTCTCACTGCACTTATAGAACTTGTTCCTGAAAAATATAACTAATTTTAGTTTTTATCCATATTGATATCCATATTTAGAACATTTGAATAATCTTAACCTACTTTATTTGTAATTATAATTTAATGAAATTTGTGGAAGAGGGAATTTCACTAGTAATTAAGGTTAATTAATCCCTCATATGATGTTATGAATCATGCATGCATATATAAGGCGGAAAATAATTTGGTCCACTACTAGTAGACAATTTTTTTGTCTACCAACAGTGTCCAAATTGTGAGACGTGATAAAAATGGTATATTTTTTTAAAAATTACTTTTGCTACATATTATGAACATCGCTGGTGGAAAAAAAATTGTCTACTAACGGTGAAAATTAAAATTGTCCAAAAAAAAACTCATATGAGGCTTAATTTCTAGCTATAAATTAAAGTTTTATTTTGTTTCTTTCATAGGGCCATCAGATCAAAAAGATTGGAAATTGAGATAATAACAAAACTTGTGGTCTCTGGTAGTCTAATTGCACTAATCTTATCGCATAAGTCTTCTTCAACGCATGCGTAGTGTAGGCCAAATTAAAAAGACAATATTTGCGTAGTGATAAAAATGAATGTCCCGTTCTTCAAGTCATATCGGAGAATAATTACAGTCTTAACAATTTTTGTTAATTTGCAGATTAATGAACATCAATTTTTGCCCTCATTTTTTGTATATCAATTTTTGCACATTAACGAACATTTTAGGGTGTAAATAACAAGCAAGATGGGAGAAAAAAGTGACTTATATAAGTATGATGAGTGGATTTTATATTCATAAATTAATTATCTTTAACTTAGAACTTTGTGAGTTTTTGAGTGATTTATGTTAGATTTATGTGTGATTGTATGTTTATTTTGTAGGTAGAAAGAATATGAAAAACAGAGAAAAGTTGAAAAAAAAATGAGTAAGAATTGTAGATTTTGGACAGTTTCGATATTGCATCACTAATTTGGACATATCTCTCTCATCCGAACTCCGATTGAGATAATTTAAGATGTTGTGGAAATTTAAGAAAAATATCTACAATTTTTATGTTTTGAGTTTTGAGAGATTCAACATCGAGACGTTGGATATTGGCGTTGCAATTCAAAAATGATAATGCAGTTTTTAAAAAATAAAATAAAATAATAAAAAAAGAAGATAGAGTTTGAGTTGGATTGAAATATATTTTATTTCAAAAGAATTTGAGTTGAACTGAATGATATTTTAAAATATAAGAGTTTCAATGGGAATAGGACATCCTTGGACAACTTTAAAAAGGGACCTAGGGTAAGGAAAATCAACAATTCTAGAGAGACAAAAAGCAGTGAAGAAGATTCCTAAATTGGAAGAGGAAGATAAGAGTTTCAACTCCATCACCAATTCTCTCTTTCATCTTTTATGTTACTCTTAGATGTTTTATTTTTACTTTGAGATGATCTCATAATCTAGTATGAACTAATTTTATTTTCTAGGCTACGATGTATCTTAATTATGAATTCTTATATTTTTTTAGTCAATTTAATGTATCAGTTATTTTTTTAATTGAGTTTCTAAATTGTGTATAATGCTTTTAATTAACTGGTCACTAATTAGATGATCTATTAATTATAATGAAACCGAGAAGAGATTTATGTGTTTAGAGCAGTATATAGGAACTATAGATTGCATGTAAGATAGAGATATATTTGTATGGTCTGTGCAGTCTTAATTGAGAACCACAAAACTTAATAAATCTTGACTTGTTATAATTCACATGGAGACATAGTGAATTAATATTCAAAAAGTGTTTCTGTTAGATTTCGAGAAAGGCTATTGGATTGTGTAGAGTATTTTGACTGTCAATTAAATTATAATTTTTAAGTTAAAAAAGATTGGGATTGCAATGGGGATTAATTAAGGTGAATGTGAAAACCCTAGAGCTTTGCTTAATTAAATTTTCTTGTAATATTCACTTTTTACTATATTTGTGATTTTTATTTTATTTTCCTTTTCTCATAAAATCAAGTTTTCACATTATTTGGTTAAAGTTGGAATTGGTATAAAGATAGTAATTACTAATCACAATTCTCATAGGAACGATACTCATACTCTTATAATTTATCACTTGATAATAATAGTGTACGCTTGCATTTAACGAATATTTAATTCGTGCGTATTATATATCTAGTGCCTAGTGAAAAAATTAGATAGTTTGTAAATGATTTTAAGCTCAAACTTTATACATACTTCACAAATAAATATCAGACACTTCAAAGTTTAAAATAGAAGATTCAAAGCCTTAATACACACACACACACATTGGAGTAAGATTGAGAGATATTTAGGTGTCAAGTCATGTGGTATGTGAGTGGCCATTTGACAAATATCTGAACTAATTTACTTTTTCCCAAAGACCTTTCCAATCGCATATAGAAAGTTTTACGTCTTAAAACTTGACCCTTGTTACAAGGGTTTGAAAACCTCCTTTTGTTTAAAATTATTCTCAATTATGAATTTATCAAGAAAATGTAGGAGCTTTTAGTTTACGGAATGGAGGACTTCCATTCCCAAATATGTTTAGATTGGATTAAATATTAATTTTTATAAAGCATAAATCTGGTTCATAATAAATTAATCAATTATTAATAAATATATTAATATATTTTTAATAAATTTTACTTTTGACATATTGAAGAAGAAATCGAACACCAAATCACCCATGAGACGGAAAACGGAAATCAGGGAAGACAGAGAGTGAAAAATTTTGGGCTTTTCTGTGCTTGAGAAGCAAGCAAGGTGTGGAAGTAGGAGAGAAGCTTAATCTGCTAAGAAAAAATAATGGGATATGTAAATATAATTTATAATAAATTAAATAAATTATATATATTAATATATTTTTAAATAAAGTTCACGTTTACATATTTATATATTTATTCTTGGATTTGAGTACTATATGATTGACCATCTCTAAATTGAAAGATCGAAATTCTTGGATACTACAAAATTATTTAATTGTGCCATAAACTGATCTAGTCAAGTCAATATAAATATTTTACAGTATTTATTTAATACTTAAAAAAAATTATTTTAATTAAGAAAAAAACTACTTTAGAAAACATTAATAGTTTTCCTTAATATAACTTCAACACCCAGAATTTATTACTAATTAAATTCTTGTGTTATAATTTTTTCACTTTTCTCATATACACCTTAATTCTCAATATAACTTGTGCTTTTCTTTTTATTTTATTTTTCGTTTGGCTTCTACTAAAACTCCAAGATTGCAACTTGTGCTGTAATCTGTCTTCTACCAAGACTCCAAGTCAAGACTACAACTTGTGTTGTAAGTATAACAAAGAGAGGATGTCAAACTTGAAATATCAAGTTGCCCCATCAATTTCGGCTTAATTATAGTGTGGTCAATTCTTATAAGGGCTTTTCTTTTTTTCTTTTTCTTTTTTAATATGAATATCTTCATATTTTGTGACTTTAGTTGTATTTAAAGTTGTGTGGTATTGACATTACTTCTAATCTTAGCCAAAAAGTTTTATAAAATACTAGTAATTGGCATACATATTGAATAATTATTCTTGTGTAGTCTTAGTTAATACATAATTCTTTGTTATGCCTCCTATAAGGTTGAATAAGATAATATATAAGTTAATATAATTTAGACTTATATGATATTTGGTGCTTATGAGTGATTATAAAACTTTATACAATTAAGATTTTTATATCATTATCACCGTATAATATTGTACACCTAAAGGGCCTACATTCATAAATTAATGTTTATTAAACATAACCAAGGGGGAATTCTTTCATATCAAAATTATCATTTTCTTATATATATAAATTGAATTAAGCACCTCCATGGCTCTTCATCATCTACCCCATTCTCATCTGTGCTTCTCCTTATTTAGTTTTTCCTCCCAATCTAATCAGCACAGCAACTATAATACTCTTCAAATTGCATGCTTTTCTACTTCTTTTTTCTTCACTATTTTCTTTTTCGTCTCCATTGCTCATATTAATAATGTTAATTTTATTTTTATTTTAGAAAAGAAATTAAGGGGTTATATATATTCATTATTAATGCATTTTTTCAGTTACAAAAATAATGTTCTTGTATTGTGAAATTTTATATATAGATGAGGTGTAAGTACAACTAAACATTGTTAGTATGGTTAACAAACCTCATCCGGTAACCTTAAAATAACGCAGTGTTAGTATATATATAAAAGTAGGCATATTTATATTCTTTTTATTGCAAGATAATTACTCACCCCCCAACTATATATAATATTCTCACAAGCGTTCCCTATCAATGAGTCATGGTAACGTAACGTCACAACGTGAGATAAGAATGAAGAAGAAGCAGTGAACCTAATCAAACTAGCTTATTTTTCATATCTTACAAAATCCAAATTGTCTGCTTTCAAGATTTTCATTCTAAATTTGTGATGAAAATAAAATATGCAAAAAAAATTTAGTAATTTCAACTTTTAAAAAAAATTAATACACCATTTTAGTCTTACTGGTAAGTTTGTAAGAGGATGATGTCAATCTGAATTAATTTTGTCTTGTAACATCTGGTGAGCTTCTTCCTTTCATCCATGTATGTATTTAACGCAAAAAACGGTGCGTTTTTCTGTAGTATTGCCTTCATATGGGTTTAAATCATTCACCTTAGTAGCTGACATTACATGTTGGACAAAATTAATGTTCTCTTAACATATCTAACGCCAATATTAAAATTATGTATTTTTTTAAAAAAATTGAGATTACAATTATGGCAAATATCTCTGAATAATTAAATTAATGACATTAGCATTTTTTTAAGAATCCAAATGATGGTTTATTTAAAAACAAGAATAAACTAACAATTTAGTTTTTAAATTTGTAGACTCTTAATTAATTTTAATTATTGATTTTTTTAATGTACAAATTAGTTCTTAAAATTATCAATTTATTGCATATTAGTTATTTTACTAATTTTTAAAGATTTTAATATATAAAAATTTTGATATTTTTAGGAACTAATTGATATACTTTTAAAGTTGAAAAATATTTAAATCCATTGATCAAATTCTTAGTATATATAAAATAGAAGTTTATACAAAAAAAAGAAGATTAAAATGATAATAAATTTATTTGAATGACTGAATCAATGCACTTACTAGTATCTTTCAACTTTTAACAACTAAAATGATGGTTTATTTTAAAAGTTGGTATTTGATCTACTGTTGATGGATAATTTTTTGTCTACTAACAGTATTTAGATCGTAACACGTAACAAAAATGATTTTAAAAAATAATATTTTTACCACATGTTATAATCTGAATACTACTAAAAGACAAAAAGTTGTTCACCAAAATTATTTTTCTTATTTAAAAATTAAATAAGTCAATACAAAAACTAGACTATTACTTTACTAGCACAAGAAAAAAAAACGTAAACCTTTCTATAAAATAGAAGCACCTCTGTGGTCTTTCCTTACCATCCATCTCCAAGCCTCCTCTAATTTCTCTCCTCTGTGTGTCTCTTCCAAACTTAATCATGCATGCTCTTTCACTCTTTTCTGCTACTATTATCTCTTTCAACTCTATTCAATATTGCTGAAGCTAATTATAAAGGCCTGAGTGGTTTCAGCATCGACCTCATTCATCGTGATTCACCATTATTGTCACGGCCCCAAATGATGGAACACATGACCGGTACGGCATAAGGGCTTCCCCCTAGCCGCAAGCCTAACACATAGCATGCACAAATATCCAGCATACAATCCAGAGTACATAATAAATATAACTGGCCACATATGCCACATCCAATATCAGAAAATACTGTATTTATATATATATATATATATATATATATATATATATATATATATATATATATATATATATATATTTCATGAATCCAACATCCTTGATTCAACTTGGCCCATGGCCTCATAATACAAACATAGTTGTAAACCATAAAACTGTTTTCCAAACTACACATCAAAGTACACAAGAAGCAAGGATCCTGCCTGTACGTTCATGGAGATACACTAGACATAACCTTAAACTATACAACCAATACAACGGAGCCTTGCCCAAACTGGGGCTCACCAATACTATATTTAGCCTCCTATGGAGCTGTAGCTGGATCAATGTTTCTTTGACTATCTGTGGGGAGGAAACATAAGAGGGGTGAGATTACCACATCTCAGTGAATGGGTAAATCATACTATAACAGAAACAGGGCAAACTAAGCACGAGTGTTTCGCAATGAATTAAATAATTGAAATCAAGGTATAGAAAACATTAAACATTTAACAGTAATTTATTGAAAGAATGCTAAACAGTTCAAATGATAAAACATGATTAAATCAATAACTGTAAGCAAATCAATTATGCATGGTAAGTAATAAATGAACATATTTATGCAATAACAATGATGAATGAGGTATTTTAGAAATATTTAATCTTTAAAAAAAATGCACTAGTTTATTGGAGGTCTTTCCTAACAGATCTATCATCTACCCCAAGCACACAGCAAGGGTAAGGTAATCACTGTAGGCGTAGACATAAGTCTACCCTAAATTCCCCAAGCACATAGCAATGGGTATGACAATCACTGTAGGCGTAGACATAAGTCCACCCTAAATTTTTGTGTCTTAGGCAGTCATATGCCCGTCACAATATCCTAGGCCGAAGCCTTAACATGATCATGGTGCACCAGGGCTAGCACTACCTGCGGCTAGCTAACAGTGATCTAGAAGGATTCCTCCAATAGCAAATATTTAAAAAAAATATGCCAGTCTAAGAGTTTAAAGTAAAACATTTCAATAAAGTTATAATTCTCCATCTAGCTCTTTTCATGCATAAAATTCTGTTCTAAAATATATCTCATCCATGAATTCCCATGGAGACCTTTATAATCATAAACTTTCCCTTTTTAAACATAGATCGTCCGTAGACGTTACATAGATGCTTATCATGCATCAAATCCTTTCATGGCTAACTTAGTTCATTTCTATGACTAAGTTTGCATTTCTATAAATCTAGCTCAAATGGAGAATTATTAGTCTAGATGCTTGCCCTGCATACCTAGGGTTCAACTAGGATTGAAATTTACAATTTCTAATATGTTTGGAACATATTGGTTTTCAAAGCGGTAAAACAATTTAACATACTGTCACGGCCCTAAAGGATGGAACACATGACCGGCACGGCATAAGGGTTTCCCCCCTAGCCGTAAGCCTAACACATAGCATGCACAACCATTCAGCACACAATCCAGAGTACATAATAAATATAACTGGTCACATATGCCACATCCAATATCTGAAAATACTATATATATATATATATATATATATATATATATATATATATATATATATATATATATATATATATCTTATGAATCCAACATCTGGGATTCAACTTGGCCCATGGCCTCATAATACTCATATGATTCAATTTGGCCTAAGGCCTCATAATACCAACATCGTTGAAAAACTAAAAAAAAAAACATTTTTTCAAACAACACAAGAAGCGAGGATCCTGCCTGTAAGTTCATGGAGATACACTAGACATAAACTTAAACTTTACAACTAATACAACAGAGTCTTGCCCAAACTGGGGCTCACCAATGCTCTATTTAGCCTCCTATGGAGCTATAGCTGGATCAGTGTTTCTTTGACTATCTGTGGGGAGAAAACAGAAGAGGGTGAGATTACCACATCTCAGTGAATGGATATATCATACTATAACAGAAACAGGGCAAACTAAGCACGAGTGTTTCGCAATGAATTAAATAATTGAAATCAAGGTATAGAAAACATTAAACATTTAACCATAATTTATTGAAAGAATGCTAAACAGTTCAAATGTGTGTTCAAAAGATAAAACATGATTAAATCAATAACCGTAAGCAAATCAATTATGCATGGTAAGTAATAAATGAAGATATTTATGCAATAACAATGATGAATGAGGTATTTTAGAAATCTTTAATCTTTAAGAAAAATGCACTAGTTTATTGGAGGTCTTTCCTAACAGATCGATCATCTCCCCCAAGCACACAGCAAGGGTAGGGTAATCACTGTAGGCGTAGACATAAGTCCACCCTAAATTTCCCCAAGCACATAGCAATGAGTATGGCAATCACTGTAGGCGTAGACATAAGTCCACCCTAAATCCCTGTGTCTTAGGCAGTCATATGCCCGTCACAGTATCCTAGGCCGAAGCCTTAACATGATCATGGTGCACCAGGGCTAGCACTACCTGCGGCTAGCTAACAGTGATCTAAAAAGGGTCCCTCCAATAGAAAATAGTTTAAATATGCTATTCAAAAAGTTTAAAGTAAAACATTTCAATAACATTATCATAAAGCAATAATTCTCCATCTAGCTCTTTTCATGCATAAAATTTCGTTCTAAAATATATCTCATCCATGAATTCCCATGGAGACCTTTATAATCATAAACTTTCCCTTTTAAACATAGATCGTCCGTAGACGGTACATAGATGCTCATCATGCATCAAATCATTTCATAGCTAACTTAGTTCATTTCTATGACTAAGTTCGCATTTCTATAAATCTAGCTCAAATGGAGAATTATTAGTCTAGATGCTTGCCCTGCATACCTAGGGTTCAACTAGAATTGAAATTTACAATTTCTAACATGGTTGGAACATATTGGTTTTCAAAGCGGTAAAACAATTTAGCATATATTCCAACTAGTTAAAA
The DNA here is from genome assembly GCA_037074535.1 of Gleditsia sinensis. Taxonomy (NCBI): domain Eukaryota; kingdom Viridiplantae; phylum Streptophyta; class Magnoliopsida; order Fabales; family Fabaceae; genus Gleditsia; species Gleditsia sinensis. The sequence goes on along the minus strand of CM073466.1, from coordinate 73,982,820 downwards.
AAAATCATATGAAAGAATTATAAACTGAATTCGAAAAACATGCGCTATAGTATGAAAAACCCACTCACCTTACTAGGAGTCCAACAACGAGAATTTCACCTCGTGATGGCTCAACAACCTAGAAAACATAGACATAACATAAAAATTAGAAAACTCTAAAAGTCACTATTCACGCCTGAAAACACTATTCACGCCGAAACCTAAAAACCCTATATTCTAGTATAGAAACTAATTCTAAGACTATCTATGGAAAGAAATTCGGTAAAACGAAGCCTAAAACGCGATTAAACGGAGTTTTACCTTTGGAGGTACTATTCACGCGATTTTCCGGTGACCTTCCGGCGACTTTCCGGCAAAATTGATCGGTGGGATTTGTAGCTCTTCTTCCCACGAGTCCAACGATACCTTACTTGCTCAAATCGGACGTCCGGATGATGAGATATCTTAGAGAGAAGGTAGAGAAAATTTTAAGAGAGAGAGAAAAGGAGTCAGAATGAAGGAGAAATGAAGGAAAAAGGGAGGGGGACCGCAAGAAAAAATTGTCTGACGAATCTCGCTGCCGGCGAACTTATTTTCGCCGCGGCGAGAATGATGCAGGGGAAGCTGAAAAAAACAGCCAGAAACACGGCCTGGCCGTGTCCTGGAGCACGGCCGTGCTTCGTGGCTACAGTACACCAAGATTTGGGCCGAATTTGACAACATGTCCAACATCAAAGTTGTAGTCTTAGCTTTCTTTAGCCACTTGAATCACCTAATTTGGAGTTCATATGAAGGAGTTATGCATCAAATAGTGAGCAAAGGTCTAAACCACACTATGCTTCGGTTTTTGCCTCTTATCACTATAATATTCACGGAATTAGCAAAAGTGCCGAACATCAAAGTTGTAGATATATGTCTTATCTTTCAACAGAAATTAGAATCACTTAATTTGGATTTCATATGAGAGATTTATGCTTATATGAGTGAAGATAGGTCAGAAGAAAGGTCAGAAACGCTCTAAAATTTTACGTAGTTCTCAACTTTCTTTGTTTCAAATGATTTGTACTTAACCTTCAAAGGTTTTATTAGTTGAAGGTTATTACATTCTCCCCTCCTTATAAAAAATTCGGTCCCCGAATTTTACAAAAACCAACAACATAAAAACATAAAACTACTCTTGGAACAGCTGTGGATACTTCTCTCTCATGACGTCCTCTACTTCCCACGTTGCTTCCTCTTTGGAATGATTCTGCCAGATCACCTTCACTGTAGGGATATCCTTAGACCTCAACTTTTTCACTTGTCTATCAACAATGGCCACGGGTTTCTCTTCGTAGGCCAACTTGTCATCCAAAAGGATTTCCTGCGGTTGAATCACATGAGATGGGTCGGGTAGATACTTCCTCAACATCGAGACATGGAAGACTGGATGCACTTCACTCAATCCAGGCGGTAGGGCTAGGCGGTATGCCACTGCTCCTACCCTATCCAGAACTTCAAAAGGTCCAATATACCTCGGGCTTAACTTCCCTTTCTTACCAAACCGCATGATTCCCTTCATGGGTGAAACTTTAAGGAACACGTGATCGCCTAGAGAAAACTCCAACTCCTGTCGTCTATGGTCCACATAAGACTTCTGACGACTCTGTGCAGTTAAAAGCCGTTCCCTTATCAGCTTGACCTTCTCTATGGCATCTTGCACCAAGTCTGGCCCTAGCAGCTTGGCTTCTCCAACTTCAAACCATCTAACGGGAGATCGGCATCTTCTCCCATAAAGAGCTTCAAAAGGTGCCATCTGAATACTGGCTTGATAACTGTTGTTGTATGCAAACTCAGCTAATGGCAGGTATCCTTCCCAACTGCCACCAAAATCTAATATACATGCTCTAAGCATATCCTTCAGAATCTGAATCGTGCGTTCTGACTGGCCATCTGTTTGGGGATGAAAAGCGGTGCTTAGATCCAACCTCGTCCCCAAAGCTTCTTGAAAAGCTTTCCAAAACCTTGCCGTAAACTGTGGACCTCGGTCAGATATGATGGATACAGGGACTCCATGTAATCTGATGATCTCATTCAAATACAGGTTTGCATACTGAGCCGCATTAAAGGTAGTCTTCACTGGTAAGAAGTGGGATGACTTGGTCATTCGATCCACTATCACCCATACTGAGTCATAACCCTTAGGGGTCCTTGGTATCCCTGTAACAAAGTCCATAGTGATTCTTTCCCACTTCCACTCCGGTACCTCAATCTGTTGGTGCAAACCGGCAGGCTTCTGGTGTTCAGCTTTCACCTGCTGACAAATCAAGCACTGAGCCACAAAATCTACTACATCCTTCTTCATCCCATTCCACCAATACAAGTCCTTAAGGTCACTGTACATCTTATTCGTTCCTGGGTGGATAGTATAGGCTGATTGATGTGCCTCCTCCAAAATCTGCTTCCTCAAGCTATCCACATCGGGTACACACAAGCGCTTCCCACATCTTAACACTCATTCAGCATCCACGCTGAATTCAGAAGTCTGATTACTCCTAACTTCATCCTTGAGCTTGCATAGCTTAGCATCCTTGTCCTGATCTCCCTTAATCTGCTCAACCAGCGGAGAGTGTAGTTGCATGTGAGCTAACAACACCCCTGGCTCCTTCACTTCAAAATGCATCCCCTCACCTTCCAGCCGATGAATATCCCTTATCAACGGCCTCCGGAGTAGGGTGATATGGGCTAGACTTCCCATTGACTTCCTGCTCAAAGCATCTGCTACCACATTGGCCTTGCCTAGATGGTACAGGATAGTACAGTCATAGTCCTTCACCAACTCCATCCACCTCCTCTGTCTCAAGTTAAGATCCCTTTGTTGAAAGATGTACTTGAGACTCTTGTGGTCCGTGTAAATCTCACAGGGTTCACCATAGAGATAGTGCCTCCAAATCTTCAAAGCAAAGACCACTGCCGCCATCTCCAGATCATGTGTAGGATAGTTTTGTTCGTGCTTCCTGAGCTGCCTAGATGCATAGGCTACAACATGACCATTCTGCATTAACACACAACCCAAGCCCACCCTTGAGGCATCACAGTATACTGAATATCCTCCAGTGCCCGTTGGTATAGTTAGAACTGGGGTTGTGGTTAGACACTTCTTCAAGGTCTGGAAACTTTCTTCACATGCATCCGACCATTCGAACTTAACTCCCTTCCTGGTTAATCTAGTCAAAGGAGCAGCAATTCTGGAGAAATCCTTGATGAACCTCCGGTAATACCCTGCTAGACCCAAGAAACTTCGGATCTCCGTCACACTAGCGGGTTGAGGCCACTGCTATACTGCCTCTACCTTCTCGGGGTCTACTTGAATGCCGTCCTTCGTGACTACATGCCCCAGAAACATAACGCTGTCCAACCAGAACTCACACTTAGAGAGCTTGGCATACAACTGCTGATCCCTCAAAATCTGCAGAATGACCCGTAGGTGCTGTTCATGCTCCTCATGGTCTTTAGAATAAACCAAGATGTCATCAATGAACACAATGACAAATTGATCCAAGAATGGCTTGAACACCCTGTTCATCAAGTCCATAAAAGCAGCTGGTGAGTTAGTTAGTCCAAAAGACATAACCAAAAACTCATAATGACCATAACGGGTCCTAAAAGCTGTCTTGGAAATATCCTCCTTCCTGATCTTCAACTAATGATACCCTGACCTCAGATCAATCTTGGAGAAACATTTCGCTCCTTAAAGTTGATCGAACAGATCATCAATCCTGGGCAAAGGGTAATTATTGCGTACCGTTAGCTTATTCAGTTGCCGATAATCAATGCAAAGTCGCAAAGACCCGTCTTTCTTCTTCAAAAAAAGGACCGGAGCACCCCATGGAGAAGTACTCGGCCTGATGAAGCCCTTATCCAAAAAATCCTGTAACTGACTCTTTAGCTCCTTAAGCTCTGTGGGTGCCATCCTGTAAGGCGGTATAGAAATTGGTCGAGCCTCTGGAATAAGGTCGATACCAAACTCTATCTCCCGTTCAGGAGGTAATCCTGGCAACTCTTCTGGGAAGACATCCAGGAATTCTCTTACCACTGCCATCTTGTCTACATCCGGTACCTTGCCATCCACATCTCTAACATATGCCAAGTATCCCTGACATCCCTTCTTCAACATCTTCTGAGCTCCCAAGACTGAAATCAGGTTACTTGGAGCTTTACTTCGGTCACACTGGAACCGGAAAGGGACTTCACTTGGAAAGTTGAACTTGATTGCCTTCTCATAGCAATCCAAGGTAGCATAGCATGCTGCCAACCAATCCATTCCTAGGATTACATCAAAGTCAACCATGTCTAGGATGATCAAATCAACAGATGTCTCCCTATCACCCACTGACACTTTACATGACTTGCATATATGCTTTACTGGCAAATAATCACCGACCGGGGTGGTTACAAAGAAAGGGGCATCCATCCTAATCGGATCTTTACCCAAACTCTTAGCAAAACTAGGGGAAACATAGGAATATGTAGATCCGGGGTCAAACAAAACATATGCTTCATGTAGGAAAACCGAAAGAGTACCTGTCATGACAGCATTTGAAGCTTGTGCATCCTGCCTGGTAAGAGCAAAAATCCTCGGTTGACCTCGGCCTGCTTGGTTTTGACCTCGGCCCATCATCCCTCTACCAGTACCTCTGCTACTTGCTTGGCCTGGTATAATCCTTATAGGCTGAGCTGCCACTGGGGTTGGTAGCAAAGCCGGTCGAATTGGCCCTTGGCTTGAGCCATACAACTGGGGACACTCCCTCTTCATGTGTCCAGGTTAGTTGCAATGATAGCAAACAACCATCTCCCTGCGGCATTGACCAAAGTGATGGTTGCCACATAGAGGGCATTGTGGCCTGTTCTGCTGAATGGCCCTTGGTCCTGGTTGACCTGTATATCTGGTGTTCCATTGGCTAGGACCTAGCCTACCACTCGCATCTGGTCTCTGGTTGGGGTTCCCAACATTCTGTGGTGCTGGGCGCTGCTGGCCCTAGAATCGGGGTCCTTGGGAATGAAAACTTTGCCCTCCTTTGGAGCTCCCGTCCCTATCCCTCTTTCTCAGCTTGGCACTCTCGACATCGGTCAAATGCCTAGTCTCCATCATTCTTGCACAATCCATAGCCTCTGCATAATTGGGAAATTGCTTCATCTGGGGTGCCACTGATTTAAACAATGCTGGCATCAACCCCTGCATAAATTTCTTGATCATGTCCCTTTCAGTAGGGACCATGTGCGGTGCATACGGCAACAGCTGTGTGAAGCGGTAGTCATACTCTGTGACTGTCATACCGGGAGTCTGCTTCAACTCTACAAATTCTTGACACTTAGCATCTCGGATACTCTGAGGCACAAACCTCTCCATGAAAACTTCCTTGAACTCTGGCCATCCCAAAGGTGGTGCTGTAGCTCCCCTTCCGCGCATCATGGTCTTGAACCATACCTGCACTACACCAGACAACTGGAAGGACGCCAACTCTACTGAGCGGATCTCTGGACACTTAAGAATCTCACATATCTTTTCAGTATCCTCTATAAACTTCTGGGGATCTTCACTAGCCAACAACCCCTTAAAGGTTGGCGGTTTCAGCTTCAGGAACTCAGATAGTTCTAATTCCCTCTCGGCGGGTCTCACATGCCGCTCCACGGATCTAACTGGTTCTGGAATGGAGGTAGCTGTTTCGGGCTGTTGCGGGTCCCTTCTATCTTTCCCATCTCTTCTCTCGGCTAAATTTTCTATTGCCCGCTGCATACCCTGCATGGTTGCCAGCATCTGGGCTATCACATCATTCCGGGGGTGAGAAGACATTTCCCCCGTCCTGGGAGTCTCAGTTTGCTGACTGCTCAACTCAGCTTGTTCAGCTGCTTCAGCAGCCCTTACACCCCTGCCACTGCCTCTTGCACTGGCTCTAGGTCGGCCTCTGCCACGACCTTTACCTCGGCCTCTGCCACGACCTCTACCTCGGCCTCTAGGCACGGGTACTGCGGACTGAGCAGACTCTTCAACCATCTGCTCTTGAGCCGCGGGTTGCCTAACCTTTGATCTTGTTCTTGGTGGCATCTCGCTACAAAACAGAGATAGCCCAACCATCACTTAACCATGCCAACATAGCATACTATAAACTAACTTACTTAAACAAAAAGACAACATCCTATCGAACCCCTTTAGCAGCACCGTGAGTATAAGCATGTCCGGATTCATACCCATACTCAAAGTCCTACCTAAAGGTCCGTTACTCCATGAACACAGGGAAACCTAATGCTCTGATACCATCTTTGTCACGGCCCCAAAGGATGGAACACATGACCGGCACGGCATAAGGGTTTCCCCCCTAGCCGTAAGCCTAACACATAGCATGCACAACCATTCAGCACACAATCCAGAGTACATAATAAATATAACTGGCCACATATGCCACATCCAATATCAGAAAATACTGTATATATATATATATATATATATATATATATATATATATATATATATATATATATATATATCTTATGAATCCAACATCTGGGATTCAACTTGGCCCATGGCCTCATAATACTCATATGATTCAATTTGGCCCAAGGCCTCATAATACCAACATCATTGAAAAACTTAAAAAAAAAAAATTTTCAAACAACACAAGAAGCGAGGATCCTGCCTGTAAGTTCATGGAGATACACTAGACATAAACTTAAACTATACAACTAATACAACGGAGTCTTGCCCAAACTGGGGCTCACCAATGCTCTATTTAGCCTCCTATGGAGCTATAGCTGGATCAGTGTTTCTTTGACTATCTGTGGGGAGAAAACAGAAGAGGGGTGAGATTACCACATCTCAGTGAATGGATATATCATACTATAACAGAAACAGGGCAAACTAAGCACGAGTGTTTCGCAATGAATTAAATAATTGAAATCAAGGTATAGAAAACATTAAACATTTAACCATAATTTATTGAAAGAATGCTAAACAGTTCAAATGTGTGTTCAAAAGCTAAAACAGAATTAAATCAATAACCGTAAGCAAATCAATTATGCATGGTAAGTAATAAATGAAGATATTTATGCAATAACAATGATGAATGAGGTATTTTAGAAATCTTTAATCTTTAAGAAAAATGCACTAGTTTATTGGAGGTCTTTCCTAACAGATCGATCATCTCCCCCAAGCACACAGCAAGGGTAGGGTAATCACTGTAGGCGTAGACATAAGTCCACCCTAAATTTCCTCAAGCACATAGCAATGGGTATGGCAATCACTGTAGGCGTAGACATAAGTCCACCCTAAATCCCTGTGTCTTAGGCAGTCATATGCCCGTCACAGTATCCTAGGCCGAAGCCTTAACATGATCATGGTGCACCAGGGCTAGCACTACCTGCGGCTAGCTAACAGTGATCTAAAAGGGTCCCTCCAATAGAAAATAGTTTAAATATGCTATTCAAAAAGTTTAAAGTAAAACATTTCAATAACATTATCATAAAGCAATAATTCTCCATCTAGCTCTTTTCATGCATAAAATTCCGTTCTAAAATATATCTCATCCATGAATTCCCATGGAGACCTTTATAATCATAAACTTTCCCTTTTAAACATAGATCGTCCGTAGACGGTACATAGATGCTCATCATGCATCAAATCATTTCATAGCTAACTTAGTTCATTTCTATGACTAAGTTCGCATTTCTATAAATCTAGCTCAAATGGAGAATTATTAGTCTAGATGCTTGCCCTGCATACCTAGGGTTCAACTAGGATTGAAATTTACAATTTCTAACATGGTTGGAACATATTGGTTTTCAAAGCGGTAAAACAATTTAGCATATATTCCAACTAGTTAAAAAAAATCATATGAAAGAATTATAAACTGAATTCGTAAAACATGCGCTATAGTATGAAAAACCCACTCACCTTACTAGGAGTCCAACAACGAGAATTTCACCTCGTGATGGCTCAACAACCTAGAAAACATAGACATAACATGAAAATTAGAAAACTCTAAAAGTCACTATTCACGCCGGAAAACACTATTCACTCGCCGGAAACACTATTCACGCCGAAACCTAAAAACCCTATATTCTAGTATAGAAACTAATTCTAAGACTATCTATGGAAAGAAATTCGGTAAAACAAAGCCTAAAACGCGATTAAACGGAGTTTTACCTTTGGAGGTACTATTCACGCGATTTTCCGGCGACCTTCCGGTGACTTTCTGGCAAAATTGATCGGTGGGATTTGTAGCTCTTCTTCCCACGAGTCCAACGATACCTTACTTGCTCAAATCGGACGTCCGGATGATGAGATATCTTAGAGAGAAGGTAGAGAAAATTTTAAGAGAGAGAGAAAAGGAGTCAGAATGAAGGAGAAATGAAGGAAAAAGGGAGGGGGACCGCAAGAAAAAATTGTCTGACGAATCTCGCTGCCGGCGAACTTATTTTCGCGGCGGCGAGCCTAATTTCGCCGCGGCGAGAATGATGCAGGGGAAGCTGAAAAAAACAGCCAGAAACACGGCCTGGCCGTGTCCTAGAGCACGGCCGTGCTTCATAGCTACAGTACACCAAGATTTGGGCCGAATTTGACAAAACGTCCAACATAAAAGTTGTAGCCCTTAAGCCACTTGCATCACCTAATTTGGAGTTCATATGAAGGAGTTATGCATCAAATAGTGAGCAAAGGTCTAAACCACACTATGTTTCGATTTTTGCCTCTTATCACTATAATATTCACGGAATTAGCAAAAGTGCCCAACATCAAAGTTGTAGATATATGTCTCATCTTTCAACAGAAATTGGAATCACTTAATTTGGATTTCATATGAAAGATTTAGGCTTATATGAGTGAATATAGGTCAGAAGAAAGGTCAGAAACGCTCTAAAATTTTACGTAGTTCTCAACTTTCTTTGTTTCAAATAATTTGTACTTAACCTTCAAAGGTTTTATTAGTTGAGGGTTATTACACATACATTCCAACTAGTTAAAATCATACGAGAGAGTTATAAATCAAATTCCTAAAACATGCGCTATAGTATGAAAAACCCATTCACCTTACTAGGAGTCCAACAACGAGAATTTCACCTCGTGATGGTTCAACAACCTAGAAAATATAGACATAACATGAGAATTGGAAAACTCCAAACGTCACTATTCATGCCGAAAAATACTATTCACTCACCGGAAACACTATTCACGCCGAAACCTAAAAACCCTATATTCTAGCATAGAAACTAATTCTAAGACTATCTATGGGAAGAAATTCGGTAAAAACGAAGCCTAAAACGCGATTAGACGGAATTTTACCTTGGAGGTTACTGTTCACGCGATTTTCCGGCGACTTTCCGGCGGTTTTCCGGCGAAACTGATCGGTGGGTTTTGAAGTACTCGTTGCCACGAGTCTAATGGTACCTTGGTAGTTCGAATTGGTTGGTTGGATGGTGAGATATCGTAGAGAGAAGGCAGAGAAAATTTTTAGAGAGAGAGAGGAAGGCAGAGTCAGAATGAGGGAGAAAGAAGGGGGAAGGCGCATTAAACGAAAAAAAAACAGCCAGAAGCACTGCCTGGCCGTGTTCGGGAGCACGGCCGTGCTTCATGGCTACAGTGCACCATGATTTTGGCCGAATTTGACAAAATGTCCAACATGAAAGTTGTATCCCTTTCTCTTTGCTTTCCATAGCCACTTGAATCACATAATTTGGAGTTCATATGAGAGAGTTATGCATAAAATAGTGAGAAAAGTTCCAGACCACACTGCCCTTCGGTTTTTGCCTTTTATCACTATAATATTCACGGAATTAGCAAAAGTTTCCAACATCAAAGTTGTAGATATATGTCTTATCGTTCAACAGAAATTGGAATCACTTAATTTGGATTTCTTATGAGAGATTTATGCATATATGAGTGAAGATAGGTCAGAAAAAGAGTCAAAAACACTCTAAAAGTTTACATTGTTCTCAACTTTCTTTGTTTCAAATGATTTGTACTTAACCTTCAAAGGTTTTTATTTGTTGAGGGTTATTACAATTATCACCATTTTACAACTGTTCCATGACTCCATCAGAACTCATTAGAAACGCTGTGTTTCGCTTCATTTCTCGAGCCAATCGCTTTCGCCTCTGAAACGAATGTTGGGCACAGCAGGTATACCAGCAAGAAATAAATGCGGAATAATAAACAAAAATAACACCAGAAAATTAACGTGGTTCACCTTTGAACTTTTAGGCTACGTCCACAGGACTAAATCCGAATAAATCTTCCACTATAAAAATAGTAGGTACAGGGAGAGTCTTCCTCAGAATAAATCTGAAGGCTACAACTGAGATCTAACCAAAATAGTTGTATACAAAGTGTTTCCCACAATATCCCAAGAGTATTTTCTCACTATTTTTTCACTCACTATTTAAGAACTATTTCCTAAATATCACACCAAACTCTCTCCTATTTTTCTCTCAGAGAACTTCTCTGGCGCAGACTGCTCTTTGCTGCCTTTGCTTCTGCTGGTTGGTGTGTCTTTCCTTCGTTCCTCTCCTTCCTATTTATAGGCAGAGGACGAGCCTCAAAAATTGACAAAAGAAAGCCATCGTTTTTCTTTCCGCAATTTTTGACAAAAGCTATTCGGTGCCTAACACGTTTTCTGATTTTTGCTGCTGCGGCTGAATTTTCCATTTCCCTTCTTACATCTTGGAGTCAAATAATTCTGCTACTTTTGCAAATATTTCAAGGTGTGGGCCCCCCTATGTTGGAGGGACCCACCACTTAACAAATCTCCCACTTCCGACTACATAGAAGGCTCCACCATTCCTACAACTAATCGACAGAACTCTAACTTCTCCCTTGGTAGAATCTTTGTCAACATTTTTGATCCATTTTCATCAGTATGGATCTTCTCAAGCTGTAGTAGCTTCTTCTCCAATAAATCCCTGATCCAATGATATCTCACATCAATATGCTTGGATCTTGAATGTAAGGAGGAATTCTTCCCAATGTGAATAGCACTCTGGCTATCACAAAACAATTGATATCTGTCTTGCTGAAAATCAAGTTCAAGTAAGAACTTCTTCATCCATTGCAGCTCCTTGCACGCTTCTGTTGCTGCAATAAACTCTGCTTCAATAGTCGACAGAGCAACACACTTTTGCAACTTTGATTGCCATGACACAGCTCCCCCTGCAAATGTAATCAGATAACTCGAAGTAGACTTTCTTAAGTCTACATCACCAGCCATATCTGCATCTGTGTACACTACAAAAAAAGCGCGGAATTGCGACGGTCACTTAACGACGGTCAACAGAACCGTCGTTAAATCTGCATTTAAAGACGATTTATGTAACCGTCTTTAAATTCTATGACATAACGACGGTTTAAACAAAACCGTCTAAACAAAACCGTCGTTACTTAACGACGGTTACGTAAAACCGTCATTATGTCACAAGGAAAATCAACCGTTATCATATTTGTATCGGTTTGACGACAGTTTGACGATAACCGTCGTTACTTGAACGACGGTTTTACGATAACCGTCGTAACATCGATGACGGTTAACAGTAACCGTTGTAACATCCCACGGAAAATGGACCGTTTATTGTTTTTTGGTCCGGTTTAACGACGGTTTACTCGAAACCGTCGTTATTGGTACGACGGTTTCCAGGAAACCGTCGTAATTCCGACGACGGTTTACTTGAAACCGTCGTAAAAGTCCATGGAAATTGGACCGTTTATTGGGTTTTGGTCCGGTTTAACGACGGTTTCGTGAACCGTGGTTAAAACACGCGCCTCTTAAAAATCAATTGTGACGACGGTTTTGAACCCTAACCGTCGTTAAAATTACATTTAACGACGGTTTTAATAAACCGTCGTTAAACCGTGCATTTTCCTATAAATTCGCATTTCCTCCTTCATTTTCATTACGCAACTTGAAATTCTTAATCTTCTCTCTTACAAATCTTGTGAGTTTTTTCTTGAGATAATTTTTAGCGGTTTTGGGAGTTGGAATTTATTCACTCTTATTTGAAGTAAGTTTTTATATACCTGTATTATTATAATTTAGTTTTTATTTAAATGTTAAATTTGATAAAATTTGTTAAGTTATTTGTTTTTCAACTTTTTATGTAGATACTTTGTTTATATATAGACACTTGCTATTCAGAGTTGTTTATTTTCACATAAGGTATGTAATTTAATTATGTTTAATGTTTTAAATTTTTTTTTTTTTGATATATTTGCATGGTTGACTTAAATAGTTTATGGTTTTAGTTTATTTAAAATTGTATATTATGTTTTTAGTAAATGATGTATTATGTTATATTGGTTAAATATTTGTTGTTAATTAATAATTATAGTTGTTAATTTTAAAAATTAAATAATTATTAATTATTACTTAAGTGGAATGTCATAATTATTAACTTAGAATTTTATGTTAATAATTATAAGGTGAAATAATTTAAATATGATAATTTAGTTTATCTTCCAGTTAACATGCTATGTGAACAGAAAATTGTATGATTCTTTGTATAGTTTAAATATAGTTTTTCTTCTCAATAAAATTAAATATGATAACTTAGTTTCTCTTCCAGTTAAAGTGCCATGTGAACAGAAAATTGTACGAAAAATTATATATCAGATTTAAATATAGCAGTGACATGTCTCAATAAAATTTAACTGAGATATTACAACATAAGGTGAAACAATTTAAATATGATAACTTAGTTTCTCTTCCAGTTAAAGTTTCATGTTAACATAATTTTATACAAAAAAATACTGATATATTACAACAATCCTCTAATATCAAGTGTTATAAAATTACAATTGAATAAATAAGAGTAATCAAATATAGATTAAGAAAACGTACAAGATTGTATAGATTAAAGAGAAACAGAATTACAACCTACTACATGGACTCATTTAACTTCAAGAGAGAGTTCAGAGAGAGAGAGAGCAATTCAGACAGTAATTGAAGTGGTTGAGTTATCAGTCAACATTTCGGTAGGATTAAAAATGACAGCAAAAAAAATTGTAGATTGGGTCTCTGCCCAAATTTCCTGTGTAGGCCACCTATCACAGTCCACACAAGAATATAACAGCCCAATCTGCATTGGGCTTAATAATTAATAAAAGTAATATTTAATTTAAAATATTTTAACAAATCGAATAAAACATTTTTTGTAGTTCAATAATGATAAATGATTGCATTAAATGATTATTTTTTATACTTAAATTTAATTATTTATTTTAACTTAAACATAAGTAGTTAAATTTATGTATACAAATTAGGTAGGAGTGTTAAAATTCATGAAATCCTTCTTTGTTGTATATTATTTAATCCTCAATAACGGGTTAGATTATGAAGTAATGCTTTAAGAATGCATTATTCAGTGAATTATTATTTAATTTTTTTATTTCATAATGGTTTCAAACATGGATAAGACATGGATCCATAAATCTCGACACACCCGAGAGTATTTGAAAGGTCTACAAGGTTTTTTAGATTTTACAAATGCTAACTCAGGTGTGGAAGGTAAAATAATCTGCCCATGCCCAAAGTGCATATTTAAAAAATGGCAAGTTACGGAGGTTGTGCGCCAACACTTGATTGTCAATCCTTTTCCACAAGGCTACGACTTCTGGAGTATGCACGGAGAAAGGGTAACAGAAGATCATGCTACAAGACATCAAATAATACTACATGATGTTCCAGAACGTCCAACCGTTCGAAACGACCCTGTGCAGGACATGGTCCGTGAAGTATTTGGAATTCATGATGAACATGAAAGTGTTGATTCTGTGAACATGCCACCAGTTCCACCATCAGGTGAAAGGATGGACGAAGGCACGAGAGATTTCTTTGAATTATTGAAAGATGGGCAAGAACCATTGTATGAAGGGTGTGAGAAATACTCCAAATTGTCGTTTTTGGTGAATTTATACCACATCAAGTGTTTGTGCGGGATATCCGACAAGGCTATGTCAATGATACTGTAGCTATTGGTTGACATTTTCCCGGATGCAAAGATTCCAACTTCATTTTACGAGGCTAAGAAAAGCATTAATAAGTTGGGGTTGAACTACAAAAAAATACATGTCTGTAAGAACGATTGTATGCTATTTTGGGGAGAAAACGAAAATAAAGACGCTTGTAATAAGTGCAGTGCATCAAGGTGGAAACCGAGAAAAAAAGGGGACAAGCGGAAGAAGGTGGCTAATAAAGTCCTCAGATATTTTCCATTAAAGCCCCAGCTACAAAGATTGTTCATGTCTTCTAAGAATGCCGAATATATGAGATGGCATTCTACAGACAGGAATAGTGATGCTATGATAAGGCATCCGAGGGACACTGAGGCATGGAAAAGATCTGACATCTTAAATCCTCAATTTGCATCCGATCCTAGGAATGTGCATTTGGGCCTTGCTACCGATGGTTTTAATCCATTTGGGAATTTAAGTACAAGTTACAGCATATGACCAGTCGCACTGATTCCTTACAATCCATTTGCGGACTTACGATTCATTCAGCAGTGACATGTTCAACATGTATGCTGCTCTCATGTGGACAATCAGCGATTTTCCTGACCTTGGATGTTTATCAGGTTGGAATACTCATACTGGATTGGCTTGTCCACACTGTAATTTTGATTCAACTCCTGTACGCCTTCCTCATAGTCAAAAATGGTGTTTTATGGGACATCGTCGTTTTCTAAAGCCGGGTCATAAATTTCGGATGGCCCGTAATAGGTTTGATGGAACAGAAGAGAGAAGAAATCCTCCACTGCAATTGAATGGTGTAGATATTTTCAGACAAATTAGTGATATTAACGTTGTATTCGGAAAGAGTGGAGAACATGAAGGTCAAGAACAGAGGTCCCGAGGTCATGGAGGGGTTGAAACTGGGACTCAAAAATGGCGTAAAAAAATATATTCTTCGAACTTCCATATTGGGCGAACAATTTGATGCGTCATAATCTTGATTTGATGCATATCGAAAAAAATGTCTGCAAAAACATTTTGTATACTTTATTAAATGACACTGGCTATTCAAAAGACCACCTCAATGTATGCAGAGATTTACAGGAGTTAGGTGTGAGGTCAGAGCTTTGGTCAGATGATCATGGTAAGTATCGGCTTGCTGTGTTCAAGTTGACGACTGCAGGTAAAGATATTTTTCTTAAAACACTGAAAAATATATCTGTACCTGACGGATATTCTAGTAATATTTCTAGATGCATTGATTTAAGACAACGTAAGATTAGGAGATTGAAGAGTCATGATTGTCATGTTCTTATGGAACAATTACTTCCCTTAGCCATAAGGAATGCGCTTCCTAAGCAAGTCTCTGCAGTTCTGATTGAGTTATGTTCTTTCTTTCGACATATTTGTTCTAGAGTTTTAAATCTCAGCGAACTTGACCAACTTCAAAATCATATTGTTCTTACGCTTTGTCATATGGAGATGCTATTTCCTCCTTCCTTCTTCACAGTAATGGTGCACTTAATAGTTCACTTGGCCCAAGAAGCCAAGTTAGGCGGACCAGTTCAATATCGTTGGATGTATCCTATAGAAAGGTACAAAAACTTAAACAAATTCATATCTATTTTATCTTGTTTATGTATTTTTTTTAACAATTTTTTCATTAGCTAAACGTATGTTGTACAGATACTTGGGTAAACTTAAGTCCTTCATTCGAAATAAAGCAAGGCCAGAGGGCTCAATAGCCGAGGCATGTGTTGCTGAAGAGGTTTTAACATTTTGTTCAAGGTATTTGGAAGGTGTAGAGACAGTATTCAATCGTCCTCTTCGAGTCGACGATCGACCTGACTTGGGGATGTCTATGGGAGGTACGTTGTTTCCACAAGTATGAAGGCCAGTTGGTGGGTTCGAGTATTTCACACTTTCTCCGCGAGAAAAATTGTAAGCCCATTGTCTTGTATTAATAAATTGTCCGGAAGTCGATCCTTATCTTCAGTGAGTACACCAATACTTACTGTTACATTAATATTTATCTAATGGATAAGAAACATTGAATTTACCTATCAATGTTTTTTCCAGAGAATTTAGAGATTGGGTCAGACATAGCTTACAAAGTAGAACCCGATCGTCTTCTGAAATAGATAAAAAAGTTCATAGGGAGTTTGTTTCCTGGTTCACTCGTCGTGTAAGTATACAATTTACGCAGTCAATTTGTATTTGCAATCTATTATCAGCACAACTCACGACTTAATTTTTATTTCCCAGATGGCGAATGATAGTAATGAGACATTATCAAATAAATTAAAATTTCTGGCAATTGGGCCTTTGGATAGAGCACGCCGATATAGCGCATACAATATAAATGGGTTCAAATTTTGAACGCTAGAGCAAGACCAAGGGTTGACAACCCAAAATAGTGGGGTTCACGGTATCTTC
Organism: Gleditsia sinensis; assembly: GCA_037074535.1. NCBI lineage: Eukaryota > Viridiplantae > Streptophyta > Magnoliopsida > Fabales > Fabaceae > Gleditsia > Gleditsia sinensis. Next base: position 73,966,436 of record CM073466.1, on the reverse strand, counting down.
GGGAGGAGGAGTTATGCAAGTAGTAGTGATAGAAATATGCAATTCGGTGGAGTCCCGTATTATAGAAAATTATTGGATATTGTAGAATTGAATTATCACGGTCACTTTACAGTTACTTTATTCAAATGTATGTAGGCCAATACAACAACAGCGAGGGGCATTACCATGGATGGTTTCGGAATGACATCTGTCGATTTTTCACAGTTGATTCATACCGGTGAAAATTACGATGACGAGCCGTACATCAAAGCATCCGAAGCGCATCAAGTATATTATGTAGAAAATGCAGTTGACAACAAATGGAGTATGGTTGTACATTTGAAGCCTCGTGATTTATATGAGATGGGCGAGGATGATGATAATATTTTATATGATAGTGATCTGTTGCACGTACAAAATTTAGAAAGATTATTCCCAAAAGAAGCAGTGAATTTATGTCTATTACGGTATTAATTTGATCCTGTAATATTTTCAATATATTTCGATTTTGTTAATGAAAATTTTATGCTTGTTCTGCATTTTGATATATGTTTTTATTATTTTTTTTAAATGCATAGTTTATGAGGTGAGATTAATGTTATTTATTTTATTCTGACAGGCATAGTGATGATGCGGAGGGGTAGATCTGGATTTATGAGCAGAGCGGGTGCAGCGAGCCCAGTTGGCCATGTTGTTCGCCCCGCTAGTGGCGAGGGAGGACAGTCTTGCGACGATGACACTGTCCAGTCAGTGGATGTCCCGTCTACAGTACCTCCGGACTCTAGGGCGCCAGTGTCAGAGGCTGGACCATCCACACTGCCCTCGTCTGACACAGTTCTGGAGTCAGAGCCCCTCTTGTCCGCAATCCCCTCTTACGACGCCCAGGGAACAGATCTTGATTTTGATATCAACTTGGACGTCGATGATTTGTTGGGGGGCTTTGAGGTGGAGCGTCAGATTGCTCAGCAGGAGCGTAGGCGCAGGAGGAGCTGGACAGTCGACGTTATAGGTATAATATAAAATCTTTCTTATATTTCTAATAATTAACGTCCAAATATTGAGATAACACATTTATTTTATATTGTAACAGATGAGACCGGTCAGGTGACACCCAGACAGATGACTGTCCACGATGTTTGGGCGTTACCTACTGGGCATAAGGTGGTTGTCCGGTGTAACGACACCCACCAGCCCATTGGAGACGGAGGTGGTCTCCTTGGTCTCTTCCTCGGCACCATTGGGGATAACTTCCGTTTCTTTCCGATCTCATATAAAGATTGGAGGAGCATTTCCGGTGATTACAAGACAGGAGTGTTCATCAACACGATACAGGTATGGACTGTTAATTCTTGTTATGTATACTTTAATATTTTTAATATTTCACTAAAATTTCTTTTATTTTGTGTAGACACATTTTAATGTGACGGGCTTCCACAAGAAGTTCATTTTACAGTCACTTAGAGCCAAGTGGAGAACCGCACGTTATAATGTATTTTGGCTCAAGTATGATGAGACGAAGTCGAGGGAGGAGTTGTTGAATGACATCCCCTCTGGCATTCCACGAGACCACTGGGCTACGTTTGTTGACTACCGACTTAATGCGAAGACCAGAGTAAATTTTTATATTGATTTTTTCATTTATATTTTCTTCCCAAAAACATTGATTAATTAATCTATTTATGCAATTCTTTAGGATGTGGCTGCTCAAAATAGGCGTAACCGAAGACGTATGACGATGCCACATATAACTGGATCCAAGAGCTTTACAAGTAGAAAGGCTGAGCTTGTGACTTTTTTTCCATCAGAATTTTATTTCATCTTAAATAAAAAATATAGTTGTTTAAAAATTTTATTAATTGTTAACTTAATCAGGAGGCGGAAGTTGGGGACCTAGTGACTCGCGGTGATATATGGACGGCAGCTCATAAAAGGGCTGACGGAACATACATCAACGACGAGGCTCGAGTAGTTGCGGTATGTATAATTTTTCTATTATTTTGTTAATTAAAAATTTGATTTGATTGTTTGTTAATTTTAATAAAATTTTAACGTTTCTTTTTCATTTTGTAGGAAAAAATTGCCTCAATCCAACAGGAGGATAGCTCTTCCCAAGAGCTCTCGACAGATGATTCACTTGCGAGAGCCTTGGGAACTGCAGAGCACTCGGGTTGTGTCCGAAGATTTGGGTTAGGTGTTTGTCCAACCCCAGTCTTCGGACGTGCCTCTGTTGGGTCGAGCTCATCTGGATCTGGGCCTTCATACGATGAATTACAGAATGAGATGGCCCGACTGAAAGTGGCCATACATAAGCGAGACGTCGAGCAGCAGCGACGAGAGGCAGAGCAGTAGCGACGAGAGTCAGAGCGAGAGGCACGTGATGCTGAGATGATAGCTCGACAGAAACAGATGGAGGCAGCTATTGCGTTCTTGCTCCCGAACTTTCCAGGTCAAGTGCCGCCTGACATTGCACTTGTTCTGAGTGCAAATATTAGGGTAATATTTAATTCCAAAATTTTATAAATAGATGTTATTATTAATATTTTTAATTTTAAAAACGCTTATATAATAAAATTGATTTTCAGGTTCCTAGTGACAGAGGCAACGAACATCAGGCAGATCAGATGCCACAGGATCCTCAGGGTCCGAGTTGATGATTTTTTTTGTATTTTTTTTTGTACAAAAATGTATATTGTAGTTTTAATTTGTAAGTCATTATTAATTTTATTTTTATAATTTATTTATTAATGTCATTTACATGACATTACTTTTTTTTTAATATTTTCAATATATATTAATATAAAAAAAGCTAATCTTATAAAATAGACCTTTTTAAACAAAAAAAATTATTATAAAAAGTTAAATATAAACATAATAAAAAACAATTAAATTATAATGTAAATAATGAACTTTGAGATAAAAAAATAAAAATAAAAAAATACATAATAATGTAAATTATGAATATTAGAATAAAAATATATATTTTACAAAATTAAATACGATAATAATATCAAAATAAATAATTTTGAAAATTAATAAATTTTTTAAAAAATTTAAAAACAGACATAATGACGGTCTGGAAACCGTCGTTATGCCCCAAGCTATAATGACGGTTTCTGCAACCGTCGTCGATACAGAATTAGCGACAGTCAGGTAACCGTCGTTAAGACTACTTATAAATTAACTAAAAAAATTTAGAAATAGACCTAACGACGGTTCTGTAACCGTTGTTATCTCCCAAGATATAACGACGTTCAGGAAAACCGTCGTTAAACTTCACATTGCGACGGTTTCGTAACCGTCGTTAAGACGGATTTAAACCGTCGCTATATTGACTTGTCTTAACGACGCTATTCCCACGGTTGGTCCGAACTATCGTAAAGACACTGTCTCAGCGACGGTTATTCCAACCGTCGTTATGATCATTAGCGACGGTTGAAACCGTCGCTAAACGCGGAAAAAAACCGCAATTATTACCCGCTTTTCTAGTAGTGGTAGGCGACTAACACAGGCTTGGTATCTCCAAAACATAAACATATTTTGGAAGTACTGCGAAGATATCTAAAAATCCACTTCACTGCAGCCCAATGTTCCTTACCAGGATTAGAAAGGAATTGGCTCACTACTCCAACCGAGTGAGCAATATCTGGCCGTGTACATACCATGGCATACATCAAACTTCCAACTGCTGAAGCATATGGAACCTTGTCCATTTCTTTCTTCTCCTCATCTGTAGAGGGACTTTGTTTAGAACTTAATCTAAAGTGATTAGCAAGAAGACAACTAACCGCTTTAGCTTTATCCATACTAAACCTCTGAAGTACTTTCTCAATGTACTTCTCTTGTGACAACCACACTTTTTTGGCACATCGATCTCTAGTAATCTTCATGCCAAGAATCTACTTTGCTGGCCCCAAGTCCTTCATGGCAAAAGACTTGCTCAATTGTGTTTTCAAACAATTGATTCTAGAAACATTCCGGCCAACTATCAGCATATCATCCACATAGAGCAAAAGGATAATAAAATCATCATCAGAGAAATTCCGCACAAAGACACAATGGTCTGAAGTAGTCTTCCTGTAACCTTGTTCCCCCATAACAAACTCAAACTTCTTATACCATTGTCTTGGTGCATGTTTCAAGCCATAAAGACTTTTCTTCAGTCTGCAAACATAATCCTCTTTTCCTTTCTGCTTGAAACCCTCTGGCTGCTCCATGTATATCTCTTCCTCCAAATCACCATGAAGGAAGGCAGTTTTCACATCTATCTGTTCAACCTCCAAGTTAAGGCTCGCTGCTAAGCCCAGCACTGTACAGATGGATGTCATTTTCACAACTAGTGAAAAAATATCGTCAAAATCAACGTCTTTTCTTTGGTTGAATCATTTAACAACCAGTCTAGCTTTGAATCTCGGATGGAGACTGTGTTCATCATGCTTGATCCTGAACACCCATTTATTTTTCAAAGCTTTCTTGCCTTTCGGCAATTTCACCAGTTCAAACGTTTTGTTCTCATGCAAGGACTTCACTTCATCTTGCATGGCTTCTCTCCACTTCTGTTTATGCTCATCTTCCATAGCTTCTTCAAAGCTATCAGGTTCTCCCCTGTCAGTAAGTGTTACATACTCATCATCAGGATATCTAGTAGAAGGTTGTCTTATTCTACTACTTCTCCTCAATCGATCTGGGGAAGTCACAGGTGTAGGTAGTTGATGGTGAACATCATGATCATCTTCTTCCGATTCAGCCTCTATGGGAGCATCATCAGGCTGATCGTCATCTCCAACTTGCCTCGGCACCACTGTTTGAGGAACTAATCTCAAGTTTTTTGAGTTGCCATTGGAATCAGGAACGTCCTTCTCCATTTCGTCTATGTCTTCAATGGTCTGATCTTCAACAAACACAGCATCACGGCTTCTAATGAACTTTTTCTGGACTGGGTCGTAGAATCTATAGCCAAAATTGATCTTAACCATAGCCAATAAATACACACTGTTGTGTCTTGACATCGAGCTTGGCCCTCTCATCTTTAGGGATATGCACGAAGGCTTTACAGCCGATGTAACACCATATTTTTTTTCTTTTTATCAAAATTCTCATAACAATATATATTTGCATAAATATCCATATATATATATTACAAATCCCGCATAAGTATTCATAATACAATACTAGTCATAATTACAATACAACGTACAAAAGTCCCCATACAGCACACCACCCTTAAAACACAAAGGGAGAGGAGGTGGTGCTGACATCGGGATCTTTACTAGCAACGCCGTCCATGGAAGCATCTCACTTCCTTTTATCTGAACATAACACCACAAAATAGTGAGAACATGGTTCCCAGTAGACTCAACCTTTTATAATAAAATGTGTAAAAACAAATATTATGTTCAGCTGTATAAACTACACAAAATATCAAGCTTTTATGATAGAATCATAACTTTTAATACACCTGCCTCACTCGGCGATCTGATACACTCAATGCATGAAAAACATAGCTCTTCATGTTGCGCAATGCTCATCGCATGCCATAGCTATAAAATCACACATTTTCACTCATTGCTTCTCTTTTATTCTCATTTACTTCTCTTTTATTCTCATGTGGTTGGGTGGCCTCATCGGCTCACTCAGGCTAGTAGGGCGTCCCTTACCCGGTACCGTCACAGCCATACAACCCACCGATATTCATCGATGTCCACTCGAGTCAAATAAAATGCATATGCACCAAGCAACTCACCACGAGCTTTACATTTGTCAATCAATAACAAATGCAATGTAAAAACATCATTTTCATGCTCAATGAGTTATATAAATATACATCACAACTCTTACCATGAGCATATTTCAAATCATATGTTCAATAGGTATTTTCATCTATATCACTCTTTCAAAATATCTCAAATCAATATTCAATGTAAGCCCTTTAAAATCAAGTAAATAAAATAATGTTTTGGTGATATAAAACCATCACTTTAGAAGTATTTCTCTTGGTCAATTGGTTTCTAAAATCTCTTCAACAAATAAAGTTCTTTTTCCTATAGAAAACAGTGAAGAATAAGGTTTTCCTGCCCTAAACACGGCCTTGAAACTCAGAACACGGCTGGACCGTATTCTGTGACCTTCCCTCACTAATCAGACCATAACTCTCTCATTTCAACTCTGATTAAGGTGATTTCGGTGTTTATGTAAAGCCAAGACAATTACCTACAACTTTGATGTTAACTATAGTTTCCAATTCCTTACGGATTAGTCCCAAAAATTCGAAAATTAAAGCACTCATATTTACAAATTCTGGATTCCAGACTCTTCGTGTTCTGTGACCTTCCTTCACTAATCAGGACATAACTCTCTCATTTCAACTCCGATTAAGGTGATTTCGGTGTAAGTTTACCATATTTTCTAATTCCTTACAGAGTAGTCCCAGAAATTCAAACACTAAAGGTACTCATATTTACAAATTCTAGATTCCATACTCTTCGTGTTCTGTGACCTCTGCTTACTTCTTGGGTCATATCTCTCTCATATTGACTCCCAATTAGGTGTTCTCAGAGCTTATAAATTCTTGAGACACGTAGCTACAATTCTTATGTTGATACTTTCTTTAAATTTGTTATTGATTTGGCCCAGAAATTCAAAATAACCAAAATAGAAAAATCCACATAATATACAGCCCACATGTTGCACAATTTCACAATTAATCACTTGTAAAACATAGAAATTGCATCAAAATTTGTGGAGAGTAGGTGTTAAGCCTACCTTAACAAGCTTCCTAAACTTTGAATACCAATTTCTCACCACCAAAACCTATATCCATAACTTGATTTAGGATCCATTGAAGAAAAGATGATTATAGAAGAATTTGGATCAAGAAAACCTACCTTGATTCTCTCCTCTTGCACTTTCTCTCTCTTCTTTCTCTCTCTTCTTCCTCTCTCTTCTTCTTGTTCTCTCCTTTCTGAATTTTTTCTGATCACTCCCCCTCCCCTTTGATAGTCAAAACCATCATCATCACTCAAGTGTTTTAAAAATACTTCTAGCCTACCAATCAAGTGTTTTAAAAATTCTTCTAGCCTACCACTCAAGTGTCCACTCAAGTGTTTTAGAAATCCTTCTAGCCTACCACTCAAGTGTTTTAGAAACACTTCTAGCCTACCACTCAAGTGTTTTAGAAACATTTCCAGTCTACCATTTAAGTGTTTTAGAAACACTTCCAAGCTACTTGGTTGGAATTACCAAAATGTCATTCTACCAAAAATCGTATAAATACTAAAAATCGTATAAATACCAAAATACCACTTTAAAGTATTTACACCATTACTAGTCTATTGAAATTACATAATTTTCACTCTCTAAAAGCATTACAATACAACCCTTACATTAAAGATTACATAAATACCCATTAGTATTTTAGGGAAAAATCAGAGATGTTACAGCCGAACACCCACAGATAATCATAGGAAACATCTTTTCCTGACCACACCTTCTCTGGTGTATCATACTACAGAGGGACACACGGTGATAAATTCAACACGTGTACAGCTGTCAATAAGGCTTCACCCCAAAAACTTTTAGGTAACTTTGCATGTGAGAGTAAACATTTGACTCTCTCCATCAAAGTTCTATTCATCCTCTCAATTAAGCCATTTAACTGCAGTGTTTTTGGAGGCGTCATCTGATGCCGAATACCATGCTCTTTACAATAAACATCAAATGGTCCAATATACTCTCCACCATTGTCTGTCCGAATGTATTTTAACTTCTTCACAGTCTGTCTCTCCACTAAGGTATGAAATTGTTTGAAGACATTTAACACCTGATCTTTTGTCTTCAAGGTATATGTCCACGTCTTCCTAGAATGATCATCAATGAAAGTCACAAAGTATTGAGCACCACCAAGTGACTTTGGCATTGGTCCACATAGATCTGAATGTACCAGATCCAACACTTTCTTCATTCTGGAAGGAGGGAAACTCTTGAAAGCAACTCTGTTATGCTTTCCCGCCAAGCAATCAGCACATTTCTCCAAATGTACTTGATCCATTCCAGAGAGCATTTTCTTCTTGGCCAAACGTGTCATATTTTTCTTACTCATGTGGCCAAGTCTCCTGTGCCACAACTCAACTGCATTTTCTTTCTCCACAGCATTCATAGCGTCGTTGGAGAGCTTTGTATGCATAACATACAACGTTGAGTCTTTTCTACCTCTGGCCACCACCAAAGCACCTTTAGTGAGTTTCCATTGGCCATTCATGAACATGTTGCAGAAGCCTGCATCATCAAATTTACCAATGGAAATCAGATTCAAGCGAATATCTGGAATATGCCTGACATCTTTCAGTACTAATCTGGTGCCATTCTCTGTCTCCAAGCAGATATCTCCTCTGCCAACAACTTTTAGTAAGTTGTCATTTTCCATCTTAACAACACCGAAATCTCCTTCTGTGTCAGATGAGAAGAATTCTCTACGAGGTGTGGCATGAATGGTAGCTCCACTGTCAATCACCCAACTGGTCTCATGAGTTGTAAGATTGACAATATCATCATCATAAACGACATTGAATTCGTCTATGGCATTTGTCTGCTCATCATCACTGCTGTCATCTTTCTTCACTTCCTTGCCTTTGTTCTTCTCATGTTTGAACTTTCGACAGAATCTTCTGATATGCCCTTTCTTCTTGCAGTAATGGCATTCAATGTTGGCATATTTGTTTGACTTTCCTCTGCTTTTATCTCTAGCCTTTGTATGCCTAGACTGGCTCCTCCCTCTGGATTCTGTAACCAGAACATCTAATTTTGATGAAGAGGTTGAATATTGTGATCTTCTTCTCATCTCTTCATTCAGAATACCGCTTTTAACAGATTCCATATTCACGACACCGTTAGGCGCTGAGTTGGTAATTGAGATCTTCAAAGTCTCCCATGACTTTGGTAGGGAGGCGAGCACCATGAGAGCAAGTACTTCGTCGTCAAACCTTATTCCCATCCCCGACAACTGGTCAACGATCCCTTGCATCTCGTTCAAGTGATCTGCTACAGAAGTACCTTCTCGGTATTTCATGTGCATCAATTTTGTTAAATAAAACAATTTGTTGTTGCCGGTCTTTGAAGCATACAGCTCTTCCAGCTTCTGCCACAGCATTTGTGCATGAGTCTCATTGCAAATGTGATTGTACACATTATCTTCGACGAATTGTCGGATGAATCCACACACTTGCTCATGCTCAAATTTCCAATCTTCATCAGATTTGGCTTTGGGTTTAGTTGTAGTAAACACCGGTAGATGGAATTTTATCACAAACAGGAGATCTTTCATCTTGTTTCTCCAGATGTGGTAGTTTGTGCCATTTAAGTTGATCATCTTGCTGGTCTTTGCCTCCATTTTGAGTAGTATGAACAGTACCGTATATATGAATAGTACCCCGTATATATGAATAGTACGTACGTATGAACAGTGCCCCGTACAGTTTCCTTCAGCTAAGAGTAATTCCAATAAAATCTTTTCTGATGTGGAAGATCAGTTAATACTGCAACCACAGAGCATACTAAGAATTTTAAAGAAATAACCACCACGGCTCTGATATCGCTTGTTGGGCACAGCAGGTATACCAGCAAGAAATAAATGCGGAATAATCAACAAAAATAACACCAGAAAATTAACGTGGTTTACCTTTGAACTTTTAGGCTACGTCCACGGGACCAAATCTGAATAAAACTTCCACTATAAAAATAGTAGGTACAAGGAGAGTCTTCCCCAGAATAAATCTGAAGGCTACAACTGAGATATAACCAAAATAGTGGTACACAAAGTGTTTCTCACAATACTCCAAGAGTATTTTTTTACTATTTTGTCACTCACTATTTAAGAACTATTTCCTAAATATCACACCAAACTCTCCCCTATTTTTCTCTCAGAGAACTTCTCTGGCGCAGACTACTCTTTCCTGCCTTTGCTTCTACTGGTTGGTGTGTCTTTCCTTCGTTCCTCTCCTTCCTATTTATAGGCAGAGGACGAGCCTCAAAAATTGACAAAAGAAAGCCATCGTTTTTCTTTCCGCAATTTTTGACAAAAACTATTCGGTGCCTAACACGCTTTCTGATTTTTGCTGCTGCGGCTGAATTTTCCATTTCCCTTATTGCGTCTTGGAGTCAAATAATTCTGCTATTTTTGCAAATATTTCAAGGTGTGGGCCCCCCTATATTGGAGGGACCCACCACTTAACAACGAAAAAACCCAGTCAGCTTCCAAAACTGATATAATTCCAGACGATCTAAATTACCTCATGAGAATCTTCATTGGTACCCCATTTGTAGAAACACTTGCTATTGCAGACACAGGAAGTGACCTTACATGGGTCCAATGCTCTCCTTGTGACAAAGTGTTCCCTTCAAAAAGCCCCTTTATTTGACCCAAACAAATATTTTTCCTACTTTGGTGTTTCATGTGACTCTAAACCTTGTACACTCCTCCCCCGTGGCCAATCTGCATGTGGGACTTCAAACCAGTGCGTGTACTATTATTCATATATGGACAAGTCGTACACTTTATTTGGTTGTGCACGTAACAATGGTGGAACGTTCAAAAGCATAGATGCAGGACTTGTGGGCGGTGGGCCTAGGAAATGGGCCACTGTCCTTAGTTTCACAACTGGGTGATGTAATAGGTCACAAATTCTCCTAGGCCCACCGCCCACAAGTCCAAAAAAAAATAGGTCAAATTCTCCTATTGTTTGCTCCCTTTCTTTTCAAATTCTAAAAGCAAACTCCAATTTGGAGAAGGGACGAAATCTGGAAATGGGGTTGTTTCTACTCCATTGAAGACCATACCTGGAGCTCTATTTACCTTTTACATCCTCACTCTTGAAGGTATCTTCAAACTTTATAAATCTTTTGCATTTAGTATTTAAAACTTAGAGTTAATCTAAATATGACCTGTAATATGAACTTTGAGATTATATTGATAAATTTAGATTACTATTCTGATTGATTATATATGTTATAAAATTTATTATATATTTTTATTGTTGTAAGAATTGTTATATGTTATAAAATATTTTTTATTTATGTAGTTCGTGTTAAATTTTCTCTTTAGAATTTTCAAGAGTATAATCTTTTGCATCCATTTGACGTATGTAATATTTAAACATTTATCTAAATAGTTAATTATAGCTAAGCAAATCATAATAAAATTAAATTAAAGTTATTAAATAATTATGAGTTATAATTAATTACTAAGTGTGAACGTTGGACAACAACAACAACAACAACTAAGCCTTTTCCCACTAGGTGGGGTCGGCTACATGGATCAAACGGCGCCATAGTGGCCTATCATGGATGAGCTCAATAGATAAGTTATTAACTATTAAATCATTTTTAATAGTTTCACTTATTGTTTTCTTTGGCCTCCCTCTACCTCTAATTATTGGACTATTCTCCATCCGATCAACTCTTCTCACTAGGGCTTCTGCAGGTCTTCTCCACACATGGCCAAACCACCTTAAGCGAGATTCAACCATCTTCTCCACAATAGGTGCTATCCCGACTTTCTCTCTAATGCACTCATTTCTAATCATATCTCTTCTGGTGTGTCCACACATCCAACGTAACATTCTCATCTCTGTAACGTTGACTTTATCTTCATGTTGTCTTTTAACCGCCCAACATTCCGTACCATACAATATAGCGGGTCTTATAGCCGTACGGTAGAATTTTCCTTTAACTTTGAGCGGCACTTTTTTATCACAAATGACACTCGAAGCTTTCCTCCATTTCATCCATCCAGCTTGAATCCTGTGGTTTACGTCCTCCTTTACTTCACCGTCATTTTGTATAATAGACCCAAGATATTTAAAACTTGTAACTTGTTTTAATATATAGTCTCCAAGTTTCACGTCTACATTCGTATTTGTTCGTCTCTTACTAAAAATACATTCCATATATTCTGTTTTATTTCTACTTATCCGAAAACCATGTATTTCTAAAACTTGTCTCCATGACTCTAACTTCATATTTATTTC
>CM073466.1:72356940-72736940 GCA_037074535.1 Gleditsia sinensis | reverse complement strand
ACTTGAGACCTAAACCATTCACCTTTCAAACACCTTAGCTTCTATATAATGTTTTCTTGATTGGGTTTTCAACTAAATCATAATCTGTTGAGAGGTATGCCCTGTTAAATATTTTAAGTTTGATAATAGATAAAGATATGAAAGAGGGACCAATCAACGGTCCTTATTTTTATGCAGCTTATGTTCTCTGTATACATGTGCTGATGACTTTCAAGATAAAGTAATATATGTTTTTCTTTCGTGCCTTGTTAATAAATTCTGCTGTCCTTTTTTTCTCCTTTTGCTCTGCTGTTTACATCAACCTTTTTTTCTTGATATGCTCATCTTTCTTACTCTTTTAGTACTTTTATTAATGAAGATATTAGAAAATATGTCAACCTTGTTAATACATCAACCTTGTTAATACATGTGCTCTGCTGTTTACATCAACCTTGATATTAGAAAATATGTCAACCTTGATATGCTCTGCTGTTTACATCAACCTTGTTAATACATGTGCTGTCCTTTTTTTCTCCTTTTGCTCTGCTGTTAACAAAATATGTCTATTGATAGTTATTTGTATCAATATCTTTTCTGAAGATATTAGAAAGTATTTAAATCTTTGCTTTTATGCTTCACTTTTATTGGACTTCAAACAAATTTTGGTAAAAATCTGCTTCTTGGTGTAGAGTGTAGACTGTAAGCATGTAATAGTTTGATGCATGTAGATCATGGTATGCTGTAGCACAGCGGAAGGGTTGGGATTTGGGTTTTTTTGGGTGAATTAAGGGTGGAAAATTAGGAGGCTGTTTGGTTACTGTGAGCAGTATCATGGGAAGATAGTTTTTTGTTTGATGGATTTTAGAACAAAGTCTGGAAAGTGTCAAGGAACAATTAGGGTTTTGATGGGGTAAATTCTTATTTCTGTCTGCCAAGGGAAGTAAATATGGGTAGCATATACAAAAATAAAATAGAGTAGAAGATGGGAAGACAATTAACCTTGGCATCACACCTTAGCTCAAGCTGTTAGGTGAAGATATATGATTGTTTTATTGATATTTAGAACAAAGAGCATTTTCTAAGAAAACTTTAGATTGCTGTGGTTGGAACTGAGATGCCAGAGCATCTAATCTTGCCATAGATTGATTGAGTTGGACAAGAGCGTCGTCTAGGGAAATTTTTGGTGGTTGAAGCTATAGTGAGGCTGAGGCTGGAATTGATTATCTTTCCATGATTGTGCTAGACTTGATCATAGGTGTCGAAGTAAAAATTATGAATGAATAATGATGGAAGAGATTAACACCATAATATAATTTCCACGTTTTCCTATCACAACAAAATATGCACAGATTCCTAGTAGAAATAATTTCCACGTTTTCCATGTTTACTCTAAGATATATGGAATCTTTGTACAAGACCAATAAAAGAATATTAAAAAAGAATAAAAAAGAACACAATATTTTAAGCATAGAACTGTTGTTGAATAAACAAGCAAAGCATGGAGCTCAGGTTGATCATGCAGCTTCTGAGCAATTTACCCCACTTTATACAAACCTAGGCAAAAATTTTGTAGGACACAAGAGCTTAAATTTGGTTTATAAAATACTTATCTATTAGGATGTAATCTTTCTTTCTCTCTTTATTTCACTTGTCAGAATAGATTGTCTAAATCTGAGCATGAAAAAAAAATTAAATATGGCATGAACAAAAGCAATGGCCTAAAGTCATCTACTAATCCTAAACTTTCACCATGCCTGATACTGAAGTAAAACAGAGCTTACATCTTTTACACAAAGTATCGCTTAAATCCTCAACCAACACTTATAGTATTCTATAGAGAATAAATGAAAAAAATAAACAAAAGCATACCAGAGTTCCGGGTGAAAGAACAATCAACAACCACAAAAAGGTTAAGTTCATCATGATGGTCAAAGCAGCAAACATTGTTACAGACGTTACTCCCCTGTTTGGACATGTTCTTGGAAAAGGTAGAGCCATTTGGCTCATAACTTATCTCAAGTTGTTGAAATGAACCATCTGACATAATGATAGTGAACCTACACCTGGAAACAATACCAACATTTCAAATTAACATTTCTTTTCCCTTTAATAAGGAGTTGCTAAAATTTTATTTATGCGTGGAGTTGTCTAAAAAATGATAGTATAACCACAATTTCAAGATCAGCAGGAAACTGATCGTGTTTTAATTTTTCTTACAGTATATTGAAAACAAGGGATGCAGACAAAGGGAATATACTTACAAGCAAGACTTCTGTGTATCTAAATCATTATAGGAAGATAGGCCAACTATTTGTGAAGAGACTTTCAAATGGTTCTTCATAATTTCTGCTATCACTTCACCATTTGCTTTGATAAAATACAGTGTATCGGTGTCATCAGCAACCCCAAGAATGTCATCATATTCAGACCAAGCTCCTACACTAAATGTACAAAGGCTGCAACCTAATGCACCAATTTCACATAAAAAGGAAATTTTGAGGAAAAAAAAGGCAACCAGGAAGAGTTTATTTTCTAACTTCACTTTTGCACATTCAATACTACTACTTGAATATCACTATTTCAAATGTGCCCACAATTTTTTTAATATGAATTCTTACAGACCTGTATAACATGTTGACCCAAATAATATGAAAGAATTCCTCCTTCCTATACTTGGCCTAATAGGCGAATGCAACAGTTTCACATCTAGTTATTTGCTTTACTGCAGTAGCATTTCCAAGCAAACTTACGTAATCTAAAGACTCAAACAAGTAGGCAGCAAGACAAAGGTGAGGCTACTAACATGAATACTCCAGATAAATCCAAATTTACAGGCTACCTAGCTACCTAGCTGCCCTCTCTTTTTTTCTTCCCTGAATCCATCTGCTTAAAGCCTCAATGTTTGAACTTGCTGCCTCCTTTTCATCTTCCCTCACATTTCTTTTTCTTTTTTGGTCCTATTCTTTTTCAAAAGTTATTTTTTTCTCTTATGAAATCCTTTTCTTCTCTTCTTTTATGAAAGTTCTCTCATCTTCCTTGTAAGAGGTTTGGTAGTAATTAATAAGTGTTGTTGAAGATTTACAACCCTCCCGATTTGCAACTATGATTTTGATAAGTTGGGAAAAAGAAATTTGTTTTGGAGACAAAACTCTCAAAAGAGAATTGGAAGGTGTATTGTCTCCGAGTTTGTTAGCTTTCTTATAACATTAGTTACAGATTGTGCTTAGGAGTTATGTTGCTTCTTGTTTCTTAGTTTTTCTCTTTTTGTTTCTCAAAATTCCAAGCTTGTTGTCTAGGTTTATTTGTAGTATCTTACTAAGTCTTTTGGTATTCTCTAAACCTGTGTGTCCTTTTATTTAATGATATGGAATATTTTGCTGGCAAAAAAATGTATTAATAGTAATTATGTTTAAAAGGAAGTATTGATAGTAGTTCTAATAAAAATAAAAGGGATATGACTTAGGGTTGTTGACCCCATTGATGTGTATTGATGATAACAAACAAGTAGAGAAAAACAAAATTTTCAAGGCATTAATCAAGTCAAGGCACCATCAAGACTTCAAGGTCATATTTTTATGTACCTTATATATATATATATATATAAGGGGTATGGGACTTATAAGCTCATAAAGACTAGTACAAAAGACATTTTGAACACTTGATGAATGTGCATTACAATTGTTTCTAAATCTTGACATCCTTTTTTTAAGTTATAGTTTTAAACTGTAAGTGCCCTTGCATTTTTTTTCTGTTCAAAAGTATAAATACATTTATCATTTAGCCAAAATAAAAATATTTGAATATGATTTTTTTCTTGGTGTACTGTGGTTGCATGTGACAAACCCAATATTTATAACAAGCTTGACAACAAAATGGCAGCATTGGTCAACAACTCCAAATAGTCATATAATCATATTAGATACTGGATCATATATTTTATAGTGGATTGCTCATAATTGTGCTACCACTGTTTTTGCATTTTTTTTGTAAAGTGTATAATATTATCTTCTGATGCTGAATTAGACATTGAACAAAAAAGTATAAGATCAACTATATATATAAAAAATGAAGTTCATATTCTCAAGTACTTGCTCTTTAACCTGGCTAGCAAACTTGATTCCTATCCTCTTCTATGTGTAAATTTTTGTTTTTATATACACTATTTGTAGAGAGTTCTTGAAAGTGCACATTTCATTTGCAGGTATGTGGCAAGTGAGTTGACATAAGATATCATTGTTAGTGTAGGGGATATAAAGTTTTATCTACACAAGGTATGCCTCAACCAAGTAATCTTTCTAGTGTTGAGAAATTTTATATTAGCTATTAGCAGTAATTTTTCTTAGAGGCCCCAAAACCTGAATCGATGCCATTGTTGTGTGGCAAAATGATGCAGAACATGGCACTTGAATTCAGGATTATTTACTACAATTTCAAACCATATTTGCCATCAACCATTCATTCATCCATATTCTTTTACCAAAATGCTAAAATATATTCTCCTTTCTCATTGCATAAAGGTGACAAACTCAGTGGCTCAACTAATTGTTTACTTGCACATTGCAGTATGTTAGGCTAATAGGTCATGGTTAACATTAAAAAAGAAGTCATTTATTGTTGATAAGGATAGTTATGTGACTAAACTTAGTAATACGACTCTAATAGGGAGAAGGAGTGAGACAAGGGCTTTTTTTAGTTTTCATTCAGAGTTATCAAACCCTGTAATGAGCTATTTTTAAAGCTTCATGCAAAACAAGGTTTTGCATAAAATGGCTAGAATATTGCTGTTCTGGCCAATATTTAAATGATGTATGCTTGTATGAGGATAAAGAATTAAGAAATGGAGGGTTGTTAACCAAAAAAATGATTTCTATTCACATTATGCCTTTGATGTTGATATTGGTTCAATATGTTATTATAATTTGTGCTATATTGAATTAGTCTGTTTCTGTATGCCTAAAAATAGGATGGAAGTTCCTGAACATCGTAAGTGGATGGATAATAGGGTGGGTCCTGATAAGAGATCAGTTACAGATGAGTTTATGGCAGGAGTTGTTGAGTTTATAGAGTTTGCTTGTAGTCAAGATCATTTTAAAAGTGTAGGAATGTTGAGGTGTCCTTGTAAAAAATGCAAGTGTCAGAAGTATTGTTCAGTTGATGAAGTGAAAACCCATCTTTGTATGAAGGGATTTATGAGTAATTATTATTATTGGACCAACCATGATGAACCAAGACCTCTCTTTCCACCAATGATTTCAAGAAACTCATATTGTGGAAGTAGTGACTTTCAGGCATGCTTTAATGATCAGGAACAGATGGTAATGGATGCTGCAGGACCATCTATTGGTAATTATATAGAGCAACAAGGTTTTGCTCATTGCGAACAGAGGGATGAAGATCCTAACCCGGAAGCCAAAATTTTTTTTAATATGTTACAAGCTGCGCATGCTCCTTTGTATGATGGTTGTCAAAATTATTCTGAATTGTCAGCTGCAGTGGAAGCTTTGGGTATCAAGTCGGACTTCAACATTTCTGAGAATTGTTTCAATCGGTGGGTACAATTTATGGGAAATGCATTGCCAAATGAAAATCGTATGCCTAAAAACCTCTACCGTGCAAAGAAATCAGTGGAGCAATTAGGATTAGGTTGTATAAAAATTCACTGTTGTCGAAACGGATGCATGATTTATTATAGTCCACTTGATTTGGAGCTTCGTCATTGTAAATTTTGTGGTGAAGAGCGTTACAAAAGGGTCATCAGAAATGGCAAAGTAAGAGAGCTTCCAATGAAAAAAATGTGGTATTTTCCACTTATTCCAAGGCTGCAAAGACTTTATTCGTCAATGCAAACTGCAAGTCAAATGAGATGGCATCGGGAAACTGTGAGGGCAACAGGCACTTTGTCTCATCCATCTGATGGTGAAGCCTGGAAAAAATTCGATGAAAAATATCCTGAATTTGCAATGGACCCTCGAAATGTGAGGTTAGGTTTGTGTGCTGATGGATTTGCTCCATTTGATAAAACAGGTCGGACTTATTCATGTTGGCCAGTTATTGTTACCCCTTACAATCTTCCCCCTTGGATGTGTATGAGAAGAGAGTTCTTGTTCTTGGCCATTATAATCCCTGGTCCTTCCAATCCAAAGAATAGAATTGATGTGTATTTGCAACCACTTATAGATGACCTTAAATTTTTATGGAATACTGGTGTCATGACTTATGATGTCTCACTAAAACAGAACTTTAACATGAAAGCTTGTTTGTTGTGGACCATTAATGACTTTCCTGCATATGGGATGCTTTCAGGTTGGATGACAATGGGAAAACTTGCTTGTCCAATATGTATGGAGTGTTCAAAGGCATTTACCCTTCGACATAGTTGGAAGACGTGTTTCTTTGATTGTCATCGACAATTCTTGCCACTTGATCATAGTTACAGAAGGAATAAGAATACTTTTCGGAAGAGACATACTGAAACATCTTCACCTCCGCCTCGGTTAACATGTGAAGAAGTGTTGGAAAGGGTTAGACATATGCCTAGCATAACTAAAGAGACATATGATAATATCCCAGGGTATGGAGTTATTCACAACTGGACGAAGCAATCTATATTTTGGGAGTTACCATATTGGAAAACACATCTTCTTCCACACAATCTAGATGTTATGCATATTGAGAGAAATGTCTTTTTGAATATTTTATACACAGTGATGGATACTAAAGGTAAGACAAAAGACAATTTTAATGCAAGGCTCGACTTGGCGGAAATTTGTAGACGGAATGAATTAGAGTTGCAGGATGGAAGAGATGGCAAGTTAATTAAACCCAAAGCAAAATACACATTAACTAAGCAACAAAGATTAGCTGTGTGTGAATGGGTAAAAAAATTGAAACTGCCAGACGGATATGCCTCTACATTATCAAGGTGTGTTGACATGAGAGAAGCAAAGTTGTTTGGTATGAAAAGTCATGATTGTCATGTGTTTATGCAACGCTTGCTCCCAATTGCATTCAAAGTATTGCCAAAGCCTATTTGGAACACACTCACAGAATTTAGTCAGTTTTTTCGAGAATTGACTTCCCCATTGTTGCGAGAGGATACTTTACATGTGATAGAGCAAAACATTCCAGTCATTCTTTGTAAATTAGAACAAATTTTTCCTCCAAGTTTTTTTGACTCAATGGAACACCTTCCAATTCATTTGCCATACGAAGCAAGGGTTGGAGGTCCAGTGCAATATCGATGGATGTATCCATTTGAAAGGTAGAGTTACGTCTCCTTTTTGTTATTTTTTTTAATTATGGAATCGTATTCATAGTACTAAATGTGACAATTAAGTGTATTAGGTTTATTCGCACACTAAAAGACAAGGTGAAGAACACAGCTGCAGTTGAAGGATCAATTTGTGAAGCTTATTTGGTAGAAGAGACCTCTACATTTGCATCCTACTATTATCCACCTGATGTTCCATGTAGAAGGACTCAAGTACCACGAAATGATGATGGAGGTCAAGGTTGTTCAAATAGACCACCGCTTTCTATCTTTAATTATCCTGGTCGTCCAACCGGAAGATGCATATCCTTCATGTTAGAAGAAAGGGACTTGCAAACCGCACATTTATATGTTCTTCTAAATTGTCCTGAAGTGGAGCCATTTTTAACGTAAGTGTATCAAATGCTCATTTAAGTGTTATATAAAATATATATATCACTATAAATTGTTCTAACATGTTTTCTTAATGTAGCACATATACTAATATGTTACAAGAGTGTGGGATGACTGACTCGGAAGTGGACAGACAAATCTCCACAATGTTTCCTATTTGGTTTAAAGAATACGTATGTTCCACGAATTCTCCTTAATTTCTTATTTTCTAACATTTTGCTTCTTATGTGAGACTGACTTAAATATTTGATGACTAGGTGTTAAATAATAATGTTGAAGATGTCTGTCTAAAGAGTTTGGCATGGGGTCCTCAAAGAAAAGCCAACAAATGGCCATCATATTATGTAAATGGTTATAAATTTAATACAAAAGATCATGGCCAAGGTATGGGTACAACAAATTTTGGTGTATGTTGTCCAGGTGGTACGGATGAAACAACAGAAAATAATTATTATGGGGTTTTAACAGACATTATTGAAGTACACTATACAGGATGGCCTATAAAGGTGTTAGTTCTATTCAAATGTGATTGGTTTGATCCCACCTTAAATCATGGAACAAAGGTAGATAACTATGGGATTGTTGAGGTTAGAACATCCAGGAGATATCAAAATTATGACCCTTTTATATTTGCACAACAAGCAATGCAAGTATATTATACACAATATCCTGAAGGGCAACGTGATTGGTTAGTAGTGATTAAAACTAAGGCACGAACCACAATACAAACTGCAATAGAAACAGTACTGCCTGAAAGTGATGCTCCATACCAAGAAGAGTCATCAATGCAATCGCCTGTAATAGTTGCAAATGACAATCTCGAGCAGAGTCTTGTTGATATTGAAGGCCCTGTGGATGAAGTATATGGTTCTTCTTTGAACCTACATGAAGTAAATGCAGATATAGATATTGAAATAGAAGATGTGGATGAAGAAGATACTGAGGAAGAAGGAGAATGGGAAGATGAAGAAGAAGATGAAGAAGAAGAGGAAGAAAATGATAATGATGAAGAGGTTTAGGTATTGTTAGGTTTCATTTTATTAAGTGTATTATGTAGAACATATATTATGTATTTTTGAAGTAGATTATAAATCTATGGTAGTATGGTTATAGAGTTTTGTTATCATTGTCTTTTGTAATTATTTTTATTTTTTATTATTAAATTGTTATTAAATTTCATTGAAATAGATGATTATGATTATCTTTTAGTCTATAGATGACAGGTAGAAGGGGTAGAGGTAGAGGGCGGGGACGGGTTCTCTCTCAGCCATATACACAGTCAGACACATCACCTGGTGCTGACATAGCTCAGCTTGACCAGATCCACACTGGACATACACCTACTTTATCTCCATTTTCCCAGACTTGTCATACTTCTACTCCATCTTCCCATTCACAAGCATCTCATTACAGTGCCTCATCTCCTCATCTTTCTAGTACAGTTGCCCCTACCCCACCTACACATACTATATGTGCCCCATCTCCTAATCAATCCGCATGTCCAAATGTTGAGCCAGTTCCTTTCACACAGAATATTCAGTGGGGAACAAGAGACATAGATGGCCGAATTTGGATTAGATCTGCATCTGGGAACACGTAAGTAATATGTGTGTGTGTGTGTGTGTTTTTTGTCAGTATATTTATTTAAATTGATATCTATACTTTCAGGTTTTATCCTGACATCTTAACAAGAGGTGTCATCACAACAATTTTCAAGAAAAAATTTGAAGGTGCTTGGTCCAGTTGGGGAAAAGTTGACAACAATACCATTCAAATGTGGTTTGAGGAGTTCAAGGTAATATGTAACATTTTCTATCATATTTATTGATATCTTTTTAAAAAATGTGTGAATGTTATGTTAATTTGTTTACTTTCTTTGTTTAGGCAAATTTTAAGTGGTTGGACAATGATGAGCAAAATATTAAAAGGTCATTCACCAGTAGGGGATCAACAGCCTTGAAAAATGCATTGTTTAAAGTGCGTAGCGGTGAGGACAAGGGTGTTTGGATTCCACCGGAGAAGCTACAACAATTAAGGGCTGAATGGGATAGTGAAGACTGGCAAGATAAAGCCAGAAAAAATAAACAAAATAGACTCTCCAGAGAAGGACTTAATGTACATAGTGGAGGGTCTATATCTGCACGAGAGCATGCAAAACGAATGGTGAGTAATTTCTCTCAAATATATAGTGATTTAAGTTTTTACTTCAATATTATTTAACTTTTTATTATTTTAGAAGGTGCAAATGAATAAAGAACCGACATGTTTTGAGTTGTATGAGCGACTTCACCGGCCCAAAGGAAAGCCATCGCAGTGGTTCAACGACTAGCAAGGAAGAATTGATGTATGTAATCACTACTCTTCTATTTTCATTTCTTTACAAATATTCATTTTGTTTTATCATTTTATTTTTTCAGGAAATGTATAGAACAAAAATAGCTGAGAGATCCACATCTCAGACCGATGAGGGTTCTAGCCAACACTCCACTCAACATTCAGACAATGTTGTTTATTTGGATGTGGTTGGCGGCATGAACAATAAAGGACGGATATATGGACTGGGATCTCAAGCACATAATGTATTGGCAGCAACTTCTTCTTCTAGGTCTTCCGCTTCTGATGAAGTCTCAGCAAGTTCCTCTTCTGTTATGAATGCAAAAATTGAGGCTTCATCTGCACGGTTCAAACAGAGTGAAGATGAAAATTTTATGTTAAAGCAGAAGATGGAGGAATGGGATCGGATGTTTCGACGCCTCATGATAGATGGTAGTATCAGAATGCCCTCCACGTCTCCACCTAGAGAAGAGAATAATAACAATGACCAAAATAGTAATGCTGCTGATGGATCATGATAGTTTGTGTTATTATGACTTTGTGTTATGTATGTTTGATTGGTGATATTTTTATGTAATGTCATGGGATTATTAAAACTTTTGTTGATATATTTATGGATGATAACAGGTTTGACATTATGTAATTTCTATCTGAAATGGTTGGTTTTTCTGGCTGTACTGTTGGTTTGGTTTCAGATTTTTAAAATTTTTTTTTTTAATTTTTTTGCTTTTAGAGACGGATTTAGAGACGGAATATTCCGTCTCTAAAATAAGACGAATCTAGTCTCAGAGACGGAATATGTACAAAAATTAGAGACGGAATTTAAATTCCGTCTCTAAATTTTAGCGACCCGATTTTTAGAGACGAAATTATTTCCGTCTCTGATTCCGTCTCTAACTCAGTTAGAGACAGAATTTTTCCTATTTAGAGACGGAAAAATTCCGTCTCTAAATAGAAATTTCCTAGTAGTGCAGAAACGGCAATAATTGATTAGATGTCATTATGCAAATGGTCTAACCCTACGATGAATCAAATCAATGACCAATAGATATTTATAAATTCTGCATTCAATTTATTGATCCAGCTAGTTTCATGTCATTGTTGAAGGTTCTTTTTCTCAAGACCACTCACCAATTTTTTCTCTTTTTTTTTCTTTTTTTCAAATAATGATGTACTAGGAATAAATTTATTAAATTATTAAATGGTCTCATAAAAAAATTAATTTATTTAATAAATTCATATATAAAAATAAAATATTAAAAATGGTTGGTCCTCTCATCATTGATTATTCAACCATCCAAAAAATGAAAAAGAATAGCTACCAGCTGAAATAGTGGTCACAGACATGCATGCACAACTAACTAGCTAGATGAAACGCCTTTTACTTGTGCTCATCGATTCACATTGACATTTAGCCTAAAAATAATAGTCAAATAAATGAGTTGGTTGTCGTCGCCCACAACCTGTATCTGTTTTGGAAAATGCATCAGAAATTAGGCTGCCAAAAATTTTAGCTTCAAGTCAAGGGTGCCTCCTTTGTTCTTTGTTTTTTTTCCAACTCATTCTTCTTAAATACGAGTATCGGTGAGATTGAATTATAAATTCAATGTAACCGAACAAAAGTTGAATTTGAATTTTCTAAACATGGTCCATATGTTTGAACTTAATTTTTTTAAAAAAATTTATTTATATAAATTCATGAATTTAATTCAATCTATTTAAAATAAATTTTTTATCAGATTTAGATAAATTTAAATATATTTTCGAATTATGTGCATCTCTATTTTTTTCTTGAGTTCATCAAATTGTGGTTGGAAAGTTCTTGTCTTAGATAAAAATGATTGAATTTCAATTTCGGACATGACATAACATAGCATCAAATTTGGGATGTCGATTAGTGTTTGTGCCTCTAATTTTCTACGTATGGGTTTCATTTTGAACCCTATTAGGTACTAGGTTTCTCCTTTCTAGATCATTTTTTTTATTTTGTCATTTCTGAATAAACACACTAATTAATTATTATGACTTGAGTTAAATAAAAAAGGGTTTTACTCATATTAAGAGTATGTTTGACAAGATAAATAAGTTAATTTATAGCGTATTTGACTAACTTATAAGTTTATTTGACTAAATTAAAAGTGTTTGATAAACAAATTTATTTAAATATTTTAAATTAGCTGAAAGCTTATAAATTTTAAACTAATTTATAAACTAATTTTATTAAACATAGTCTAAGACTCAAAACTAATAAAAAATTTAAAATTAGTAAGGTAATAAATTAAAAAGATTCAATAAAAAAGAAAATAGTTTTTTATAATATATTTTTATAAATTTTTATTTTGTTAAAATATTAATTACAATAATTTGATTTATACATTGATATACAATTTTAAGAAATAGCTAATAACATAATGTTAATTAATTATGGGTTTAGCTTCCAAAACCGGAGGAACTTAAAATTGTAAAGAAGGCAGGAGTTTGAATGATTTTTGAAGATTAGTTAAAAAATTTCTCATTCTCCTTCACGAAACTTTCAAACAAGGAGAATATTTCAATAAAATATTCTCTTCTCTTCCCTTTCCCTTCATTATATTCTCCATCTAAACATACTCTAAAATTTTATTTTGATTCTCCATGCACAAATTGATTAGTTCTTAAGTTGGTCCGTAATAAATTTTTCATTTTTATTTTGGTCACTTACTCTGAAAATTTTACCCGTCTGGTCCCTTTCTTAATGAACCGTTAACTTTGTAATTAAATTTAGTTACATGACATATATATTTTCTATGACGTGCCATCATTAAGTTTGTGAATAAATGTGGCGGTACTCAAACAACAGAACTAGACCAGATGAAATTTGAAGGGTAAAGTGACTAAAATGAAAATAAAAATCTCTTAAGGACCAACTTGAAATTTGATCAATCTATAAAAAATCAAAATATAAAGGATTACAAAGTAATATTTTTTTTTTAGCATGCACATCCAATCCCATCCCATCTATGAATTAAAATAATTTCATTGTGTTGTTTTTGGCCTTTTTTATAAAGTTAAATTGATTGAATAATCAATGATTAGAGGACCACCAATTATTTGAATGGGAATCTTTTCAATGATAATCACTATAGTTTTTCTATATACATAATTTCAATTAAAAAAGGCTTCATTTTTTTCTTCTTTATCATTTTATAATCATGGCCATTCATTACTAATGTATGAATATTCATGGTGGGCTGGCTCCTTTAGGATATAAGGATGCCACTCTGATTTTTCATCACAATATGATAGAGTTTCCCTATGCCATATGAAAATGGTATAATTTAGAGAGTAAAAGTTTTTTTTTTCTTTTTTACCAAAATAAATTAGGGTGAGAGAGAAATACTTCATTCCAAAATTAGGATATGTCACAAGTTTCAATAAAAATTTATAATAATATTAATTTACAAATCATCTACTAAAAATGATTACTTAGTAAAATTAAATCTAAATCTTACAAATAAAATATTTCAATTTTTACCAATTGAATAAAGTTGATCGGTAAAGAATAATTTTTTTGGCTCTTTTAAATGTTATTGGTTTAATTGAACTTTTTATCTCTCTAATCTACTAAATAAAATAATATAATTATTCTAGTTTTAATTTAACCAATATTATTTTTCATTTTTTTATTATATTAAGTTATTTTTTAATGTTAATTAAAGTAATATTGTCTCTTTAATAACAAATTAAATTCAATAACAATAATAATTGAGAAAGGCAATAGCTAAATTTTATTAAGTCACAAAAAATAACTAAAAAAATTTCTTCTATTATCTTTTTCTTCAAATAATTATAGGGACAAAATTGTTTTAATTGAAATTACAGGAATTAAGTTACTCTAAGAAATAAAATAAAGGACCAACATTATTTAAACTAAAATTGGAGGGATTAGATTATTATATTTTTGAAAAAAATGGTAAATTTTATTCAAAAGCAAACCTCAATAGACAGCAATACTTACAATAGCCTTAAAAATTTCAAAATTATTAATAAATGAATTTCTTTAATTTTTTCTTGTTGAAATCAAAACTCTACTAATTTTTTGAACTTTTATATGAAAAATTGTTACTATAATTATTAGTACTGCAGTGAGATAATTAATTGTATTTATTTGTTAAATTAGATCCAATAATTGTTAAAATATTATGATTTTAAAACAACCTGTGCCCCACACAAGATTTGAAAATTTCTTTTTCGGCCTCATAACTGGATTTGAAATTAAAGCACGAAGCTTATTTTTACACCAAAGAAGGCAACAGGTTCATAGCAACCTGATGGGCCCCGCCATTGTACCAACCATAATTTATGAAGTGCGGTAACTGGTGGATTCACGAAAAAGGTTTACTCTGGATGATGCATCCAATAGAATGATGACAAGTTTCACGGAATCCATGTCAGTGACAGTCACTGTCGATAAACTCTGCTGTTACTTGAATCTAAGACACGGTACTCAAAATGACCTCACCATGTACTCCCCACGGGTTACGAAGCATAGCTTTTATAGGGTAAAAAAATTTATATTGGTATTTAAATAAAAAAGGTAATAAATAAAAATTTATAAAAATAATTATTATAATATATTTTATAAAAATGATTAATTATAATAATTTATTTTTAACATAAAATTATTGGTAATTAGTTTATTTAAATTATTTAATAATATTAATTCAATCAAAATAATTATAAATGAAAATTTTAATATATAATTCAATTAATTAATATAAAGTTAGTCTTTTTCAAATTTAATTTTTATGTAAATATGTAAATTAAAAATATAATAAATAAAAATTTATCAAAATAATTATTATAATATATTTTCTTAAAGTGTTTTGTTATATATATATATAATAATAATAATAATAATAATAATAATAATAATTAAAATCTATATTAATAGTTCTAACTTTTGTAATATTATCAATCCTCCGTTATTCTTGTATCATTTGCCCAGAAAGTCTTATGAAAATACAAAACAATAATGCATGGGAGTTAACATAATGATTAAAGCAATTTGTTGGAGGTCTTGCATGTGACAGACAAATTCGTTGCATTTGCTAGACTTGTGAATTGTGATTAGACTTGACAACGGACCGTGTGGTGGGTTTAATTTTTTGCTGATTTATACAAAAATTAAATTTAAAATTCAACATATTTTTATATAAAATAAAGTTCAAAATCCGTCTTTCTAATCACGTTTAGATTTGACTATTTGTCGTCAAATAATTTTAAGGAAACACTAATAAGTTTTTCCTATGAAATAATAATGGAAATTTTGATGTATATATACTTATTCTTTATCTTTTCTAAAATATTTTTTGTTGCTAAATTATAAATTTAACACATCTCTGTCCAAATTAAGTTAATCCTAGGTGACATAAACAAATTATTTTGTAAGTTACCCCAATGTACTGAGAAAATATTTGATAAGAGAAAAAAATTTAGATTCTTAAAAATTTTAATACAAAAATTAAAGACTCTTTTATTTGATTTCAAAATAAAAATTGTAATTTTTAAGAAATTTCAATTTTTGAAAATAATTTTTAAATAAAAATTTTCATAAAAAGATTGCCATAAAAAAGAGGGAATTGATAATTCTCACGAAGGTAAGAATTTTTATCAAAAATAAAATAAAATTTTATCTTTTAATATTTTTTTTATAAAAATAATTTTAATTGTTAATATATTTTTTTAATAATTTTAAAATTAATAAAAACCTAATAAATTATTAACAATAATTTATTATTTTTTTGTTAAAAAAATAAACAAACAAAAAAATTAAAATAAATAAATAAATAAAGATATTTTTAGAAATTATATACATAAACGATGGTTCTTAAAAAAATATTATTTAAAGATTTTTAAAAATTATTCTTTTTATCAATCATATTTTTTAAAAAACATAATTTTCAGGAACTAAAAATTTTGTCGTATATTAAACACCCTCTAAAAAAAATTACACAAAAGGTCTAAAACTATTTATTTTATTACAAAAATAAAGTAATTGTGCCATTAATTAAAAATTTTAAACTCGTTATTATTATTATTATTATTATTATTATTATTATTATTATTATTATGACATGAAATTTATTATTCTTAATTTAACTAAATTTGAATGCATTTATTTAATTAATGTCAGGGATATGGATTTTTTTATTATGTACATAATTTAATTACACGAATATTTTATTAAAAAACATTAATTAGATGAATTGGGACGTATTACTTTGGGATCAAAATTCATGGCATGAGTTTTTTAATATGTTTTTAGAACATTTCATGAATAATTAAAATGTTTTAAAATTAAAATAACTTGAGAAATTGTATAACTTAATTATAAAGTATACTAATAATAGGCTCTCCAGAGTTACATTAATATATATGAAATTAATTGTCATTTTTTTGGTAAATAATTGTCAATTTTATAATAAATTCAAAAAATATATATAGTTTCGACATTAACACTATTTTCCCTAATGCTGTGTGGCATTATATAATGTTCTAAACTTATTATTCACTTAATCAAAATTTTCAAATAGAAAGGAAGGAGATTTTTGGACTTGGTACGTTGTCCTTATATATTCATAAATTCAATATTAATTAGACGTAATTTATTAGTTCTTAAATTAGCAATCTGAAGTAAGTTGGGTGTTTTAAAATACACTAGATCATGATATTTGATCAAAATATAACAATAAATTAAGAGTATAAAATATATAATTAGATTGTACTACAAATCATGGAATTTCATCTTAATTTTATTTACAAATTTTATAAAAAGAAAATTAGTTATTTCTAAGATTCTCAAACTTTCTTTTCATAATTAAATCACATCTAATAATCTAAATGTATTTCCTCAAATGTTAAGTTTTAATTTTCTATTAATCAATATCCAATAAAGCTCTCTAATGATTTTATTTGTCACCAAACTCATTATTAATAATATCTCCATAATATAAAAAGAAAAACTATAATTAAAATTTAATATTGACTGGTCACAACAATAAGAATTATTATAACTCTAAAAAATAGTAAAGATCCAATTTTTGAAGAAGCCCTTGATTTTTTAAGATACCAATTTAAAAAAGGATGTGCTCCAACTGGAAGGAGATTAGTTTTCTATCTAATTGGATAGAAAACACTTTTGGTAATAACAAAAAAGAGAGACTACAATTGAATATTAATATTGATAAAACTTGTAAATATATTTTAGATAGACAACACTTAGTAATTCCTTTTTTAGAGAAGCTAAAAGCATAAACCACATATATTCAAGTTATCTATTAAAAAAAGTCATCAAGAAAAAATATATCTATTAAAACATTTAGAGTAATTTATATTAATCTCTTTTGAGATTTGTAAAAGTTATATTTATACTTTCTCTAGTTTCAAATTAAAAAAAAAAATTCTTTAAAATTTATAAAATCTATCTTTATACCTCTACAAGTTTGAAAATAATTACATTAACATTTTTTATTTTAAATTTTTATAAATATTTTAGTAATTTGTAATGTATTGAATTAGAATATTTATAAAAAAAATTTAAATTTTATTAACAATTTTATAAATATAAATTGTTTTATATAAATTAAAATCAAAGAGATATGATTGTAGATTTAAAAAATATGTAAATATAATTTATTAAAAGGTTTATAATGAATGTTATTTTTTACAATTAGCAATAATACTAAATATTAAATAAGAATGTTTAAATTCATAGTAAGATTATCAATTAATGAAAGAATCAATAACTTTACTCTTGATATATACAATTAATTTATAAAAATTAATAATTTTCAATTAAAGTCATAGTAAAAAGAGAAACTAAAAGGAAAAGGAAACAAAAAAGATCTTAGAGATTTTGCAACGCAGTGTCATTGTTCTAATTTGCTTTATCATTATTATGGGTAAAGCCTATCCTAACATGTTGTTTTCTTATCGTTAATTCTAGATGTGTTTTGCTAGGACGATCTCGTGACCCGAAGGCTAACATAGTAATTTCAACTTGAGTACCGGTTTTAGCGCGAATAAAGTCTCTTCATTTCTTCTACAGTGAGTAGTGGAAACGTCGAACAAGATGGCTGGGTAACGGACTTCACCTTCAATTCCCACTATTTTCATTTTATACCCAAAATGCCCCTTTTTCTCTCCGAAAGGAATGGGAAAGCGTCGGCAGTTTATTTTGTAGTGTTCTGGGAAGGGAAGAAAATTACAAATAAGAAAGAAGAAGAAAAAAAAAAGGAAGGGCCCCTTCAACCTGTCAAGCACATTTGTTTGTATTTTGTAGGGATAGAGGTTTGGTTGGTGGGGTGCGTAGGATAAACAGGGGAAGCCATTAAAACAGCACTCTTTTTTTTTTTTCCCCTCAACAACCCACCAGAGTTTGAATGCTCAATAATCATTTTGGGTGTAAATCTGAAAGTTTTAAATGGTTTCAATCACCCTCTAGCAGCTATTGCCTATAAATTGCCGTACCTTCAATACCCACTTGAGAATTCTCGTAATCTGCAATGGCGGCGCAATTAGGAAATAGGAAGAGGTGGGTGGCGAACATGGTGTTCTTCTTCTTGTTGTTTTCGGTACCCGTGACGTGGGCAGGCCGAGCCACCGTCGGCTCCACTACCAATGGCGGTTCGAGTCAGAATCTCGAGGTTCAGAATCAGTTGAAGAACTTGAACAGACCAGCTGTTAAGTCTATTAAGGTAGACAACCGGACGTCTTTCTCCCTCCCCTTTTTAACTTTTGTTTATCTTTTCTCATCGATGTTTGCAACAATGGGGAAAGAACGAAGAGTACCTTTTGGAGTGAAAAGGAACTTTAAACTTAGATTCTCTTGTCTCACTTGGGAGCTTCTTTACTCACCGGGGAATGAAGAAGCTCTGCTAGTTCATGTTCTTGAATAGAACAGGGTTAATTGGCATTTGGCAGTACTTTTTCTGGGCTTTTCTTAGGAATTCAAATTAATTTACTTACATTTCTTTTGCAATCTCCAATTGTTTGGGTTAACAATTGGTTATTGAAAACAGAGCCCTGATGGAGATATCATCGATTGCGTCCATGTCTCACACCAGCCAGCTTTTGATCATCCTGATCTTAAAAGCCACAAAATTCAGGTGAATAATTGCTTTCTTTGCTTTCTCTAATTCAAAATAGTGAAGCCGGTTATTACCCATTTGGTTTTGGCTTGAGTTTTAATCACGGGATTTTGTTGCAGAGGAGACCGAATTTTCACCCAGAAGGGCGAACTCTTGACGAAAGCAAAGTCTCTTTAAAATCAAAGCCAATTGCTCAGCTATGGCAGCAAAATGGAAGGTGCCCAGAAGAAACTATTCCAATCAGAAGAACTAGAAAGGATGACATATTAAGGGCAAGCTCTATCCAGCAATTTGGAAAGAAAAAGTACAAAAGCATCCCCCAGCCGAGATCTGCAGAACCGCAACCTGACCTCATCACTCAGACTGGCCACCAGGTAATGCTAGTATCATGCTATTTTTTATTCTGGTATTGCAGGGTGGTGCCCGGGCTAGACTTTCATTTTCCCGTCAAAGGTAGACCATTCACGTCGAAATTAAGGAATTCAGACTGTCCCCAAGAAATTAGCAATGCTGGGAAACGCTGTTGTTTACTGTGAAATACCGGTATACTAAAATGTTAGGCCTAGACTTGACTTTAAAGAAGGAAATTAGTAAAAGGAGCAGAAGATAGACTTTTTTTCATTTTTCTTTTGCTTATTTGATTTTTTTTTTCTTTCTTTGATGGTGAATTTTGGAGCGTCTAGCATGCCATAGTTTATGTGGAGGGAGATAAATTTTATGGAGCCAAGGCAACCATGAACGTTTGGGAACCCAAAATTCAACAGCCGAATGAGTTTAGTCTCTCTCAAATTTGGATTCTGAGTGGTTCTTTTGGTCAAGATCTCAACAGCATTGAAGCTGGTTGGCAGGTATTCTTTAATTCCTTTTTCATTGTCGTCATCTCCTTGGGTTATGTTTCAATATTTCTTAAAGAAATATCACTTTCTATCTACCTTATTTCCAGTTTCTCTCTTTTCTTCTTTGGCAATTAGGTCAGCCCAGATCTATATGGAGATAATAACACCAGGCTCTTTACTTATTGGACAGTGAGTTCAAATTTCTTAGCACCCCATATTGTTCTTTCTTCAAATCATTCTCTTCTCTCGTTAATTTCTTTTAAATTATTTGACATCTTGACAGAGTGATTCATACCAAGCTACCGGTTGCTATAATCTTCTTTGCTCTGGCTTTATTCAAATTAACCCTGAAATAGCCCTGGGAGCCAGCATCTTCCCACTTTCCGGCTATGGTGGTTCCCAATTTGATATCAATATCCTTGTCTGGAAGGTACCATTTTTTCTCTCTTTTTTAATAGTATTTTTTTTTTTAGACTATCGGGCAAGAGAATATGCCCTCCACTTGAAAAACACTTTCTTGGTCTTGATTTAGAAGAGATAAGTAGGTAAAGTCAATCATGAAAAAATAGGTAAACATATTAGAAATGGATTCTACCTAAGAGTGTCTAAGGTACTTACGGAACTCTTTTTGTTTTTGTTTTTTGGTATTACAATCAAAGGTGTTCTTAGGTGTAGTCCAACCAAAAGAGTACATTCTTTAACATTGGACTAATGTTTGGTCCGGAATTGAGCTGAGGTCATCTCCTCTCACCAATTAATGTCTAACTGTTTTTTATAAATTGAATTTACCTCATAATTTCTTTAAATGTAATTGTATGGGCATTAATTAATTATAAATTCAGAGAATCTCTGACACATTTCCATTACATGGGGATGTTATTGTTCTGTCGATGGTTTTTCCAAGAATTTAATATAGAAAATTGCCATCTAATGTTGCCACTTTCATAAAAATAATGAGCAGGATCCTAAAGAGGGAAACTGGTGGATGCAATTTGGAAATGACCATGTTCTGGGATACTGGCCTGCCTCTTTATTCTCGTACCTCTCAGACAGTGCTTCAATGATTGAGTGGGGAGGTGAAGTTGTGAACTCCGCGTCTGACGGGCAACACACCTCAACCCAAATGGGAAGTGGGCATTTCCCAGATGAAGGTTTTGGGAAGGCTAGTTATTTCAAGAACATTCAAATTGTTGATGGTAACAACAAACTTCGGGATCCTAAAGACCTTGGCACCTTCACCGAACAATCCAACTGCTATAATGTCCAAACTGGAAATGTTGGTGACTGGGGCAACTACTTCTATTATGGTGGTCCTGGTAGAAACCCTAATTGCCCTTGACCATTCAACTTCAAACTCAAAAGGAAAGAAAGAAGTTGGTGTTCTTTTTTCAGCACAGTTAGCAACTTGGGTTACTCCTTTTTACATATTTAGTATTACAGTCAAAGGGTATCTCCAGACTTTGTCAGTCTGGGCTTTGGTGTTTAATGAGACACTGGTTCCCTCTAAGGTCTAAAAAAAATTGTTCATATATTTTGTTATTGTTTGCTCCTCTCTATGGAGCAGTGGAATGCTAAAATGTGAATGTGAGGTGAATGTGTATTTTTTATTTTTTATGGTTTTGATTTTTGTAAAATGCTATCCTACTAAGAATATTTATATGATTTTTTTTCTTGGGACTTTAGTGGGTGGCTTTTTTTAATTGAAGAAACTAATGGTGGAAAAAAATATATTTAGATGCATGCACTTGTTGCTAGACAGGGCTATAATAATTGAGCCACTTTCAATGGCTTCCACTTTTGTATAGCCATTTTTTATATTTCTTTTGGGGTTGTGGCTTATAAAGGGAAGAAGAAATGTCTATGAAAACAAAAAGGGTTTGAGAGATAAAAGATTTATAAAAAAAGAAATTGTATAAAAATATATTCTATATTCATATAAAATTCATGGGCAGAAATTATTATTGCAAACAATATATTTTCATATAGTTTATAAAATATTTAAATTATGATATATATGAAAAAAAATTATAATTTTATATTAGTTATCACATTTTTTAAAGTGGCTTTCAACGGTTGGTGTGAACTATAATGACGAATCCATTTCTCATAATGACTTTAAGGAGATTTTTATAAGCGAGTTTGGGCAAAATTGCCAATTAAACTTTTCAAGTCAAAGGAATATTCATTTCACTTTGGGAGTTCATATTTGCTTTTCTAACACTGCACAAAAGTTAAGGGTATTTCTGATTGTTCCTTGCCTAACATTTGAATCAGTGTCAATGACAGTTGTAAGATGCCTTTTCCAACAAACTGATAGTGGAGGTAAAAGTGATCTGCCTGCAATTTCTGTAGTGGGAAGTATGGGTGGTGAGGTGGGATGGATCTAGAAATTCCTTTAAGACTCTGCTTTAATGAATTTAATTTGAGAGATCTTTTACATATAATAAATTAAATTATTTATAAATAAAATGTCAATATATTTAATACTGTTATTAAAATAGATTATTTCATTTAGTTATCAATCCCGTTTTTAAAATATTTTTTTAAAAAAAATATTATTATATTAATCTTATTAACAAAAATTAATAAATTTATTTCACTGATTAAATTGAGTACTCAATAAACTCTTGACTAGGTTAATTTTTTTTTTTTGAATATTCATCAATAAAGTGAGTATGAGGACCTTTTTAAAGATTAGATAATTTTTGAAAGATTATATTGATAAAATAAAAATTTTAGTAACTAAATTAAGTATGTCTGTATTTTTTTAAGATTAAAATAATAATTTATTCTATTTTTTTATAAATCGATTCTATTTAAAAACTTATTTATTTATTTCTTTTCTTTTTCCTTTTGTTTTTTGTTTTAGTTCTTCAAATTAATTAATGACTTACTTATTTAATTACTAAATAAAACCAAAAATTGAGAGGTGGATCACTAGGATAATGGGATTATCTGATAAACCTTCCTTTTTCTTGATACATTATTTACTTTTATTCAGTAATATTACTAATTACATGATATTTATATTGAAATTATTGTTTTCAATTATAAAAAATCTATCTAAATATTTCCCATTAAATTAAGATGAAGCCATTTATATAATTGTAGAAAATTGTATAATATTAATATTAAATAATATAATATTTTATATTATATTGATATTAATATTATATTTTGATATTTAAATACTATAAAATTTGAGATCAAACGTATTAAACACTTTCTAAAAGTTTTTTTTCCTTCCATTAAAATAAAATAATTTTATTCACCTATCTATTAATTAATTTGAATGAAGTCTATGAACTAAATGGGTAAGTTTATACTGGATATAACAGTTAATTTGTTGAAAAATATATAGGATTATTAAAAACGTAATTATATATCAATTTGAAAATGAACAAAAAGTAAAGAATGATAGAAACTTAATATATTTATATTTCCATTCATAAAAAATAGAATATTTGTTTATCATAGCGCTTTGGCCTATTTTTTTAGCTATATCAGCGTTTAAAACTTTAGCATTTAATCACAAAATTTCAAATAAAAAAAAAATCTAAGAAATTTAAAGAGATAGGACTTGGTTTTTCATTTGAAAATATTGTGAATGTCCCAAATTTATTATGTAGTATATTAAATTTTAAAATATGAAAACGACAATATTTAAAAACTTAAAGAGAGTAACCTTTTTTTAAGGATAAATTACAATTTATCAAAATATTTGGTACCCTGAGAAAGCATCAGATCCAAGTTCCCAATAGATGTATCTTTTGTCAAGAGGATATAGAAACCATTAATCATATGTTTATTCATCATGATTTTTCCAGAGTTGTTTGGTTTGGATCTAGCTTGACTATAAGAAGCATATTATTGCATCTTTCTCTTTACCAATGATTTTTTCTCACCCAAAAGGTGAAAAGCTTTTTGTATTTTATTTTTTAAAAATGATTTTCTGTTATTATTTTAAAAATAAATTTTGAAAATAAATTATTTTTTA
Source organism: Gleditsia sinensis (assembly GCA_037074535.1). Taxonomy (NCBI): domain Eukaryota; kingdom Viridiplantae; phylum Streptophyta; class Magnoliopsida; order Fabales; family Fabaceae; genus Gleditsia; species Gleditsia sinensis. The sequence continues at coordinate 72,713,000 of CM073466.1, read as the reverse complement.
AACAAAAAACAAAAATAATTAAGAGTTACTTTTATTTTCTATTTTGTTCCCATAACACTCGAAAGCAAAAATCATATTTTCAAAATAATTTATCAAAATAAATTTTTTTATTTTAATTTGGTAAAATAATTGTTAAATATAATTCTTAGAAATAATTTTTAAAAACAGAAAATAAAATAAAAATATAATTAAATAACTCTTAATTTTTTTTAAACTTTTGAACCCATGAATTATAGTCCTCTATAGAGTAGTATATATAAAATTTAAATTTTCGTCATATTTTAAAATTTAAACAATTGCTTATCACTGCAACTAAACAATTTTGAGATTAATAGCAATTTGAGACTAATTAAACCAGTATTTGATATTTTATTACATAGAGTTGGTATTTGATACATTGGTGGTGAATAATTTTTTGTCTACTGACGATATCTAAATTATAACACGTAAAAAAATTAATTTTAAAAATTATTATTTTTATTATTTGTCGTAATTTAAATATCACTGATAAATAAAAAATTATCCATCGCCAGTGAACCAAATATTTTTTCTATTACATATGGCTTGCAAAAAATTAGGCCAATCATAAATAAAAAGAAGTAAATCCGGAACGTGTTATTCAGAGAGTTTCTAACATGTTTCTTCATTATTTGCAAGTCTGAAGGGAAGCTATGTAAGTTTAAATCAAAATGTCAGGGTTCATCAAAGATATGAAGTTAGTCATCTAAGTCCTATTTTTGATCCGGGATGGACTCTTCTAATTCGCAGGAAGATTCCTAAAAGACATGGTGGGACAAGGAATTGGTCTGTGGCTAGTCTTTGACATCAATAGGAACATGTAAAATGTGTTGGATACGGAGAGCACAGGTCTATAATAAAGTTGTCGGTCCGAATGGAAGGAACTCGGCACATAATCAATTTTACTGCTCAATTCTAATGCAATGAAGGTATTTGTGAAGAAATAGCAGTTTATACATGCAAGGCTCATCAAAAGGTCATGCTTAAAGGAGGTTCTCATTCATATAAGCAGCTTGCTAATGTGGTATTTGACATTAAGAAGCTAATGAGGTAAGGAGTTTGAATCCCTTAGACATTTTGTCTTGTCTTTGTGCATCAAACTATTTTTGAAAGATTAATCTCTCTTTTTTTGTACTAGTAGTAAAAATCACATTTATCATGATGATCAGGCACTTGGGTCAACAAACAAAAAATAAAAACAAAATAAATAAATTTTTAAATTTTTAAAAATAAAAAAATGTTAAATATTATGATTATAAAATAAAGAGGTAACATATCTCTCAAATCTTAATCTACCAAATAATACATATCAATAATTCAGATATATAATTAATATAATATATATAAAAAATAGACATATCATTGGAGAGTTAATATACCTCCAAATATTTTCTGAAAGTTAATTTTTTTAAAAAAATTTCTATTCAATTGCAGATTCAGTATTATAGATATAATTTTTTTTTGTTCAATTAAAAAAATGTCAATATACATTTTATGGGTAGACTTGTCTCCAATCCATTTTGACAGCTTAAATATATTGAATAACACCTCATAATTTTTGGCAAAGGAAAACCTAGAATTTGAATGAACTGAGAAACAGGAGGAGAGATCAAAGTATTAGATCCAGCACAAGAAGAAGAAAGTGGCTTCCCATTCCCTCCTCTCAAGTAGGTCTTGCATGGCCTCAGATACCCAATCACTTCATTACACTTATTGCTACAACTTCAGATGATGATGATGATGATGATGATAAAGAAACAAGAGAAGAAGATCAAGGAACACAAGAATATGCCGCGGTTTTAAAAGAAAGATGATGGCTATTAAATTCGAGGTCTTTTGCTTTGGTTTGGGTTTTGTTTCTGATTTTATAGTAAGTTTGAGAGAATGGTTATCAATACAAATGTCAATGCAGAGGAAAATTAGAAGGAATCAGCGTAGCAGAGAGAAACATAAATTGTAGATTTGTAGTCTTCTTCTGCAATCCAAAATAGCGATCTAGCCCAACAAGTCACTTCTTAATTAACTATCCACTGACCTTATATTAAAATATTTTTACATAGATTAAAAATATTGAAGATAGTTCCGTTCTATCAAACACAGATAGACCAAAATAATATTAAATGACATATAAACATATTTATCAGATATATTTTCTAATACAACTCATTTTTAATATGTTTATGTATTTATTTATAATTAATTTTATTTATTTATTTTTAGTTTATCAAATCTATCTAAAAATGTACTAATCCAACTTTCTCTCCCTTGTTCTATAAACAAAAAGCAATCATGGAAAGATGAATAGAAACCATAGCTTGAAGAAAGCATAACTCACAAGATCAATCAAACTCATTAGAGAATGAATTAGCCAGAGACCTGGTAGGTCCACGCTATACAACAATGAAAAAGAAACATAAAAGGAGCCTGAATTGCTCTATTTTTCCCATTTCTCTGGAACAAAAAGAAGCAAAGCAGCTAATCTGGATGAACTGTGTTGCACATTCCAGGGTTCCTAACACACCAAAGTGGCTGAATAGGCTCAGCCCCTATACCTCTGCTTACCATTCTGCTTCTCCATTCATTCAGTCTATCTGTGGCCTCTGCAAATCTCTTCGTACCGTTCTCATCGCGGTTCCCGGACCACAAAGACTCTGCCATTGCTGAAGTTCTAGGCCAAATTCTTGAATCCAAAACAGTTTGGTCTGCTTGCTCAGACCACAATGCTACTTCCCCACCAAGAACCAATTTTGCTTCCTCTTCACTCAACCCATATGTTATATCATAGTTATATATGGTTTGCCATGTCTTAAAGGGTCCACACCAAGACCCACCATTTCCCGATTTACTCACATTTTGTTGGTCATATGGGGTATAATTCCCAACAAATTCACCATGCCCACAATCCAGATAATAGAAATCTGCTGATGACACTATGGTTCTATACCCAGAAGAAACAAGCCTCTTTGTATTGTCGTGTCCATTGTTCCATGTCTGTAAAATCACATTCTCTCTGGGTAAACTTGTGGATGGCACCTTGATTGAGTCATCTAAGAAAACATCTTCCCAATAGACCACAGTGCGGTTGAGGGATAGAATGTAAGGGAGAGTGGAGTTGACAAAGATCTCAAGAACTTGGCTGAGGGTTCCATTATTGGACAGATAAGTTTGAATTGTGGGGTCGGTTTTCCAGCAACCTGGAATGATCTCGTCAGCACCAGAATGGTAGAATGGTTCTGGGAACATTGTGGTTATGTCTTTTATGACATTCTTTAGTACGAGGTAGGTGTTGGGGTTTAACGGGTTCAAATGCCCTGTTCCTGGTTCTGCGGCAAGTCCATCAGACCCTGCTGGCCACCAGAACATGTTAGCGCAGGTAACAATCTCAGGGTATGCCAAAGCCCAAGATCCTGTGTGCCCTGTCAATTCACAGTTAATTTCTTTAAATCAGTTATCTTCATAATCCTCAGAACCATCACTTTGTAAAGCTGAATCGCGTGAAAAGGGAAAAAGGGTATGCCTTTCGGATAGAATATGCCTATAGAAACACAATACGTACACAAAGTTCTAAACTTGGATATTATACAAAAAATATATATTAATTAATATATCAATCAGCCTTATCATTAAATTATCTAGTTTTCTGTTCTTTCTCTGATAAGTTTCAAACTTCAATAAATTAGACAGTTCTAGGTAGGCTGCCGTCGGATTTGTTTTTTTGTAAATTCAGTCCATCACGCTATCCATAATCTCTATTATCAAATAAGTGAAAGTTAACACTAAAAAGTTATATAAGCAGAGCCTATAATGGATGGACTCTTAAAAAAAGGAGTTGTGTCTGTGTCGTGTCAAACACTTGTATTATACAGGATATGATTCTTCAAATTAGACACTTCAAATTTTATTGTCTGTATTTCTTAGAGATAAGCCTACACAATAATGTGTTTCTTAAAGCTCACAACTGGCCACAGCAAGCTTTAATCACAAGCTTAAGAGTTGTATAATGAGGACATAATTCTTGCTAATATACCGTTCATTTCAATGACCAATCACCAAAAATTTCAGAAGCATCAATCAGTAAAGCTTAACAAGGTGGATGAAAAACATGAGGAAAAGGAAAGTTAAAGAATTTCAATCAGAATAAAATAATAACTTGTCTTTTAAGGATAAAGATTTGGACAAGATAGTTGCCACTAACTCGTTATGCTCGAAGTTCTAACCTTGCATATAGTGCCAAAACCAAGATTAGATAATAATTAATTCATTGACTTAGATACAATTAGTTTGATTGTCTCTCTCTGCGACTGTGTCAATTCAAGGAATTCTGTAAATCTGTTCAACTTGGTGCTGTAAAGGAGAAGACAATCAGAAACAGAAAAAGCATACCCAAAAGTCTTACGAATGAGATTAAACTCACCAGGTGCGTCAATTTCAGGTAAAACCCGAACCCCATGATCAAGACCAAACTGCACAATCTTGCTAACATCGGCGGGGGAATACTGCATATCTGATCCATAAGACCCCTTATCAGCCAAATTAGGTTCCGATGGCACCATTATTGGAAAAGAGTGCGAGTCCGTAATGTGCCAATGGAATACGTTCATCTTGTTCATGCTCATCGCCGAAATGGTCCTCAGAATATCCTCCACCGGATAATAATTCCTCGACGTATCAAGCACTACCCCTCTGTGGGCAAAGATCGGCGAGTCCCAGACGAACACTCCCACCGCGACGCGTGATGGTTTTCCCCAAACGAGCTGCGAGAACGTCTCGAGCCCTCTTATGGCGCCCCACGGCGTCCGGGCGGTGAGATTGGCCGACCCAGATGTGGGTATGGTCAGAGCATAGGACTCGTCGACGCCGTGGTGGAGGGGAGCATCTAGGTCGGCGACTGCGACGGTGAGGGACTTTAAAGGTGGAATCTTTGTGGATAAATTGACTGTGGGGGTGACCAGTGGACGGTGGTGCTCGGTTAGGATGAGGCGGAGGTAGCGGTTGATCGCGGCGGAGAGATGTATATGGTTGGCATTTGGGCTGGTGATGGTGAAAGCAGGGGAGAGGAGAGTGGCTTCTTGAGGAGAAGGCCATGAGAAGTTTCTTGGTTTGGGCCAGACATTAATGCTGGAAGATTGGACATACCCAATTGAAGAGCCGAACAAGATTAGTACCAGCAGAAGAGCCACTTCTAGCAGCATAGTGTTGGCACAAGCAATGGAAGCCATTGCTTGTGTTTGAGCTTTTCTGCTTGTGGTTGGAGATGGAAAATATGGCACTTTCACTAGGAATATATAAAGGGCGAAGAATTCAAAGAAAATATGCTTAGAAATAGATGGGTCTGATAGAAGAGTCGTCTATGCCTAGGACTGGTAGTTCTTTCTTTTGTTTCTCTCGTCTTGTCTGCTAATTGGTTGGAGTTTAGTGCACCTGACACCTTCTTTGGTTCCCATGGACTAATTGACTTCTGAATTAGACAACATGTTTTGTGGTTTATGTTAATGCAATTGTTCAAGTCTTCCCGGCGTGCAAGTTAATCATAGTTTTATAAGTTGAGTTGGTATTAAGTTTATTGTTGGAAGATAATTTTTTATTTATTAGTAATATTTAAATTATAATATATAATAAAAATAATTTTAAAAAATATTATTTTTATTATGTATTATAATTTAAATATTATTAATAAATAAAAAATTATTTATTAATAATTACCTAAATAAATTTGATAATAAATCTTTGGTAAAAGAATAAGCATAGTTTAGTCAATAAAATGATAATATTCCCGCTTATGAATCTGCGCTATGACTTACTCCTTAATCAAATCACTGTTTCTAGAAAGAGAAGACGAAGGCACTTTCATATACTATTATAACTACAGCAGAAAAAGGTCTTGTTGTGTAACTTGGAATGTCATTTTGTTGTTTTTTTCACCCCTTTTCGTTTTGGCTACGTTCTTTTCTTGTCTTTGAAGGTATAGAGGAAAGAGTTGCCGGCCAATATTGGAAGATATTAACCCCCCATAGTGCTTGTCACTGGGACACCATTACACTACTTTGTTAGCTTTGTCTTATAATAACTGGGCCGGCTCTCCACCTTATGTCCCTTAATTTCTTCTTTCTATACGACGCCAAAATGCATTATTAGTGGGGTTTTAAGTGCAGTAGCAAGCCTGAATGATTTTCACATTATTTTGATAATATCTATATCCATGTTGAGTTAGCCCATGTTCAATTTTGTATAGAAATTTAACATTTTAAATTTAAAAAAAATTAAAAAAATATATTGATTGTCTCTTAAATAATATATTTATTATTTTTTGTTGTTATAATAGATATATTTTTATATATTAAAATATAATATTTAATATATTAAAATTTAAAAATAATGATATCTCTGTATTTTTTTAATTATAGTATTAATTTTTTTATTTTTTTATTTTTAAAAATTATATAATTTATTTATCATATTTTTATTTTTTATTTTTTGACTTCAGTGTCTATCTTTATGTATAAATAATAGTATTTTATTTAATAAAAAAAAATTAGTCTTTTTATTGATATATTTATCTATCAAAAATCAATTTTATGGCTTTGTCATGTTAACTAACCGATTAACTTCAATCATTTTGTCATAAAACTCAGACAAGTGACCTAACTTTTTACACTTATAACCAGCTTGTGGTTCAATAAATAAGTCTTTCTAACTTTCTAATACTAATTTTTATTGAAATATTTTCACATGCTCTCTATTACTAAGTATTTTCTCCTTATGATTTGCATTGACTTAACTTTTGAAGTCTACGATAAAGGACCTATTTTGGCATGCTATTGACCGACTTTTACTTTAGAAATCTGTTGAACATTTTTCATGTGCTGCTATGCCCCACGGTACCCAATATAAAACCAAATTTGTACTCGTATGTTTGCCAAGTTTTAGGTACATAAAATAATTATTTCATGAAAATGTGAAAATTTTCATACAATAAATAGAGTAAAATAATATTTTAGAGCCTCTTCATTTATAGACTTATTTAATTTTAGTTTTAAATTTTTTTCAATGCATGAGTTAATTTTTAATTATTAAACTTGTTGTACTTTAATATATTTTTATTTACAAAAAAATTCAAACTTTTTTTATATTAATTTATAAAAATAAATTTAATATTCAGAAATTAATTTATATATTCAAAAGTATTTAAAAATCAAAGTTGAATGAGTCTATAAATTTAGATAATAAATTATTGGGATACTAAAAGAGAAAATTGTGACATAAATTAAATTCTAAAGATGAAAGTAAATTTTTAAATATACTTTAATAAAGTGAGAAAGTGAGAGAAAAAAAGAGATAAATATGATGAAACTTTGATAATAAGAGAAATAAATAAAATATCATAAAGAAGTGGAAAAATAGCAATGATTTTTTATTCTTCAAAAGGAGGGTAATTATTATTTTTAATTAAAATGGATTGCTTTGGGTGGTAAAAATAGAATGAGAAAGTATATTGGACCGCAACCACGGACAATTATTGAAAATTTAAAATAAAGATCACATTAAGAAGAGAGATAATGAGAAAGAAACAAAAAAAATAAAAAACATAATTATTTACTCTTTTTTTGTTTTTGAAATTTTGAACAAGAGAGAAACCACGAACACATTCAAAAAAAAAATAGTACATAATCAATTTTGACCTTCTTGCTACTCCTTGCCAGAAGGTCAATCTCGTCTTTGGAGAGCGTCTTCTCAGGTTTCTCCTCCATGAGGAATGTTCAGTGAAGGAAAACCTGTTAGAGGAGAAAAGCAAACAAGAGGAGATGGCCGTCACCATTCTAAAGAATACACATAAAGATGGTGTGGGTCCTAGTGGGATTATAAGGGAAGAGCTTTTGGAGTTGGACGAATAGAATATGTCGTCTAGGTTGTTATCTAGGGGAAGTATTGGCTTCTACAAAGATAAGCTGATAGAGACAAATAGAGTACATGATGGCCATTCAAGTGAAGAAGAAGATAAATTGCAGGAGATAAAGGAAATTGAGGAAGACGGAGAAGAAGAAGATAGAGACGAGTTTTGTCCAATATTAAAAGTAACCGGTGAGGAAAGAGAGGAATTGTATAAGAATTAGAGGAACTGTTTAATCATAAAATTGTTAGGAAAAAATTTTAATATTAGGATCTTCAATTCAAAGATTCAGAAGACGTGGCAAAAATTTGAGGGAGTTGAGCTCATTGACTTGGGTAACAATTATCATGCAGCTCGATTCTCAGACATCATAGATTACCAATTTGCTCTCCATGAAGATCCACGGATAATTGCAAAACATCAACTATTGGTACAGAGATGGAGGCATTCCTTTGGTCCGTATAATGAGGAATTCAAGAAGGTTTCGGTTTATATTCACGTCCCGGGACTTCCTATTGAATACTATACTAAACATATGTTATGGAGACTGGGGAACTTGTTTGGAAAGACTCTCAAGGTGGATGTACACCCTTTTTAGGAGAAAGAAGGTACTGTGTTTGTGAAAAGAGGAAATTTTGCAAGAATATGTATTAAATTGGATCTCAAAAAACGTCTTATTTCCAAATTTAAGCTGCTTAAAAAAGTATACCACATTGAGCATAAAGGACTTAGATTAGTCTATTTTTAGTGTGAAAGATTTGGTCATCACAGAGACCATTGTCCACTTTTGGCAAAGGAAAATAAGCAAGAAGATCAACAGGAGAAAACTTCAAAAAACTTAACCATGGGAAAAGTTGAAGTATGAGAAGCTACGTTTGGACCATGGATTATGGTTCAATGATAACCAAGACGACAGGCAGCCATGGGAGGAATGAATTAGGCAAATGCTGTTGTTTTAATTAAAACTCGCAAGCGCACGAATATTGGAGTATAGATTTAGTAGTATGCAAAGTCGATCCCACGATAATTGCCGATTAAGAGAAAATCTAATTCAAATCTAAAATAAATATTTCTAACATAATTGTCAAAATGTTTGTTTTATGAGTAGAGTACTGAATAGAGTATGCAAAGAATTAAAATACTAAAATTAAACATAAATGTATTTAAAGTAAAAAAACATGCTAAGATTAGGGGATCCATTTTTGGTACATCAAATAATAATAAAATTTAACTTTTTTATTACTCAAATAAAATATTTACATAAATAAGGTTCTATTCAGAAGATATGTTACATTAAACGTGCTTTGGTTTACAAATGAAATGTATTTACCTTCTTTTTGTTGTATTACTAATAATAAATAATTTTTATAAAATAGATTCAAATATATATCGTGTCAATCATTATATTGTCTATAATAAATCAAGAATTATTCAAGTATTTATTGTGCCAAAAATTATCTACAATGTATCAAGATTTGCACTTTACAAAATTTAAAATAAAAAGATGTAAAAGAAAGAAAAATATAATAACAGAGTCAATAATAATAATATAAAGTAAACGGTAGAATCAGCCATTAAGAAAGAAAATAATAATAATAAATAATAAAAGGGCAACAAAATCATCCTTTAAGAAAATAAATAAAAAAGGGTAGAAAATAAATAACAGAGAAGTAACAAAGCCATCATCTAAGAAAAAAATAATAGGAAAATAAATAACAAAAGGGTAAAAAATAAATAATAAAAGGACAACAAAGCCATCATTTAAAAAAGTAAATAATAGAGAGGTGGTATAGCCTTCTTCTCAGAAAGAAAATAACAAGAAAATAATAACAGAGGAACAATAAAGTCATACTCTAAAAAAATAAATAACAGAAGGACAAAAAATAAATAACAGAGGGACAACAAAACCATCCTCTAAGAAAGAAAATAAGGAGAGTATGTGACAAAAATGGTGGGTAACAAATTGTGTAACATCCCGTAATTTTTAAATATTTTCCTTATAAATTCTTCACCTTACATATATGCATAGAAATGTTCTAATATTAATGGAATAGTAAAGAAAACCTAAGAGGAAATATTAGAAATAAACATGCTAAAGAAATGTGAAATTCTTAGGTAAGGAAGATAAATTTTTGTGAATTAAAGGTTTTAAAATTTCAAGAAGATTGGATTATGGTAATTTTTTCTAATTTAAGAGTAAAAGTTACTAAGTTTAGTATCTCCACCTATAAATTGGGCTTTTATCTATGGACACTTCATATAGAGTTTTTCCGCTTCAAATAAATTTCTAGCAAGCCCATTGGATAACCTAAGTAAGAAATAAAATATAGACTTGGATTAGGATATAATAATTGGACCAATAGTTCAAAAATTATGAAAATGTGACTAAGCCCTCTAAGAAAGATAGAATTTTATCCAAAGCAAAGAAAATGGGTAGGAATAAGCCCATAATGGGTAGGAATAAGCCCAAATCTAAGAGAAAAAATAAAATAAAATAAATTAGGTGATGATATAATAATGTAATAATAATAAAGATTAGGTTACATGGCATTAAGACAAAAATTTAACAAGTGGTGTGATTCTACATTAATAATTTGGTAAGTGGCATGATAATACAAGGCTTTAGGACAAAAACATCTATATCCTACACTCATAATTCTAGCAAGTGGTATGATAATACATGGCATTAGGACAAAACATTCATATCCCACACAAATAATATCAACCAAATAATGGAGATTCAAGGGTTAGAAATTTGCCACCTAAAAAGGCAAACCTATCATACTTGTTTAAGACAAAAGAAAATGGAAATGAATCCCTAAATCAAAGGGACCTTGTCCCTTATCTTAAGAACATATCATCATAATTTTCAAAATACAAATCTCTTTTTCCTATGCATATCTTGACTAAGGAAGAGGAAGACAAGAACATAAATTGTTTATTTTCCAAAAATTTAACAAAGTGTATCCTAATTGTGATAAGGTAGACCCATGATCATGAAAGGTGAATTATTTGGTAGTCTATATAAGAAAACCCACCCTTACAACATTAGAATTTCGTCCAAGTGAGGGAGAGGAAAAATAGAAGCAAGGTAGAGTGAGGAAAGGAGAGGAAGAAAGGAAGAAAGAGGAAGGAGAAGTGTAGTGGACTAAGTGCTTCAGGTAAGTTTAACAATATTTCTTTTTGAAGAAAACTTTTGAAACTTATAATATTTATATGAGATTTTGATCTTAGAACTTTGATGATTGATCATGAATGTTGCTATATCATGTTACATATTGATCTTGCATGTGATGTATGTTTGAATACTTAGGTTGGTGTAGATAGTTCTGCATGGATATGGCTATGGGTGACAGAATTTTAAGTTTCGTTGTTTTAATTTCTGAGAACAATCTATAAGGAATTAAAATAAATGGTTAACATATGAATTATAGATACATGTCTCACGGATTGTTAACCACCGGAATCATTCAAATTGGAGTCCATATAAGGAAGATATGAGCCGATTAGTAGTCAAAGGTCAGAAAATGGTTCATCAGGGAAGAATATGTTAGGATAGCTTCTGTATTTTAATTTCTGAGAATTATCTGTATGGAATTAAAATAAATGGTTAACATAGAAATTATAGATATATGTATCACGGATTTTTAGCCACTGGAATCATTCAATTTAGAGTTCATATGAGGTAGATGTGTTCCGATTAGTAAACAAAGGTCATAAAATGGTTAATCAAGGAAGAATATGTTAGGATAGTTTCGGTGTTTTAATTTTTGGGAAAATTATATATGGAATTAAAATAAATGGTTAACATATGAATTATATATTTATGTGTCACAGATGTTTAGCCACTAGAATCACTTAATTTGAAATTCTTATGTGGGAGATATAGTTAGATTAGTAAGTAAAGGTTAGAACCTACCCGAGAAGAAATAATATTGAATTTAAGGGAGTAATAACACGAAGATTTATTACTATTTTGTTGATATTATTAACATAATAGTTTTAAATAATTGTCTTAGATTTTCATAGACACCAAGATCACCTCAATCGGAGTTAAAATAAGAGAGTTATGCTCTTATTAGTGAGCAAAGGTCACAGAACACGGCCAGGCCGTGTTCTGGGTGCTTCAAATATGGGTTAGCCGTGTTCGAGGCTGTTTTTGAGTACATTTGAAGTATTTTTAAAGTATGGCCGTGTCCTAGAACATGGCCAGACCGTGTTGGAAGCTGGTGAAGCCTATTTTCAATATTTTTCTACCCTAGATGAACCTCTTTAACTATAAGGGTAATAGTAGAAATCAAATTGGAGGAAAATGCTCTATAAATTTGTAAGAATATGTGTTAGAAATTATATAAATAAGAAGAAATTGACTAAAGGCCAAGCATAAAGAAAATGAAGAGATGAAATTAATATTTAAAAAAGAAGACGAATCTTATAAATGAAAATAATAAATCACTAGTGTATGCCATAGTCATTGCCATTGTATAAATTTCTTACTATCTTAAGTGTAAAATTCTGACATGAAATTATTTTATAAAGTGATATTTGAAATGGTTATGTTCATGGCATGATTACCAATGATTTATGGTAATAGTTATATTTTGATGAACATACTTGTTATTGAAAGCATATTTTTGGCTATCATTGTGAAAAGAAAAAAAATGAACACGGTCACATGGCAATCCGTGTGGTGCACCAGTAGGGGACGCCCTACCAACGATTATGATTATGATTATGAGAAAAGAAAGATAAAATGTGCCATGTCGGATGGAGCGAGAAAAGTCCGTACCGGAGAATAGAGGATACTCACCCTGACCGGGGTAGCTTGAAATGAGAATAAGTTGATGGCCATCATATGATATTCTGAAAATAGTTAATCTTGTCATACATATCATTACTGTATGATTCTTATGTGCATAGATATAATGCATTCATGTGACCAAAGATATTTTCTGTAGTTTATACAGCTGAACATGACGTGATAAGCTATATTAATGATGATTTATTGTTGAACTTACTGAAATTTAATTCTCACTATATTTTCATATCATGTTCAGAAAATTAGTTATGCAGCTTTTTCTATGGCTCTGGCTTTTAGTGCATATTGGATCGAGTTACTTTATGCTGGGTAGATCTCAGAATCAAATAAGATATTTGTGGTCGAGTTGACTCAGATCCCGGTGAAGGTGCAACCAACCGCACCTGTATCTCCGGAATTGGTCAACCAAAATAAACAAGATGTAAATATCTATGTGTTTGATATTTTGCATGTACGTTTTGATTAATGACGTGTATGTGAACTCAATATTGTATAATAATAAAGAGAAAAAAAAAGGTTGTTACAAATTGCACTAAAGTGGACAAGTTGTGTTGCATTATGTGTTTCGAAAGTTATCGTGATATATCTTCTTGATATCTACTGAATCTGATAATCCCATCAACATAAAAGTTGTAGATATTTTCATCATCTTTCCATCCATATAAGGTAGAGAAAAATTGGCCACGTATTTTGTAATTTATGGTTAAAACACTGTAGCAAGGTCAGGCTAAACTGCAACAATAAACATGATCTCTTATAACTCAATTTTTGCCTTTTTAATATCTGAATTTGCTGACTATTTAAACATAAAAGTTGTAGAAAATTATATCTGTTATTCACCTACCAAATTTTGTATCCATAGAATATGTATTGTTTGAAATATGGCTCAAATACTACAGTAAGGTTGGACTGAAAGTAAGCAGCAAATAAATGTTTAACATTGGGTATTATATCTTGAATCTTTATGTTTTAATTCTTTTAGAAATGTGGTCATAAATCAAGATTGAATTAATGCATATATCCATTAGGATACGTTTTAAAAGATAAAAAGATAATGCTCATTACTCAGTCATTCTTAATGAATTTATTTTGTCTACTTGATTTATAGACATTATTTTCAAAGAATTACAATTTAGTTTTAATTCCTCTAATTGAGTCTATTTTCTATTCTTCTCTCCATATATAAAAAATATACAAAACTAAAGACAAATAAGGAAGAAAAATGCTTAATTAAGGTAAAAATATAAAATAAAAATATTTAATTTATGAGTATAAAACTCACTCATCAAACGAAAAAAAACGGAGGAAGAACATGAAGTTCCAAAAATCCAAGAATCTGAGTTCAGATTTTTAGCAATAACAGATTTAATGGATGAGTATAATATCGAGATAGTTACAGAAGGGATAATTGTACAAGGAAAAAAGACCTCGCAACAAAAAGTACAAGTTAACTTAGGAGTGAATAAAGACAAAATAGGAGGTGGGCAATTTGGCAACATGACAAGGAGAAGATTGAAAACTAAAAAATAGCTGAAAAAACTTCAAATCATGTGGTAGTTACCTCGCACCCAATAGTAAAGAAAGGAGAATATAAAATAATTAAGTCCAGAATTCCATTGAGTGCTGCCAATCAAAATACAATGGAAAATAGAGCTTCAGAAGTATTAAGTAGAAATCAAAACAAGCCGTCTGATGGGGATAAAAATTTAGAAGCAATCAATCGTGCTGAGAAATATTTGATTAAGTAAGACAGCTATGCTCACCTTATAAGCTTAGAGGCCTCTCAGGTCTACCAGAATAATTTATAGGGTTATGCCATTTCCTCGAGTAAATAAGTTTATAATGAATATCATGTCCTGAAATTATCGAGATATTGGAATGAAGACTTTTCCAAGATTGGTTCGTGACATGTTTAGATTTTATAATATTGATGTAATGGCGTTGTTAGAGACTAGATCAAGTGGAGAGAAAACTGATAGAATTATTAAACAATGTGGATGCTCTCATTTTGTTAGAATTGAAGCTAGAGGATACTCAGGAGGAATTTGGGTGCTATAGAATGATTATGATGTTGAAATTGATGTCATTCATACTCATTTTCAATTCATGCACTGTAAAATAAAGAACAGAAAAAAAAATAAAGTCTAGTAACTTTTATGTATGCCAGCCCAAGTCCAAGTCTCAAAGAATTTTGTTGGGAAGCTCTAGAAAATATAGCCATAAGTATTACAACACCTTGGGTGATTATAGGTGATTTTAATTGTCATGAATCTATTGACGAAAAGCAAGGAGGGAATGGGCATGACAGGAGATAAATGCACCATTTTTCTAGCTTTATCAGAAGATGTGGATTAGTAGATTTGGGATATAAAGGACAAAAATTTACTTGGAAGAGAAATGGGGTGATAAAATGTTTAGACAGAGCAATGGGGGCCCTAGAATGGTGCCATAATTTTCTTGAAACAATCGTCCAGGTTCTACCCTCCTTAAAATCTGACCATTGTCTTATATTGCTAAGCTTTTGCCCAGAAACTAGAAGGAGAGAAGGAACGAGACCTTTTAGATTTGAAGCAGCATGGATAACAAATATCTCTCTAATTGACGTGATTAAGGAGTCTTGGGCGAATAATAATAGTTGGGAGTCAGCCTCAACCAACTTTGCTACGAAAGTCAGTACCTGGAATAAGGAGAATTTTGGCAATATTTTTCATAAAAAAAGAGTGCTTGTTGGTAGACTTCAAGGAATAGAGAGGAAGGTATCTATAGGGCCATGCAAATATCTTCAAGATTTAAAAATAAATTTGTGGAAGGAGTATGAGAATATTCTGAACCAGGAAGAATTGATATGGTACTAAAAATTCAGATGTTTTTGGCTTGCACATGGAAATAGAAATACAAAGTATTTTCATACTTCTACAATCATTAGAAGGAAAAAAAAAGGAAAATTAAAGAATGGAGAGGGAGAGTGGGTTTATGAAGACACAGAGCTAAAAAATATGGTAAGAAATTACATTATGAAAGTATATGCTTGTGAGAATGAGTCTTTACCAAAATTTTCATTAACATCGGGCTTTCCAATACTAGAAAGGGATGCATTAGATGAGCTAAAAGCTATGGTGACTGATGAAGAGATCAACAATATGGGTGTACAAAATCGATCCGGACCGATCAAAATCGACTCAAATCGAAAAAAATCGATTAAAATCGGTTTAAATCATTTTTTTTAAAATCAATTGGTTCAGTTCAGTTTTCGGTTTATAAAAAATTTGAATTGAACCAAACAGAACCAATCGATTAAAATATTATATATTATATACATTTAAAATATTATTAATATTAAGTAATGTTCTCAAGGAATTTTCTATTCTTGCATAATTTCAGTACTTAATTTTTCTTTTTCCATGTAAAGTGCTTTGAGCCAAGTGAGAGACTTGTCAATCATGGCTCTGCTTCTCGAGTTGCCACAAAGCTTCTTGAGCCCACCGCCTTTTTATGTCAACAGCTTTTTTTTTCAGGTCCTTGGTTTCTCTCACTAAACAGCCACAATATTGTCTCCCCACACCAATTTATATTTTTCCAATAGCTCTTTTCTCTAACTTATTTTATTTTTTTCACTCAGCCCTCCCTCTTCTCGATTACATTCAATCTTGCTTTGGTGTGCAGTTTTGTGGTAATTTCACACCAGAGCAAGCCAATAGCTTTTTTCTCCAGCTTATTTTCTTTTTTACACTCAGCCCTATTGCTCTCCTGTTACAATCTTGCTCAATCAACAGAGCACTGCAAGTCTTCCTTCTTTTTGGGTTGCCTACCTTTCAAAGTATCAGCCAGCCTTGCTCAGCAAACGCCCATGCAAGTGGGGTTGGTGACCAAGCACCTTAACGCCCATAGCGTCATCGAACACTCAAAGGCGACCTGAGATCTTGCGATTTCACCAAGTCTGGAGCACAATAAACTCCACATAAAGGGAGAAGTTCACCGGAGACGAGAGAAAAAAAATCGATGAACCGAACCAAATTAAACCGATATTTCATGGTTCGGTTCTAGAGACTTCAGTCAAATCAAACATGTCCATTATTTTTCAAATAATACATGGTCGGTTCGGTTTGGTTCAATCTCAAAAATCGACCGAACCAAATCTCTGTACACTCCTAATCAACAATGCCATTTTTAGTATAGGGCCATTTAAAGTTTTTGGGGAAGATGGCCTACATGCTATATTCTTTCAGACTTATTAGGAGATAATTGGTTCATCAGTATGCAAATTGATTAAGGAGGTATTTTTGAATCCATGCAAAGTCAAAGATATCACTAAGACCTTGTTGGTGCTTATTCCAAAAGTAGATTGTCCTGAGAACATCATATAGTTCAGACCCATAAGCTTATCCAATGTAATCTATAAAGCAATCACTAAGATCATTGCATCTAGGCTTAAGAAACACATGGGGGATTTAATATCACCAAATCAATGTAGCTTTGTTCCTAAAAGACAGAGTACAAACAATATTATTGTAGCTCAAGAAGTTATTCATACAATGAGAAGTAAGAAGGGAAAAAAAGGCATAATGGCTATTAAAATTGATCTTGAGAAGACATATGACAGACTAGATTGGAGCTTCCTATATGACACATTATTGGTGGTAGGGGTGTTCATAGGTTCGGTTCGGTTGGTTTTAAAGGCTGGACCAAACCGAACTGATGACAAATTTTTTGTGAAAAAATAGACCTATTCGGTTGGTTGAAATTTATAAAACCGAACTAAACCGAACTTATGTAACATCGGTTTGGTTTGATTTGGGTGATCGATTTTTTTTTGGGTGGCCAGTGTTTGATTTTATTGCATGATCTTGTCACTAGTCACAATAAGGAGTGAGCTAATGAAGAAAACCATAGGTAAGGTAGAAGTAAAGAGAATCGAAATCTACTTATCAGCCGTTGTTAAATCTTTTGCATCGGCCTAGAGCAACGACCGGACGGCTGACGAGTATGGATGCCTTGTCTGCTTGTTGATCATCTACTTGCTTGTCTGCTTGGGCAGGAGCTGCGTTCTACTGAGATGGAGAAGAAATTAGCATAAGCCGGGTGTGAAGCAAATCAATGTGAAAGGATTAAATGTAAGGTTTTAATTTTTTATTAAATTAACTTTTTAAGAAGTAAATAATAGCATTGATGACTGATGGAGTGATGGGCCAAACCAAATGGGTGTCTCACGCGCCTCGAGGAGTAATAAAAGCAATTGAACATGTTATTACAGGCTGGAAGAAAAAAATCAATATTAAAAAAAAGAGTGCAGCACAATGAAATTGTTGATTCTACCGAAAATCATTTTTAAATTTAAATTTAATATTGGAGCTTCTTGAATAAAATGCTACCAAAAAAAAATTAAGTCACCTCTGAGTAGCCTAGCGCATGGCTAGAGGCCAGAGAAGCAGAGATAATAATGCTCTATAGTACTTTGGCGAAGGCGGGAGAAGCAGGGTTACCTCTAAACATCAATATTTTAATAATTTATATATATATATATATATAATAATAATAATAATAATATAATATAATATTTTAATCGGTTGGTTCAGTTTGTTTCGGTTTAAATTTTTTTAAACCGAAAAATGAACCGAACCAATCAGTTTTTTTTAAAAAAAATTGATTTATAATTGGTTTTCTTCGGTTTGGTTCGGTTGGATCAGTTTTATTCGGTTTGGATCGGTTTTGTACACCCCTAATTGGTGGCAAGAATCCCAACTAATATTATTAACTTAATTATGTATTGTGTTTCTACTTGTTCTATGCAAATTCTATGAAATGGAGATAAGACTGATGGATTTATACCAACTAGAGGTGTGAGGCAAGGGAATCCTTTATCACTATATCTCTTTGTTCTTTGCATTGAGCGCCTTGTACAAGGAATTCAAGTGGCAGTAGATAGAGGCCTTTGGGTATAACACATTTATTTTTTGCGGATGACCTTATTTTATTATCTGAAGCAGCCATGGATCAAGCAGGAATCATGAAAATATGTCTAGATATCTATTGTAAATGTTCAGGGCAAAAAATCGGTGAAGAAAACACAAAAGTGTATTGCTCAAAGAATGTAAATCATAATAGAGCTATGCAATTGAGTGAAGAATTGGGTTTTTCTCTAATTGAAAATTTGAGAAAATATTTGGGCATAACTCTGCATCACCAAAGACCGTCTAAACAAACCTTCTCCTCTATAGTAGACAAAGCGAAGTACGGTTAAATAATTGGAAGGAAAAAACTTTGTCCTTGGCAGGAAGGTTAACACTTGCTTCTTCAGTGATATCCTCAATTCTAATGTATAGTATGCAAACTTCTCCACTACCCCTGGGTCTTTGTGAGGAAATTGAAAGGATGGAAAGAGACTTTATATGGGGCTACAATAATGGAAAACCGAAGACTCATTTAATGGCCTGGAGGAATTTATGTCTTCCCAAATTATTTAGGGGTTTGGGTATAAGAAGGCTAAGAGAAGCTAATGAAGCTTTTCTTATGAAAATAGCATGGGGCCTTATGACAAACAAGGAAGTATTGTGGGTTTCTGTGATTAAAAACAAATACAAGTGTGGATCTAGTAACATCCCTATAGTAAAAAAGCAAAATGGAGCCTCCAATCTTTGGAGAGGGGTAACGAAAACATGGAACAAAGTAGTGGAGAACACATATTGGTGCATAAGGGATGGAGAAACAGTTAGATTTTGGGAAGACCCATGGGTCCCAAGATTCCCCTGTCTAGAAACAAACTCTTGTCCCTATTTCACAAAACCAAAGTGGGAGGAAGGTAAGAGATTTTGTTGGGGAAGAAGGGAATTGGAAGTGGCAAGAATTTGACCACTTGCTACCCGAATATGTCCTCTGGAAAATTGCTGCAATCTTACCCCCTACTCGTGAGTTGGGTCCAGACAGAATCAAGTGGAGCCTCACTGCAAATGGGAAGTTCACAGTTAAGTCAGCCTATCATGCGGTGCTGGGAGAAGACAAGAGAGAAAATAGCCACATTTGGAAACAAGTTTGGAAACGGCAAGGACCCCAAAGGATCCGGGTGTTTCTATGGACAGTACAACATAATAAAATCCTCACAAATGTGAGTAGAGTGGCAAGGAAGATGGCGCAAGACGACAAGTGTCCGAAGTGCGGAATACACATAGAAACAACATCTCTTGCTTTAAAGGATTGTCCAATAGTAGCCCCTCTTTGGAGAAACTTGCTGCATCAAAATAAATGGCAACAGTTCTTCACAACAGACCTGAAGGAATTGATCCCCACTAACCTAACAAATGAATGGGGGAAGGACACAAGTGCAAGGTGGGGAATGACATTTGGTTGGGCTTTATGGAAGGTGTGGATTCAAAGGAATAACTGGGTTTTCCAGAATAAGAGAGAGGCTGCGATTAAGCTTATTCCCCAGATTATGTTTAATGCCAGAGAAATAGAGCAAAACATATTACAAAACTTGCAGAAGGGGCCCCAAAAGAAGAAGACTGAGTAGTTGATAGGCTGGAAGTTCCCGTAGCAAAGTTGGTGGAAACTAAATGTTGACGGATCTTGCTGGAATCGAGAAGCCTTAATGGGATGGGGAGGTGTCATCCGAGATGAGAATGAAGGATGGATAGCCGGGTTTTCATGGAAACTAGGCATTGGAAATGCACTCATCGCAGAACTTTGGGCGTTGTTTTTCGACCTGAAGTTAGTTTGGCAACAAGGAATGTGTTTTCTAACAGTAGAAGCTAACTCCCAATTGGCCATTAATTTCATACATAAAGGTTGTGATGCAGATCACCCTTTATCGAGTTTAGTGGACAGTGTTAGGAGTTTTTACGTAAAAACTGGCAAGTAAAGATTGAACACTCTTTCAGGGAAGGGAACCGAGTTGCTGATTGCTTGGCAAATCAGGCACATCACATAGAGATAGAGTAGTAAGTCTACTTAGAGCCACCAGGATTTTGTATAGATGTATTTATGGAGGATATGAGAGGCGTTAGTCTTCCTACATTAGTTTAGTCTACTGTTATTTTCCTATTCACAAAAAAAATAGTACATAATGATTCTTTTTTTTAAAAAAATGTGATTACTATTTTCAAATTTCAAAGAGGGAAAAAAGTGAAAAATGATAAGGTGGTATATAAAATAATGAATTGATAGGTAAAGTTGGATAAATTATGTTGACTTTTAAGCATAAATAATTATTCATATAAAAAAATTTCATTTGATTTTGCATTTTTAATTGATTGTACGACACATGGTACCTGAGAACCATTATTATATATTGGACTTCATTTTTTTTCATTTGAAAATTTTCATGTAGGTTTTGTTTGTCCTTCCCCATTAGTTTAGGGTGTGTTTTGTTTAAAAAAAAGAATTTTTTATTATTATTTAATTTATATATAAAAATAATAATTATTATACTTCTTTAATTTTAGATAAATATATAATAAAATAAAATAATTTTATTAAAAATATTTTTATCTTTTCTCTATTTTACATTTTAAATATATTTAACAAGTCAATATCTTATATTTTATTTTATTAACTTATAAAATTATTTGATTAAATTAAAAGTATTTAATAAATAAATTTATTTGAATAATTTAAACTAATTAAAAATTTATAAACTATAAACTACTTCAAATAACATAAAATTTATAAATTTTTAATTAATTTTTAAATTTTAAATTAATTTATAAATTATTTTTGTTAAATACAGTCTTTCTTTTTTTTCTAAATCCTTCCACTTTTGGAAAAAAAAAAATTGGGAGAAAGAACAAAAATTTATCTCTCTATTTTTTCTCCCCTCTCTTTCAAATTATTATTACAAATAAAGTATTTTTTTTATTTCTTTAAATTCTTCAAACCAAACATTAGGTTAGAGATTTGTCAGTGGCTCTCGTGTGTACAGATTAAGTAGATTTTACTTATTTTTGTTGTTGCCCGAGGATTCGTGCATATTGTGTTATCAACTCTTAAATTTCTTTCATTTTAATAGTTTGTCTTAGTAGACAAATCTTTTCAATAAAATTTCTTCGTATATATATATATTTTTTATATTTTTATTCAAATGTCAAATATAAATATTATAAATTAAAAAAATAAAATTTAAACATGTCACTCGCATCTTGTGCGAGTAATATTGGATTATCTTACCAGATGAACTTTAAAAAAATGCTGATTTTCATAAGAAACAATTCAATTACAAGTCTGCAATGTTGCAACAATCAAACTTCGTCTCCATTCCAGTTATTCTTCACCTTTGGACCAGTGGGTCCTTCCTCTCCCAACACTTCACTTGGTAAACTCCTCACAATCTTTTCCAGAACAGATTTTAGCCTTCCAGGCAAAAATTTCTCTACCTTTTTCAGCTCCTCTGCTATGTCATAACTAATTCTTGGACCCCATTCCCTGAAATAGTTTAGCCATGGCGGCTCTACAATTTCTGACCCCAAATACTCTACTGAAACTAATTCAAACCCTACCCCCATATCCATCACCATATTACTCTCAGCAGTATCATTCCTAATTCCAATTCCATTACCCCCTTGCAGAACAAGCCCAGCTTTTGGGTACATGGCATGGCCGTGCAAGGAAGAATAAGCCACGGGTTTGTTGCCATTTTGGAACTCAAGCTGAGAGGCATCAACCCAAGTACCCCCACTGTGTTCTGAGAAATATACCCTCCATAGTTGCCCATTGAAGTTGCTTATTCTTAATGTCACATGCTCCCAGTCCCCCACGTGTTCGCCAATTTTCCCCAATGAAACATCGATGAACTCTACTTTTGCTCTTGCAGGCCCATTGAATGGGTAGAATATCCACATGGCAATGTCAGTGAAAGTTCCGCCAAACATGGGTTTTACGTGTATGTAGGCTTGGGAACTTTTCAAATCTCCTTTCTTAACTCTCTCTTTGTTGGCTTCATCTGCAGGAAGGTCCAGCCAATAGGCGCCGTCATTGTTAGGATCCTGAGGAAGGTTAGTGCCGTTTGGTTGTATTGGGACAGGTGCAGACTCTTCCCCTTTCTTATAGAGTAATCCCCCGTTGGTAAA
Source organism: Gleditsia sinensis (assembly GCA_037074535.1). Lineage (NCBI taxonomy): Eukaryota > Viridiplantae > Streptophyta > Magnoliopsida > Fabales > Fabaceae > Gleditsia > Gleditsia sinensis. The sequence continues at coordinate 72,690,220 of CM073466.1, read as the reverse complement.
AAACCAGTTTACAGAGGAAGGTAAATATTCTTCATCAGGATGCAGGTACATTATTGGAGAGTAAGCTAGGGCTATTGCCTCAATTTGTTGTAAATTAGGCATGGATGTTGAGTTAGCATTGGTATTTTTCAAACAGGATATAGGTAGAGGGCTGGTAGCTTCACCATTTTGGGCAAGAAAGGTGCCCACAAGAACCCCTGGAGCTTGTGTCCCTCTGTTGCTTGGTCTTACATCAAAGACATTGAACCCTTCCTCACCTGATCCCCAAATCCTTGAGTACGTCTCGCACTGATCAGTGAGGTCTGACCTGACACACCGGATTCTGTCAAGTGAAGGCTTCTCTGGCGAGGTTGTCACAACATGGCCTACAGCTTTATAGCCATCAGGGGCTGTGGGTAACCAAACATAGCCAGGGCCATCTTGCTTGATTTTCAGAGACTCGCTGCTCCACACTAGAGTGTAATCAAGTGGTTCCTTCAGAGCTGCACTGCTGGTTGAAGAGTTATCTTTAGCAACAAGAACCCATCCAAAAAGAGGCTTGTTGTTAGGTTGGCTATAGCAACCTAACATAGAGAATCCTTCTGGTATTCCTGTCGGTTCAAAGACCGTAGCCCCGAGATTATCTGGTCCACCTTCATATGTTGTCCATACTTTGTTCAATGTTGAAATTTGAGACACTTGCAACCCACCCAGATTGATGACCCCACCGGCAAATCCTTCACCTATGGTAATCCAACACTAGTAAGAATTAGCATAACAAGCACAGATACTAAAATAATATGCCATACTATATTAATTCTATGATATGAAAAAATATGTAATATTGAAATGCAATTTGATGTGTTGTATGATATTTAATATAAGTTTCAGACCATAATATTTGGAAGAAAGGAGGAGAGAAACCAAAAGGGAGATAATGATTACCTGGTGGCCAAACTGGTGTTGCAGCAGGGAGCTTAAATGGGGTTTCAATGGGCAGAGATTGCTCTTTCTGGAAGGAGCCCTTTGCACAGCAATTCCCCATTGCTGAGATAATCAAAAGAAGAATGAATCACAAGGTGACTATGGCTTTTATATATAAAATTAAAGCAACGGATTTTGCAATGAGCATATTCCTTTGATGATAAATGTGACGGTAGAAAAGTCATTCAGAAAACATATCAATGGGAACAAAAGGGACGGCCCAAGGTTGTGTCTTGCAAGGAAGCCAGTTTGTTTGTGTTGCATGCTTCTAAATCTTGTTCAACTTAACTTGTACACCAAGCTTTTATTGTCATTTATTAGTTGCTTTGCTTTTTCTTGTTAACCGTACTCTCCTATTTAAAATTCGAGGAATTAATCTGCATGTGTGACTCTGATTTGGAGCAAAAGTCATAGGCTCTTTTTCTTGTCCTCTACTTTGTTTGGTTAACCCCAATATATTCATTATCCAATGGCCCCACTGAGTTCATTTCAGCACATCTCTTAGATAAACATCTAATCAACCTATCAAGGAGTTCGTAGATAACTTGCTCCCCCTGAATAGCTCCATAGAACTATGCAGATAGATCAATTACATCAGCATAATGATGCAATCTTGATCCCTTCCATATCCAAAAACACAGAATTAAAGACCGATTGGCATACGCACTCTGCTGAGACCTGTTGACCGATTGAAATTTCCTTTTTGCTTTGGGGGATGGCATATAAATAACTTGCTCCCCCTTTTATATAAGGAAGAAATCTCATTTTAATTAAATAATAAAAGTTATTTCTTAGTTTTTTAATACATAAATAGTTTAAAATCTTATAATTTAGTGATTTTTAAAAAAAAATATTAATTTTAAATACTTAAAATATAGAATAGTTTGAATTTTATTTTGAAATTTGATGTTCTGTGTCCCCTATATGTGTTTCATAGATTATCCAAGATAAGCTACTTGAATATATCCAAATTTGTATTAATAATACTATTTTTAATATTAAATATATGTCAAAACTTTTACTTTAATAATTTATTCATCAAATAAAAAGTTAAAAAACCAAAATAAAATATTGAAATGAAAAAAAAAGACTCAATGTTAAGAGATAGAAGAAACACTTTTCCTAACGTTCATTCTAAAATTTTGCCACATCGTTTCTTAGATAACAAAAAAAAAAAGAGATTAAAGTAAAGTTTCTTCTAAGTTTGTTATTAAGTTATTTAATACAAATATAACATAAATATTTTTTATAATTTAGTATCACATCTCAATAATTTAAATAAAATTAGTCTTAATATTTTAAAAATATAAAAATATTAGTGCCAAGAAAAAAAATCCACAAGAGACAAAAAAAAACACAAAATTGGCAAATTCAAGGAAGTTAATAAATCCAAAAAATGGAAAAAAAAAATTCAACAGAGACAGTCAAAAAAGAAAAAACAAAACAACAAAAAATCGACAAATTCAAAGAAGCAAATAAACAAGAAAAAGACAAAGCATAGCAATGTCAAAGAAATCTCACCTGAAAACCCCTCCACCGGTGCAGCTCCGGCAACCTCCCTCGCCTCAGTCGCCCATAGAGACGCAGCACAAATGATCAACCCCACAATCATGTCCATCCTTTGGTTTCTTCTGCAGCCCATATCTCTGAAAATCTCAAAACCCAGAGAGAAAATGCCCACCAGAGAGTAATTGAGCTCTGCTTTTATGGGGTTGGTTTGTTATGGCCTCATTCATTGCCTTCACTATGTTTTATGGTAGGTTTCTGTAAGTAATCGAAATTGTTTATTTTTTTATTTTCCCCTTTCCTTTTCAAGTCATTATAGTGATGATTTCAAATCTGTTTCCTTAAAAAAAAAATTAATCTTTCATATTATTTTTTTCTTGTCCTTTCCCATGGGTATATACCATTCACAAGGAAACTAAAACACAGGAGCAACAGTGAGAAATAAATAAAGAAAATTAACCGTAGATTAACAAGAACGTGGGTTTTTGGTAGCTACCCAGATGGAAATTTTAACCTGGAAAGGGTTTTGAGAAACTGCAGAATAGGGTTTAAGATCTAAAACTTTCAGATTGACTTCTTCAGAAACTGAGAAAACCAAAAATGCTAAAAAGAAGGGAGATTAGCAGCCACGTTTCAGATCAGAAATAAGATGCAGATAGAAGCGTAGATATAGTAACGGGTGGCTCAAAAGAAGTGTAACTTACAAAAATGATCACCTTTACAATGCCATAGCATGGGTAGCTGGTAGCCATAACGGGCATTCATATTTATCGCTATGACAACGGATATTATTCCGTCACATTAGGCAACTTTTATTTTAATTCAGAAAATCTAAAACTTTGGCAAACTATCTAAATTCTTTTCCAATAAATCAGATTTAGATTTTTATGCAAATTTTAAAAAATATATTAATTTCAGAGAAATAAAATACAATAAACCTAGCACTTACATTTAATAATATAAGTGGGTTTACTAATTAAATATTCGATCTTACATATTTTATCTCTTTTTATTATTAAAATTTATAATGTTATTTTTTTTAAATTTTACCCACAAAAATTCTCTACTGAAGACAATTCTATTTGAGCTGTAAAATTTTTTTGTGGGAGTTTTAGTTCTCCTAACAAAAATTTACTCTATACACAAGACTCGAATTTGAAACTTTATTTAAAGGATACTAAATACTTGACCTTCGTATCAATCGTTGTTGGTATATGTTATTTTTTTTTAACTCTTCAAAATTTATATGTTATAATATATATATTTTTAATATGGAGCCTATCCCAATCCCATTAGGCCACATTTACTTATATACTTTGTGCAAATTTTCTTAATATTTAAGAGCCTTCGATATATATTTTATTATCAATTTTATCCGTCACTTTAAGTTTTATATTAAAATTTTCAACGTTGAATACTATGCCAACAAATAACTCTCATGAGATCACCTATTTCATAAAATGCTAAAAATCGCAAAATATATAAATATATGTAGTATTTAATAATTAATTTAAAACATATATTATAAAATACAAATAGTTAATAATATAAAATTAGTGAATTTTTTTTACCAATGATCACTTTTATATTAATATCAAATTTTAAATAATTTTAAAATATTTATATTGAAGACGTATTATTATTATTTTTCTAAATTATTTCCTTATTTATAATCATTAAACAAAATATTATTTGAAAAATTAGTATCATTATGCAATTTTTTTAATATTTAAGAACGTTCTATATATCTTGTATTTTCAATTTTATCAGTCACTTTAATTTTTATACTAAAATTTTCAACATTAATACTATGCCAACAATTTTTTTTTGTGTGATGAAAAATATATTTAAATAAAAATCAAGAAATAATGTGGTTAAGTGGATAGTACGTTTTCTTGAAAACACCGTTGCCTGCAAGTCAATTCCCACTGATTTTGGCAATTTATGGCTAGTTTAGGTGATAAACCAATCAGTTCAATGAATTTTAGGTAATCAATAATACTTGTTTTACTTTATTTCTTTCAACTATCTAAAAATAAAAATTATGGAGCTTGGAAACTATTTTCAAAATAATTTTTTTGTTTTACAAAAATAAAAATTTGTTTGTCATGCCTATTGTTTTTATAAACTATTTTTAAAGACCGTTTTATAAAAATATAACTCAAAAAAATAATTTTTTTTAAAAATATTATTTTGTTGTTTTTATTATTTTTGTATAAACTATTTTCATATATTTTTTAAAAATAAGGATAATTATTTTCAAATAAAAAAATTATAAAAAATTTATTAAAATTAATATCTAATCATCACATAGATCAAATTATTATATTTTTAAAATTTACATTCAAAAAGTTTTTTTATTCTTTTATTCTAAAATAATTTTTTTAGCATTATTTTCAAAAAATTATTTAAAAAAAACAATAAATAAAACAAAAACATTCTAAACTACCTCCAAACAAACCCCATAAATTCTCATCGATTCTTATATTTAAAAATGATTTCAATATGACTAATTCAATTTAGTCAATATAATACCAAGAAAGCAACATTTTCATCAATCAAACCAAATATGTTATTAGTTAAGTCAACTTTATCCTACTGACCAAGTCAACCTCTCTTGGATAAAACTAATGAGCAGTGAAATAACATCATAATTATTATTGTTTAAAACTAATATAAAAAGTCCAATTAATATATTATTTTAAATTGTTGAACATTGGGTATTCCAATTTAGAAGTTATTATTATAAAGAATTGTAGCTTCTATTAATGTTATTAGAAAAATGAGTAGAATTTTTGGACTTATTTGAAAGTTTTTTCAAATATTTTTGTTTTATTATTATTTTTTAAACAATACTAATTTTTTTTTAAAAAAAAAGAATAAAAAATTTATTTGGATGTAAATTTTAAAAATGGTATTCAAGAATATAATGGTATGATTTGCGTAATGGTTAAAAGTTAATTTTAACAAATTATTTATAATTTTTTTATTAATAAAAATAATTATTTTTATTTTTTAAAAAATATAAAAACAGTTTTACACAAAAAATAATAAAATGACATTTTTTTAAAAGTTATTTTTTGAATTACACTTTATAAAATAGTTTTTAAATTTTTTTATAAAAATAGTATGATAAACATTTTTTTTATTTTTATAGAATAAAAATAAAAAAACTGTTTTGAAAATAATTTTCAAACAAGCTCTTCAATTTTAAAAAATTAATATATTTGATTAAGTGTAGTATAAATGGATGAAATTAATCGAATATTAAGGTAAAAAATTTTAAATTTCAATTGGTTAATTTCTTTCACCACGTGCATTTGCAAGATAGAGAAATTCGACACGTGCTCTGCAAAATATTCAAGGGTGAATTGTCACATAAAAAATATTTACAAGGATAATCAGTGGAAGAATATTGAAATAGGGTGTGTTTGGAACTTGGACGAGATCGGGTAATTAAAGGGAGAAATTAATTTTATAAATAATTTGAAATGTCCTAAAACAAAATATTTTGTTTAGATAACTAATCAAAGAATTTAATCATTGAATTTTATAGTAAAAAATAGGGAATTTCATATATTTTATTTTTAAATAACATTTCAAATTCTTCTTTCAATTATTTCTTGTTAAAAAGCTCATGTTAAACTTGATTTTATTTTTTTTGGATAAAAGCCCAATGGTTGGATACACAATTACAATAAGTCATAGAGTTTAACATTGAGAGATGTGAAGAATTAAGCGAGAAATTATTTAAATTCAACTCTAAAAAACATTTAAAAAAAATTGTATTATGACTAGAGAAAATAGAAGTAATACACGTCTTAAATATTATATTTTAAAAAATTAAATATATAATAATAAATAATAAAATAAAAATATTTTTAATGAGAAGTAAACACAATTACAACAAGTCATAGAGTTTAAAGTTGAGAGACATAAAGAATTAAATGAGAAATTATTCAAATTTAATTTTCAAAAATATCAAAAATAAAAAAATTATTACTATAATTAGAGAAATAAAAGCAACACACATTTGAAACATTAATTTATTAAATATTATATTTTAAAATTTTAAATATATAATGATATAATAATAAAATAAAAAAATAAAAAAAATTCAGAGAATTAAACACAATTACAACAAGTGATAGAATTAGCATTGAGAGACACAAAAAATTAAATGAGAAATTATTCAAATTCAACTCTCAAAAACATGAAAAAAAAAATAGTACCATTAGTCTATTAAATATTATATTTTAAAATTTTAAATATACAACAATACAATAATAAAATAAAAAATATTTTTAAAAAATAGTAATACACCTTCCAAAATAAGAAATTTATCATCAATGTACTAAATTTTATTTTGAGGTACTGTTTTGGTAACTTCAAAAATAAAAATATTTCAAAAATTTTGTGAAAAAGAAAAAATTTTAAAAAAATATTTCAAATAATTTTAAACAATATTTTTTTCAATTTTAAAAGATTTTAATATAATATTAATGATATAGATATATAAAATTATAGTTAAATTAATGTCTATAGTTGAATAATAAAAAAATATGCTATTAAAATGAAAAATTTAACTCAAATCTCAACATCATTCAACGACAACTTCTCTCTTACATCCATCTTTCCATCTTCTTAACTCTTTCGTGACATATATCTTAAAATCTCTCTCTGTTGACTATAATTTTGTCTCTATCTATAAGTATCTCTCTCAAGTACCTTCCTCTTTCTTTATCTCTCAATCTATCTTTTCATCATTTTTATAATTTCTTCTTTAAAATAAAGATAATGAAATAAAGTAATGTCATGAGAATGAGGGAAGAGAATAGAAAGTTGACAAAGATGTTGTGATTTGTAAAAAAAAAAAAAAAAACTTAGTGTTAGATGTGATGTGATGTTACTTTCATTTACTTTTAAATTATCAATTTTTTTATTTTTTAAATTGATTTAGTACTTTTCTGTCGAAATAAGAGTATTTTTATCAAAATAATTCAAAAAAAAAATGAGTATTTCTGTCGAAACAACTGAAAATAATTCAAAATAAGAATATTTTTATCGAAACAACTCGAAATAAGAATATTTCTATCGAAATAACTCGAAATAAGAGTATTTTCATCGAAACAATTTAAAATAAAAATATTTATATAGAAACAACTCGAAACAAAAATATTTTTACCGAATTATTTTATAATATTATAATTTTAATTAAAATAATATAATTTTTTAATAAATATTTTTTTCATTTTAATAATTTTATTTTATATCCATAATTCTAAAAATAAAAATATTTTAATTATTTCAATGAAAAAAAATAATTTAGTTCCTTATTTACCTTTAGCTCTTTCAATTCGGACTTGGACCCCAATCTCAACTCTTGGCTTCGAGCCTTACCTTAGATAAAGACCTGACACTTAGGTCTCGTTTAGTAGATAGCAACGGAGGGAATGAGAATGAAAATTGAGAATTGAATGAAAAAAAATTGATTCAAATAGAATGTAATGAAATGTTGTGATTAAAATTGCGTTTGACAGGTCAATGGAATGAAATATAATAAAAATTATCAAAAAGACAAAAATATCATTGAAAAATAAAATTATTATAGTAATATTATTTTAACTTAAAAAATTATTTTAAATATTATAAATAAAAAATAAAATAAATTATTATTAATATAAAATTTTAAATTAAATTTTGTTAAATAATATTGAAAATTTTAGTTTAAATATATATATTTTTAATTATAGAAAATTTGATAAATAAATAAAATAATAAAGGGTATTTCAGTGTTTTTGTTTTTCATTCCATCGCACTGTTCACTTTCCACCTGTTTTCGAAGGTAATGCTGATTACTTTGGAGGAGGTAATCAGCATTCCGTGGAACTCACAATTTCTACCACTTTCATCTACTAAACCAATGAATAGAATGCCCATTTCATTTCATTTTATTTTTATGCCTTTATTTTTATCCTTTAGAACTAATCGCCAAATTCTTGGATTCGACAGAGACCTTAATCCAAACCTAGTCTCAAAATTGGATTTCCAACCTAGACTAATACTTAACTTAAATCTAAATTTGACCCAAGCAAACAAATTAATGAATATAAAAATTATGGCAAAAAAGTTACAAAAGATTAAATTCCTTTATAATGATTGATTGTCTAAACAAATAATTTTATAAATGATAAACTTGTAGCAATTTCAAATTTCACAAAATTTTGAAATTCTTCATCCGTACAAAATAAAAGACTTATTTTTCAATTATTTTTTTAAATAATGTTAAAAATAATTTTTTTAAAATAAAAGAACAAACAATTTATTTAAATATAAATTTTAAAAATAATATTTGAGAATATAATAATATGATATACATAATAATTAAAAATTAGTTTTGAAAAATTATTTACAATTTTGTCACTAATAAAAATAGTTTTTATTTTTTAAAAAAAACTTAAAAATAATTTTACACAAACAAAAAAAAACAAAGAGTTACACTTTTATAAAATATTTGTTAAAAATAATTTTTTATTTTTTATTTTTGTAAAATAGAAAAACTATTTTGAAAAATTCTTCTTATTTTTTTTTTAAATTTAAAAATAATTTTACACAAAAAAAAAGACAATAACAAAGAGTTACACTTATACAAAGTAATTTTTAAAAATAATTTATAATTTTTATTTATATAAATCAGAAAAAACTATTTTGAAAACAGTTCAACGTACACCTTTTCATTTAAGCCCTTGTGTGAGCTAAACCTTTATCTAATGCCTTTTTTCCTCCGCAATCGCGGAGCTAGGAAGAGATGCTGGTTCTCTTCCTCCCAATTCGAGGATCGCCGTGAAAGCTCAGGGCCTTACTATAACCAAACTCACAGATCCCACTCAATCTTTTACCCCGATGTATTGGAAGGGGCCAGAAGTGGAAGTTTCCCCCCTGTCGTCGAAGTTCTTGGCCCGTCGCTACTTTGATTCAAAAGGTAACCGACGGTTCCCGACTTTCTCCGGTTTCCGCATATCTTTCGAGATCCACCCGACAATATGGGGTCTTCGCTTCCTTTTCCCGATTGGTACCTGCTTCAACTTCTTAGGGATATGCTGCTTCCACCTGACAAATCGGTCCTGGGAAATAATTTAATATAATAATTGATACTCAAAATAGGTAAAATATTTGGAATTAATTCTTTGCCTTTAATTGTTTTTTTTTTCCTACGCTCCCTATTCCCTTGGTGGGTTAGTTTCTTCTTCCCATTCATCTTCTTACCCTCTTCTTCATCCACACATCTTTCTCCCAACTTTCTCACCTTTTCTTCCCTCAGTTTGTTTGTTTTCCGCTCATCTTCTCGCTAAATCTATAGATAAGTTACCATTACTTTAATATTAATTTTAAATTGATAATTAAATGAAATCGACTCTGGTATGAAATTATTAGCTCAGTTTTCCTCAATTTTTGTCTCTCAATTTGTTTTCTCTTTTAGAGTTGTGCCTTTTTATATTTGTTGTTATTGGCATTTTAATTCTCATATATTTCAGAATACTTTGAAGCATATTCTATTTCTACATAGTTTTGATGTAAGAATTACGTTATAGGTTGATTTGTAGGATGCAATATAAATGTTTGAGATATTCTAGAGTTTGGGGAATTGTCTTTTCCAATTATCCCACATTTATAGAATTTTAATTTGGGGCTTGATTGAATTTGAATACTCTGATTTCATGGGTTAGGTTTTGGAATAAGTTCTAAGGTTCGTATCAATGGAATCAGAGGCTAATTCCACCACCTTTCTTTGCCTCTTCCTTTATCTGGTGCGGTAAAGTGCTAGAATGTTATCATCCAATTACAACGTATGGGGTAAGAGTATCATGAGATTTTAATGTGAATATTATACCAACTATATGTGGTCTCTGTATCTCTTAACTTCATAGTCTAACTTTTGGGGTAAAGGTTCTCCTAGAAATTTATCCAGATTGTAAATTATGCCATTTAGATTCTTAATGTGGGACAGAATGTGATATATTCATCCAATTCTGAGTGGCACCCTCTCTTTTACCTTATGTACAGGGGGAGTTAAATTCTTGTCCTCGTCTTTTGACTGAATAAAGTTATCTCTTTTAAAAAAGGTGTGATACATCTTTAAGAGTGAACATTAAAACCAACATTTTTGAGATCAACTTGAGAATTGGTGAATATGTAGAAATTCAATATAAAATTGTCTATATATATTGTTGAGAACTAAGGGTATTTTTATGTACTTACTCTCTGACTAATTCTTTTTGAATTTTAGAATGTTTATAATTTTCAACTCTTTTTATAATAATGTGAATTTAAACTTGTAAGTTCTTTACCACTCAACTAACCGTTCCCTGGTACATGTATGTATATTTTGTTAGTTATTATTAATATTGTGTGTGATTTATGAGTTGTCAAGAAATAAATGCTAATGCAGAAAATTGGTTGAAAGCTGAATGAAAAAAAAAAAAAACCACTTGAGACCTGAATGATTTGCCAAATCTTCAATCATTGCTGTAAATTGATTGACCCAAAATGTGATCAGACATTTAGTTATTTGTGAAGTTTGTAACAGAAGAAATTTTATATTTTAGCTTTTATATTCTAATAAAAATTATAAATTAATTAAATTATCTTTCTAGATGATACATCCAAACACAAGGAAATTTTGTTTAAAAAATAATTTTTTTTAATCTTTATTATATAGATATTCTTAAGATTAACTTTATAATTGGCTATGATCTCATCATTTTATATTATTTATTTATTTATTTATGATTTTATTATTAGCACATGCTGCTTTTTGTGTAGTCAAAGGTGACAGCTCAACTCTTTCATTAATGGACAACTTTATCTATTAGAGCAAAAATATCAAAATGGTCCCATAAAATGGGTACAAATTTCCCACGAGCTTTGCCCCACAATATTATAGAACATGGGGAAGAAGATACCTTATTGGTGATTTCTTTTTTTTTTTTTCTTTTTTTTATGCAGAAAAGTGTTTTGGAGAGGAGAGGCTACTCAATAGGACAGAATATATCACAAAGTTTTGACGAAAATTTAAAGTAGTATTTATAGTTATTTATTAAAAAAAATTGCTACCAGTAAAAATTAAATTTAAAGTTTAGCAAAAAGGTGCTTCGATTCTTATCAACTGAATCAAGTTTGGTCCACCGTGGCGATGTTATAATGCTACAAGGAGTACAATTATTTCTTGATCTTTCGCATGGGAACATATCCAATAAGGTGGGTCCTCCTATATTGAAAATAAACTCCTTACGCGTCTACTTTACCATCACATTTATAATGAAAGGAATAACATGCTTCTTGGATCTGATGCGCTTGTATAAAAGCTAGCCAAAGAGCTGTAGCCATATTCGCCATTCTCATTCAATCTCCTTTGCAAAACTCAGCAATGGGGAATCTCACTTCTTCCGGAAAGAAAAGAGAAACATTGGCCATTGACACCACTTTCAAGCTTCCGTCTGATATACCAGTTTGGCCACAAGGTGCTCATTTTCTTCTCTTCCCTGTACTTTTATATATAGTGCTGCTAATGCAAGTGTTTGATGATGTTGATGGGCTTTGAATGTAGGTGATGGATTTGCCAGTGGAATCATCGATCTGGGTGGGTTGCAAGTGGCTCAGATTTTGATATTCAGTAAAGTTTGGACCGCCTTTGAAGGAGGGGCAGGTAATGTTGGAGCTACTTTCTTTGAGCCAACAGGAATACCTGAAGGATTCTTCATGTTAGGTAGCTACTGCCAACCTAACAACAAGCCGCTTTTTGGCTCTGTTCTTGTGGGAAAAGATGATTCTTTATCTGATTCTGACAATGGAGCTTTGAAAAAACCAGTTGATTACACGCTGGTATGGAGCAGCAAGTCTTTAAGAATCAAGAAAGATAAGGATGGCTATATTTGGTTACCGACAGCCCCTGATGGCTATAAAGCTGCAGGTCATGTTGTAACCAACACGCCAGAGAAACCTTCCCTTGACAGAATCCGGTGTGTCAGGTCAGACTTCACCGATCAATCCGAGATAAACTCAAGAATTTGGGGATCAGGCAAGAACAGTGACCCCAAAGGGTTCAATGTCTATGATGTAAGACCAAGCAATAGAGGAATTCAAGCTCCAGGTGTTCCAGTTGGAACCTTTTTTGCCCAAATTGGTGGGACTTCTAGCCCTCTTGCTATTGCCTGTTTGAAAAATACCAGACTTAACTTTTCCTCCATGCCAAATCTAGCCCAAATGAGTGCACTAGTCCAAGCTTACTCTCCATTTATGTACTTGCATCCTAAAGAAAAGTACTTACCTTCCTCAGTTAACTGGTTTTTCACCAACGGGGCATTGCTCTACAAGAAAGGGGAAGAGACAAAGCTAGTTTCAATAGACCCCAATGGCTCTAACCTCCCTCAAGGTGGTAATGATGATGGTGCCTGTTGGTTGGACCTTCCTGCTGGCGAAGCCACCGACAATGAGAGAGTCAAAAAGGGAGATTTGCAGAGCTGCCAAGCTTATGGACACGTCAAACCCATGTTTGGTGGAACATTCACTGACATAGCCCTGTGGGTCTTCTACCCATTCAATGGGCCTGCAAGAGCAAACATTGGGGGCATCGAACTTCCATTGGGGAAAATTGGCCAACACCTGGGGGATTGGGAGCATTTGACATTAAGAATAAGCAATTTTGATGGAGGATTAAGGAGGGTATATTTCTCACAACACAGCAAGGGTACATGGGTTGATGCCTCAGAGCTGGAGTTCCAAAATGGCAACAAATCAGTGGCTTATTCTTCTTTACATGGCCATGCCTTGTACCCAAAACCCGGACTTGTAATGCAAGGGACTAAAGCAATTGGGATAAGGAATGATGCTGCTAAAAGTGACAAGGTCATGGATATAGGGGTAAGGTTTGAAATAGTGTCTGGAGGGTATTTGGGTTCGGCAATTACAGAACCACCATGGCTGAACTATTCCAGGAAATGGGGTCCCACAATTAGCTATGACTTAGGCAATGTGATGCAGAAGGTGCAGAAAGTGATGCCTGGAAATCTCAAATTTGCTTTGCAGAAGCTTGAAGATATCTTACCAAATGAAGTGTTGGGAGAGGAAGGGCCAGCGGGACCAAAGATGAAGAGAAACTGGGCTGGAGATGAAGTAGTATGAACTTGGAAGAAAGAAGCTCTAGTTATGGATGTCACCGAAGCGAATCTTGTATGATCTCTCAGGTTTTTTCGGAGAGTGCGATGCTCTGTTTTTCACCTTTTGTCGTGCCTTTCCACCTGGGAGCCAGACTTGCGCTTTTGCCTTGCAAACCGTGTCCGTGTCTCTCAGTTTTTGACCTTTTTACCCTTTCAGTTTGTTTTTAGGCCTTGGCCTTTTGTCCAAAAAAAAAAAAAGTTAGGTATGTCAAATATTATTTAATTTATTAAGATTCAGAGAAAGAAGAATTAATTAGCTGTAAATGACAGAACTGTATTTATTGTATTTGTGTGCCATTATTTCTTAAAATAAAAAAATATTGAGATTGTTTAATTCTGTTTTTATTTTTTTATTTTTAAAAATTATGTTTTAAAATTATTTTACAGTATAAAAAAATTATTTGATAAATTATTTTGAAAATATATTATTTTTTATTTGTTTATGTTGTGAAAATGAAAATATTTTATTTTTAAAATAATAATAAAAAATAGTTATTAAATAATTTTTTTATTTTAAAAATAATTTTAAAAACAGTTACTGAAGGCCCATTATTATTATTTTTTAAATTATCAATTTATCACCGACATAAATTGAGACTCTTGCTTTAAAAAAAGCACAGATCTCGAACAAGATCGGGTGGGGAAGAACTCCAGTTTTGAGAGCCTGAGTTCTATGTAACAAAATCCATAATTAATTCGTCTATTTTGTTGGATTAAAGGCAAATCCGTCATGCTGAAATTAAAAATCTTTCTGACGTTAAAAAATGAACATAATTAAAATTTAAATAAGCGACAATAAGTTCACGAGTGTTTGATAAATTCAATAAATTAGTTTATAATATATTTGACTAATTAATTATATAAATATAAATTTTTATATTATTTTATATTTATCAACTAATTTAATAATTAATTTTATCAAATACTTCTAATTCAATAAATTAACTTAACAGCTTTCAGTTATCAGCTAACAATTTTCAGTTAAAAATTAATTTTTTAATTTTTAACTAACTTATCAATTACTTTTGTCAAACATAACCTATAACTTAAGCTGACGTAAATTTTAATTTACAAATATAACATATATAACAAAAAGTGATTAAATCATGATAATTTTTAATTAAGATAAATTATTTATATTATAATTAATAAATCCATTAAAATAAATAAAATAAGGCTTTTATATCTTCCATCAAATCTCAAAATTCCTTTAAAAATATGTATTTTGAGAGGATTGATGCAGGGAAGGTGCAGAAGTCAGTATGTCATCATATGTTTCAATGATGATTAATTTCATTATTTGAAGTGTAGCTGTGGATGATGATAGGAAGTAACTATTTGGGGGATCATTTTGAAAGAAATTTAGGACTTATTTAGTTCTATTTTTTATTTTTAAAAATTATTTTATAAAAAAATATTGAGTTTGATAAACTATTTATTTTTTTTATTTTTTTTGTATTTTGAAAAAAAAAACAACTTTATCTTATTTTTATTTTAAAAATAATTTATTTTTAAAATTTATTCTTAAAACAATAATAAAAAATAGTTAACAATTGATTTTTTATTTATTTTAAAAACAATTAATAACAGAAAACTATTAACGAATAGACATTTAATCTCATATAATCTTTCGTAATAAATTTAGTATTTTTTTTAAAAAAATAACACAAATTTGAATTTCATAACTTTTAAACTAAAAAAAAAATTCTAACTATTTTAAATAAAAAAAAATGTAATATTGAAGTATAAATTAATTTGAAACCTCTTTATCCCACAAACAAAAAAAAAAAGATTTTTTAGCTTGAAAATTAAAGAGGCTTGAGCACTATCTCTTTTGGAAGAACAAGCATGTATATAATTATATCAAAACTTGTTTCTTTTTAATTGGGGTCAAACAATGTTAGGAGTCTCTCATTGGGGAACCTGCTACTCATAAATAGAACAAAAGCAACAAAGATGTGAACTAATTAAGCCCCTCATCACCATGCTCCATTTGCCAACATATAGATGCATCAGCAGCTATAATTCCTTCTCAGATTTCAGCATATTGGCTTCTTTTTTTATATTGCAACCACATGCTGCAGTCTTTCATCATCAAACACTTCTATAATTCAAAAGAAACAAACACACATACACTGGTGGGGCTAATTCCCATGCCCTTCAGCTTTGACATATAATGATAGAGGATAATGAATTAAATAATATTATAGTGATTTATTATAAATAAAATTAATAAAAATATTATTAATAGATAAATTATTTTTAATAATATTATCTATTTTTTTTTTAATTTTTCTTTATTTCTAATTATCAAGTTGCTCTTTATCTAATTTGTTTTTTATACAAAAATTTTTATATGTCTTTTTTACACATGATCAAATTATTTTAAACGAGATTTTATAATTTTTTTTACAATAAGTACTACTCTATTTTTTCTCTAATACACTAATTATTAATAATATATTTTGTAATATATCTACACATTTAACATAACATTCTCATCTCTATTATATTAAATTTATTTTTATATTATCTTTTAACTACTCAACATTTAGTATCATACAAAATTTTTTATTTTATAGCTGTATAGTAGAGTTTTTTTTTTAAAATTTTGAACGATACTTTTTTATCATAAATAACATCCGAAATCATCCTCTATTTCATCCATTCTGTTTAAATCATATGATTTTTTTTTTATTTCTTGTAAAAACCACGCCTCTTAAAAAAAAATCCATTACTAAACGTAGTCAATTGACTTGTATTATCAAAATATTATTGACTTATTTGAATAAAATTTTTTTGACCTCTATATCTTTGTTCTTATATGAGTTACAATAGTTGACAAAAAGATTAGTTTTGACTTTTGATGGTATTTATTTAGTTTATCACTTTCAATATAGTGACATTTAACTTTGATTATTGTATAATTTTTTAATTTGATGTCAAACACTAATTCTATATACATTTACCCAGAAAAATAATAGCTATAAAAAATTACCGTGCTGTATTTTTAATAGGGTGGGTTGTTCAATGGTCTGCATCTTCGTTAGATTTAAAACGAAAAACTTTCCATCACTTGGCCAGCCTTCCTCGTGATTTTAATTCCCAATTGTTCGGTTTGCAATAAATATTCCTCCATTTTTTCTTTAATTCCCCACTTTCATGATTTGCTAATGGAACTAATATATACAGTCTTAATTCCGCCTTTTAAATATTTTAAATAGGGGTGTTTGATTGAAAAAAAATTTTAAATTTTTAAAAATCTTAATATAAAAATTGAAGACTTCTTTATTTAATTTAAAAATAAAAACTGTAATTTTTAAAAATAATTTTTAGATAAATATTCTCATGAAAAAATTATCATAAAAAAGAATAAAAATTAGTAATTTTCATAAAAGTGAAATTTTTTATTAAAAATAAAATATAATTTTATCTTATAATATCTTATGTAAATTTTTTTTATAAAAATAAATTTAATTGTTAATATTTTTTTTAATAATTTTAAAATTAATTTAAATCTAATAAATTATTAACAATAATTTATTATATTTTTTGTTAAAAAAAATAAAGATATTTTAAAAAATTATATATATAAATGAGGATTCTTAAAAAATATTATTTAAGTATTTTTAATCATTTTAAAAATTAACTAAATATATTTTATATATTTTCAAAAATTATTATTTTTATCAATCATATTTTTTTAAAAATTAAAAATTTTGTCATATATCAAACGCAATGTTAAAGTCTAGAGCTACAGTATTTTAACTTATTAAAACTTATATGAAAATAAGAAAACAAAAAATAAAAAAAGAAAATAACAAAATTATTACTGGACATGACCACGTGCTTTTATCAGCAACAAATCAGGACGCCTGACTAACTATTAAAAAAATGGAGAAAATAAAAAATAATTATGTGGTGCTGCGCAACAAATTTTTATAAACAAGACATCAAATATTACTATGTGTATTTATTTAAATTTAAAATTATTTTTTTAAAACAAATATGTGATAGTATTTGATGAACCCTTGGTAAAAACATTTTTTTTCACACCAACGAAGCATAACATTTTCCAAAATAAAATGTCATATTTAAAAAAAAAAATTTAATTTATCATTATTGAATTTTTTTATTAATAATATTTAAATTATAATAAATAATAAAATAATTTTTAAAAATATTATTTTTATTATGTGTTATAATTTAAATATTATTGATAAATTAAAAATATTTTTTTAAAATATTATCTTTAAAAAAATTAATATTTAATTAAATAATAATAAATATTTATTTATTTATTAATAATATTTAAATTATGATATATAATAAAAATAATTTTAAAAAATATTATTTTTATTATATGTTAAAAATAATGCGGGATGAAGATGTTGGGTCGAGAGCTGGTATTCAATTCTCTCGGCTGCTTCTGCGGTTCTGCCCTTCTTATTATATGTAGCCGCAAATATCATCAATTCCCACTTTTTTCTCTCGAAGGAAGGAAAAGGGTAACTGCATTTTAGTCCACAACCCAATCACTTGACAATCTCTTTTTTCCAATTTTTTTTTTTCTTTTGGTGTTAGTTACTTGGTAATCTCAGGTCTCGATGATTCCCACTTCTTTTGTGTTTTGCGAGAAAGTTCTTGTTTTCTGCTTAAAAAACAAACAAGTATATCAATCCATGTATGGTTTGTGTTGCTAGCAGGCCTGCATTGTTTTGACCTTAAAGAATAATGAATATTTAATCAGGCATGAAAGGGCCGGCAGAGAGACAAAGATCTCTTCTGGGTTTTCCATGTTTGCTACTTTGATAGGTTTAGCTGCAAAGGTATATTTATGTGCCTTAAAAGAAGAGGAGTTTGTGTCATATGCAGCAAAGAAAGAAAAATAGGCATGGAAGCTAAAGGTGGTGAAGTGAGACGACTTCACATCGTCTACTTCCTCAGTTGTGTGGGTCATACAGAGCAACCCCATCTCATTAAAATTCACCATCTAGCTCGTAATGGTGTCTATCTCCGAGGTGGGTTGTCTTGTACCCTCCTCTCCCTATTGGACTATGTTTCTTTCTGTTACAGATGAGGCTATTCTTCGTGGTTTATGATTTATCTTTTGAGACTATGAGTCTATGACACTGTTTTTATCTGTTAAAAGATGTAAAGAGGTGGCTTGGGGAATTAAGAGGAAAGGACACGGCAGAGGCTTTTGCTTGGTCCTACAAGAGGTTGAATCATAACCTCCAAATCCTTGCTCCTTTCGATTTTCTCTCCTTTTTCTTCTCTACCACTTCTTCAACTGTTTTGTTTCTGCCATTAATTGTAACAGACTTTTATTGAATTGCAGGAGGTACAAGACTGGTTATGTGTGGCAAGACTTATTGGATGACGACCTAATCACCCCCATCTCTGACAATGAATACGTACTCAAAGGATCACAAATCCACCCTACCCCTTTTGGTATGTACCTGATATAATCAGTATTGCCATTGGTTTTATTCATTAATATTTGAGTATGGCCACCCATAAGCACAATTTCCATCCATAGGCCTTTCCTACTCATAAACTTCCTGTTACTAGGACTCATCAAGTTGTAAAACCCATTGTGGATTGGATTAAGACTCTGCATTTTCATATTCAAAGTTCGAATCACCTTTCAGATACTAGTTGAGTAGTCCCTAGGTCATCTTTTGGACTTTTCCTAATTATAAACTTTCTATTACTGTCACTCATTAACCTGCCACCAATGCTTGGCTCACTTTGTCGAAGAGATCAAATTAGGACTTTGTTTGGTGGTCAATTCTCTTGCGTTTTAGAAGTTAGTTAAGTAGTCTTCTTTATAAAGGTAATCTTTAAACGTGATCTTTTGGGTTGAATCGATGTCATCCCTTGAAATTCTAGGAACGCCACTCGTGCTTTGTAGGATAGTCTTGGAGTATCATTTTTATTCGGCCAAGAAAAAAAGTTAAACCAACTGTATTATGCAGAAGCTCCTTTATTTGGTGAAAAGAAAGCTTCCATATTGGCTGAGGAGATTTCCCCTCAAGTACGAGTTGCAGACGGCAAACAGCAGAAGCAACAACCATTAGCAGAAGAACCTCAAATTCAAAGATATCCGGATTTGAAACCGAAAACTGAGGAAAAATCGTTGTCAGAAATTAGCCAAGAGTCACTTATATTCAGCTTTGACAGTTCAACGAGGACTGATGAAAATGATTCTTCTAAGGTTGAAGAAGAGAAGAGGCTTTCGAGGACAGGCAAACATAACCCAGATGAGCAGAGCCATGGAAAACTTGAGAATTACTCTTTGCATTCTTTGTATCGGAGTCTGTTGAATAAGAAGAGTAGGAACCAGAGTAACAGATATAACACGGAAAAAATCGCTACCCCAGATACATCTTTTTCTACATCATCGTTTTCATCATCGTCATCACAATCCTCCATTAAAGAAAGCAAAAGATATTCAACTGGAGCTTCTGGTGTGTTTCGCAGCTTGATTACTTGTGGGGAATCAGATACAAACGATGCAGTGCTGGTCATGAATCGGGCTGACAAAGATGTCTCCAAGAATTCTAATGACAAGTTTCAGGCTCGGGTTTGTAAAGAAGATAAATTTGGAGGATCCGCCAGGAGTTTTGGGAGTTGTTGGAATCTCCAGCAGCAGCAGCAGCAGCAACAGCAACAATATCCCGCCAGGTAAGTAAGAAATTATAAATTGAGCACAGAATCTTCGAAATTATGTTGATCTCTCAGTAATATGAGTAAAGTTTGATTGAATGTTCGAACTTTCCTATTTGCAGAAAAAGCTGTGATGAGAAGAGGACAAACAAGAACAAGAAAAATCTTGGGGAGTTAATGAATGAAACTCCTCACAAACCATTTGGTGGAGCAATACGTTATAAGTGACTGAACATGTCAAACTATCTCGGTCATCATCTATAAAACATCTATACTTTAAAAATAGAATACCATGTTTGGTACTTGTCTGTCCATTAAACACGTCAAGTTGTCCTTCATGTATATTTTATCGTGTTAGTGTTTTTAATTATTAGAGTATCTTTTGGTAGGCATTTCAACAATGTTATCAAAGAACCCAAAAATATGTTAAAAAAATCGTGGTAATTCTGGTGGAAGATAATTGGGTGTCTGTTAGCTGGCTCAAATTGATGGAGTTGTATGAAAATTCCAAGGTTAATCAGCATAAACAAAGTCAAAATATGAACTTTGCAGGGTATGAAATGGGGCAAAAGTTTCTGACAAAACAACCCAAAGGAGTCAAGAACGACCTAGCTGGACCATTATAGATCATCAAATACAAGATTTCGATAATTTAAGGGGAAAAAATGTTATAATCAATTACTATGATGTTCTCTTGTAGCTCAAATGGCGTGTCTAGACAGTGTTTCAATTGTGATCATGAAACTCAAGACCAGAAATAGCACAAGTTCACAAAAACATGAAGTCCAGTGGAATATTGAACTACTGCTGAGAAGACACCGCTCCAGAAATCATCAAGCTCTTAATTATGCGGATTCTACTGGTTATTAACCACCTTTTGACAAACTAAATATGCATTGTTTTCTATAAAAGCTTTTGACTTTATACCAGATTGAAATCTGGAGAAAATTCTTCATGTGGACCAAACACAAGTTTATGGTGACGACAAAAATTGATAATTTATAATTATTTAGTCAGAGGCTTTACTACTAAGCACTTTAACTTAAAAATTTAAGTAAAAGTATAAAAATAAGGTTATCATAATATTTAAAAGTTATTTAGTCTCTAAGCTTAAGTTTCAACCTTTTAATTAGTTGTTTTTCTAAGAGTATTGAGAGTTAATTTTTTCAATAGTCATGAACACTACTTGTAGATGGTTGATTCTTTTAACTTTGGATTATTTGCAAATATCCTCTTTAATTTTGAAAGTTAAAAGTTACTCTCTCAACTTTCGTCAATCAACATTTAAAATTTTTTAATTTATCTATTTTCTATCAATAATAATTAATAAAAATGTTACATTACTCTTGTCAAAATATATGAATTTGTTGGCTCCACTGTTATATGTAACCTCTCAATGGTAAGATACTGGAAAAAGAAAAATATAAGATCTCCATTGTTATTAGAAAATAGACAAAATGTAGTGAAGTTGAGAGACATAATTTTAAATTTTAAAAATTGAAAAGAGAATTTAAAAATGGCCTAAAATTAAAAGAGAATATTTGTATTTTTCCCTGTACTATTGTTATACACACTTAGCATAAAATTTTATTGATTAGTTTACATAAAAAAGAGAAAACTAATAGTTTAACTTATAAATTTAATTTAATTTCTAAATTTTGTATAGACTAATATGCAATGTGATTTTTTTAGAGATGATACTGAGTGGATCTATAAATTTAAAATTTAAAATATTAATTTATTTATATAAAAAATATAACTAGGGATTCTTGAAAAAAGTAGAGTTAGGGATGTTGATTTGATGTATTATTTTGAAAAAAAGTTAAGTTTTTGTCCAATTAAAACATTGCAGATAATGATGAATTTTAATTGATAAAAATAAATATATAAAATAATTTTAACATTTAAGCCACATAAGTTAAATTGATAGCCCATATAAGCTATGTGGCCTTGCACAGTTGAAAGGTCTGATGGATTTTTATAACCATACGAGCCCATCATTTTAATTTGAATGATTGTAGTTTGAAAGGAAAGGAAAGGAAGGGAAGGATTTGGAAAACTATTTTTTTTTTAAAAAAATAAATGTAATATTGATAATATATATGTATAAAAGTTAATAAATAGAAGATAACGGTAAAATAAATTTTTTTACAGCTTTTCAATATAAAATATATAAATAAATTAATATTATGATTAAAAAATATAGACACAACACATTTTTTAAAATATAGTTTATTAAATATTATATTTTAATATTTAAAAATACAGTTATTACAACATAAAAAAATTATTGGAAAGATAATATGTTTTTTAATTTTTTTTTAAAATTAATTTTTTTCAATATTTTTTTATTCAATATAAAAACAGTAATGTAGATATAATTTTTTATTATTTAAATTTAAACTAAAAAATAGAGATCTGGATTCAATACTGTAAATTTAAATAAAAGATATATAAATTATTGAAACTCTAGACTTTTTTTAAAGAAAGAGAAAAAAAATTTTCTATTGAAAAGAGAAAACTCTTTTATTGAAAAAAAAATTCTCATAATAAAAAAAAAAATAAAAAAATAAAAAATAAAAAAGATAAAAAAGATTGTCATGGCAACTCCTCCTCGCAGGGCTCTTTCTTGGAGTTTCCGGGGTCTTCCTTCAAGAGGCTCGAATAAACCTTTTTTTTTTCTTTTCAACCAATTAAAACTCCCTTCTTCTTCTTGAAAGGCCCTATCCATTTTTGTTTTTGACAAAAAACCCAAGGGGCTGGACTTGGGGGTCCAAGAACATGTTTCGTTTACCCATAAACGAAACCTGCTTTTGTCCAAAAAAGAAAAGAAAAGCTGCTTACGACTTCAAAATTAGACTTTTACCTCTTTTCTGCCTTGGTGCCTGATGGTATACTGGACTTGGAAAAAAACAAAAATTTGGTTGAACTCCTAGGGTTAATCTAGTGGTTTAAAAAGTATGTTTCTTACGTTCATCGTTCAAAAAGAGATTATTATCTTAAATTAAGGCTAATGTGAAAATGTATATTTAAAATTATCTAAAAAGAGATCTAATTTTAGTTTGACATACAAGTTGGGTTGAAATTTAAAATTTTTAAACTGGCTAGATTATATATAAATATATGTAAGTTTTGTATGATTAATATGAAATTAAGTTATCTCTTCTCTAATTAATTGTTCGGATAAATTTTGACTTTATAAGATTTGGTTCGAAATCACTCTTACCAGCATTTAAAATATGTCATTTAATTTTGTTTATATTTTATCTTGTTATTATGTTACTATTATGTGATATTTTTAGTCAAAATTTTAATTTAATAAAAATAATAATGTGAATATGGAAATGATAATTAGTTTAAAGATATTGTGAAGATTATGTTTTTGATTTTAAAATGTTAGATTAATTTTAAAAATGCATTTCAAACATGATGAAAGTGTACAAATAAAAACAGCAAAATTACTTGTCGTTTCATATATATTCACGGTATTGATGACAAATCACAATTGAATTAGTTAATATAACTGTTAAGTAATTTAAATTTCATAAATTTTTGAAAATTATATATAATTGGTGTCATTTATATGTTATGAAATAGGGCTGGACTTAATCAGAGCAATCTAATTTTTTTAGGGTGAGAATAAAATATTAAGGAAAGAGCAATTTAAAAATAGCTTAAGGTGAAGACTTTTTTTTAGAAAGGTTTGAAATTATCTCTAATTATAATTAAAAAAAATTAATTATATTTTTTATCTTTTTATTTTTAAAATGTTTTAATTTAATTTTTTTATAAGTTGTAATATGAATTTACTCTTAATATGTCATACATATTCTATGTTTATATTACTAAATTTGTTATTAATATTTCTTAAATTATTGAACATAATATATATTATTTAATTATGTATATGTGAGATACATAAAATATATGATAAATTTAACGTAAAAATTATTTTGAATCATTTATTAAAATAAATTAAATTAATGCATTTATGAAAAGAGATTAAAAGTAAAATTAAATTTTTTTTAAAAAAATACACAATTTGTCACGGCCCCAAATGATGGAACACATGACCGGCACAACATAAGGGTTTCCCCCTAGCCGCAAGCCTAACACATAGCATGCACAAACATCCAGCACACAATCCAGAGTACATAATAAATATAACTGGCCACATATGCCACATCCAATATCAGAAAATACTGTATATATGTATATATATATATATCTCATGATATCTCATGAATCCAACATTCTGATTCAACTTGGCCCATGGCCTCATAATATTCATGTGATTCAACTTGGCCCAAGGCCTCATAATACCAACATTATTGTAAAATATAAAACCATTTTTTCAAACAACACATCAAAATACGCAAGAAGCGAGGATCCTGCCTGTATGTTCATGGAGATACTCTAGACATAACTAAACTAAACAAACAGTACAAAAGAGCCTTGCCCAAACTGGGGCTCACCAACACTATCTTCAGCCTCCTACGAAGCTGTAGCTGGATCAAAGTCTCTTTGACTATCTGTGGGGAGGAAACAAAAGAGGGGTGAGATTACCACATCTCAGTGAATGAGTAAATCATACTATAACTGAAACAGGGCAAACCAAGCACGAGTGTTTCGCAATGGGTTTAATAATTGAAATCCAAATGTAAAGATAATAATAGAAACATTAAGCATTTAACCATAATTTATTGAAAGAATGCTAAACAATTCAAAAGATAAAACATGATTAAATCAATAACCGTAAGCAAATCAATTATGCATGGTAAGTAATACATGAAGATATTTATGCAATAACAATGATGAATGAGTTTGTTTAGAAATATTTAATCTTTAAGAAAAATGCATCAGTTTATTGGAGGTCTTTCCTGACAGATCTATCATCTCCCCCAAGCACACAGCAAGGGTAGGGTAATCACTGTAGGCGTAGACATAAGTCCACCCTAAATTTCCCCAAGCACATAGCAATGGGTATGGCAATCACTGTAGGCGAAGACATAAGTCAACCCTAAATCCCTGTGTCTTAGGCAGTCATATGCCCGTCACAGTATCCTAGGCCGAAGCCTTAACATGATCATGGTGCACCAAGGCTAGCACTACCTGCGGCTAGCTAACAGTGATCTAAAAGGGTCCCTCCAATAGAAAACATGTGAAATATGCTATTCAAAGAGTTTAAAGTAAAACATTTCAATAACTTTACAATACAGCTATAATTCTCCATCTAGCTCTTTTCATGCATAAAATTTCGTTCTATAATATATCTCATCCATGAATTCCCATGGAGACCTTTACAATCATAAATTTTCCCTTTTAAACATAGATCGTCCGTAGACGTTACATAGATGCTCATCATGCATCAAATCATTTTAAACATAGATCGTCCGTAGACGTTGTATATATGCTCATCATGCATCAAATCATTTCATGGCTAACTTAGTTCATTTCTATGACTAAGTTCGCATTTCTATAAATCTAGCTCAAATGGAGAATTATCAGTCTAGATGTTTGCCCTGCATACCTAGGGTTCAACTAGGATTAAAATTTATAATTTCTAACATGGTTGGAACATATTGGTTTTCAAAGCAGTAAAACAATTTAGCATACATTCCAACTAGTTAAAATTATATGAGAGAGAGAGTTATAAACCGAAT
Source organism: Gleditsia sinensis (assembly GCA_037074535.1). Lineage (NCBI taxonomy): Eukaryota > Viridiplantae > Streptophyta > Magnoliopsida > Fabales > Fabaceae > Gleditsia > Gleditsia sinensis. Next base: position 72,664,200 of record CM073466.1, on the reverse strand, counting down.
TCATAAGACATGCGCTATAGTATGAAAAACCCACTCACAGGTAAGGGCTCCAGATTGGATAGCCCTAAAATCCTAGTTCCTGGTCTGAATTCGGTAAAACAGACCCCAAAATCGAGTCCGGAAGATCCAAAAACCTTAAATGAGCTTGGTTACTGTTCACCGCCGGAAAATACTATTCACGCCGGAAAATACTATTCACCGCCACTATTCACCGCCGGAAAACACTATTCACTGTCACAAAAATTTTACCGAATCAACAAAACAATTTCATATCCTAATATTTATCTAATTTCTGAATCCATCTACGGAGTCAGATTTCTAATTAGAAGTCTCTAAGTAAGGTTTTTCAGAACTTACCTTTTACCGAGATTTTCTACTTCAGATCTACGGCGATTCAACGGTTGATTTCAAAAACTGATCGGTCAAAACTGAAGTACTCTTCGTCCTGAATCCAATAATACGTTCAGTTTTGATATCGGAAGCTAATCGGTACTCCAAATCGAAAGATAAAATTGGATATCACTATTCACTCACTATTCATTACTATGCATCTTTCCGTTTTTTTTTTCTTCGAATCCGTTTTCTCCGCCCCCGGTTTCATTTATCATTCTGCAGGTTTGTTTTTTTTTTTTTTTTTTTTTTTAAATAATAATAATTATTAAATAATTAATAATATAATTTTCTTTTATAAAATTCATATAAATTCCGTTTTACATCTAAAAATATCCCAAAAATTTCTAAAAATTTACATTCTCAATTACCTTTAGTTAAACTCTTAAATCATAATTTTTCTTAATAAAAATCATAATAAAACAAATTTTAAAACAAATATCTTAATTCATATTAAAAGAAAGAATATTTCTAAAAATACCATAAAAATTCAATAGAGGCCGGTATAATTATTTTAAACAACACAATACTTCTTTTACTTAAAAGTCCACTTACTTTTAACAAATCATAATCATTTCTACATAAATAAAAATATATTTGCTTATAGCGGGCCAAAAACATAAATTCTCATATTTCTTTTATAATTTTTTTAATCCATGTAATAAATATACATATTTTCTATGGTTCTTATCTCTATTGTCAAAATTCTCTCTTTTATTCTAAATTTCCTTTAATTGAAATTTTCGTTAAATTTTACGGTTATTACATTCTTCCCCCCTTAAAGAAATTCGGTCCCCGAATTTCATCGCCACAGTTGCAGATAAACACTAATCTCATTGTTCAAATAAATGCAAATATCTAGCGCGTATATCCTCCTCTCTTTCCCAAGTAGTTTTCTCAGATGAATAATTTTTTTTCCATATCACCTTTACTATAGGTATTTCTTTTAACCATAACTTCTTTACTTGTCAGTCCACTATTGCTACTGGTTGTTCCTCTTAGGTTAAATCTTTCTGTAACTGAATCTATGGACACTGTATAACATGTGTAGAATCCGATAAATATTTCCGTCGTATAGACACATGAAAAAAACTGGATAAACATGATCCAATGCAAGTGGTAGACCGATCCTATCAAGAATTTCAAATGGTTCTATATACCGAGGGTGTAACTTTTCTTTCTTTCCAAATCTCATTACCTCTTTCATTGGTGAGTCCTTCAAGAATATGTGATCACCAATTGATAATTCCTAGTGCTCAACATTCATGGTCCTTGTAAACTTTTGACTTGTATTGAGTTTCCAGTATTCTTTTCTAATCAATTTCACTTTATCAATGACATTTTATAATAAATCTAACTCCACAGAGTCATTTAACAAAACATTTGTAACACCTCTTACATAAGGCTTAAATCTTCTAATATCATTTTATTATAGACAGATTCTGCTAAGGAATCTCTCACCAATCTAAAAAAAAAAAAAAAAAAAAAAAATATGCTTAAAGCATGCTCTCGAAGCTAGCATCATCAATTTAGATAAGTCATATTCTATCTATTGCATGTTATTCCAAACTAGATTTTCAAAGTTTAACTTTTCTCAATTCACTCACATATTAAGAAACCTATGATGTTTATATTAAATGATGCCATTGTATATTGGCATGATAATTACTGTTATGATTAAGTTCAACTAAGGACAATTAATTTCTTCTAACTTTTACCACAATAATATAAAGATACTTAAAGCATAACTTCTAATGTATAAACACATCATTTAAATTTAGTATTAGTCATATTATAATCTAATAAAGATCCTTAGACTTCCTGAATAACTCTCTTGAGATAATATATTCAATTTGTATTTGCCAACATATCGGCCAATGAAATATTTAACTTGTATCTTCTTTTTACCATTATACTAGTACCATTTTTATCTCAGTATATCCTTATTATCTCAGTTTATCCATATTTACAATTTATGGCTTCTTCTGAAATCTCTTTTCTTAACAATTATTTATACGTAAATTTTCAAATCTCAACATGATTTACATTCTAGATACTAGTCTCAATTTAGCAAAGTATAAATTCTTAACACAAATATCTTAATTACTTACATTATTCTCAGAGATGATTCTCAAAATATTTTCCATGTTTCCAAATTAAAAATTTCAAGATTAACTTAAATCTTATTTTCCATACTTTATTCTTCAAAAACTTTAACACCGTTAATTCCTTTAATTATATTCATCAAAGCACCATTACATCATCATCCATCTATTCTTTTCAAAATCTCTATTACTTTAATCTACTAATCAGTTGAACACCATAATAACTGAATTCCAAAGATTAGAAATTATCTTTCCTTGCAATGAGGGAAAACAACCTTGCATTTAATGCCAGCCATTAATGAGGGAGAATGCAGTGAAACAGACGAAAAGCACAATAGAGAATGGTGCCAAAATAGAAAGTCAAAAATTTGGCAAACATTGAAAAGCATTAAAATCGGTGGCCGTAATTCTTGAAAATCTGTAAATAAAAATCTAGCTGCTATTTCGGCGAAAAACGGTGGCCGCAATTGGTGGCCGCAAATTTTGAATATATGTGCCAAAATTTAATTCAAAGATATTGTTATTCGGAAGAAGCATATCATATGGAAAAGAAATATTTCTGAGCCTATAAAGTCTATGAATAACAAGAGCACATAGTTAACTGGTAGGATGCAGTTGGTTGCTTCAAAATATATAATCAATCAACTGTAAATAACCAGTCCAAATTAAAATTTCTCAAAATAGCTAGTCGACTTATAAATCAATAGTCAACTGGTAAAAACATTGAGAAAACAAAATAAACCATTTGATTGTTCCTCTTCAACCATTAATTGGTTTTCATTTTCACTTTTTTTTTTTTCTTTTTCTTCTTTTTACAATGACGGCTATCACCTACAACCTTTCAAGACATCAATACTTCATCAAAGACAATAAGAAAAAGACAGATTTCTGGTGATATCTTATTTTATGCTCTTTATGTGCTTAATATGGGTCACAGTCACTGTACATATACATGCTTGTCGTCATTTTTGAAATTTTTTTTTTCCTTTAATTTAGCTGATATCCACCAATCACTCACATAGTTGTTCTAATAATACCCGACCATTTCGCATAACTATTATAAATATGCCCTTCTCTGAGTTCTATAAATGTTTACATTAGTATCTTTATCTTCATACTCAGAGTTAAGGTGATAGAAATTATGGAGGGAACCGCATTCCGTCAGTTTCGAAATATCTGTGTCTTTTGTGGTTCCAGTCCTGGAAAAGATGGGGAGTATGTTAAAGCAGCACAAAATCTAGGTATGGTGCTGGCCAGAAGAAAAATTCATCTAGTCTATGGTGGAGGTAACTGTGGGTTAATGGGGTGTGTGGCTACAGCTGCACATGTAGGAGGATGCCAAGTTCTAGGTATTATTCCTACAGCTCTAGCTGCATCCAGCAACATAGGGAAAACAATTGGGGAAGAATATAGAGTAGCTTCCATGCATGAACGCATGGCTAGAATGATGAGTAATGCTGACGCCTTCATTGCCTTACCAGGTGGTTTTGGTACTTTAGAGGAGATTTTCCAAATAGTCTCTTGGGCACAACTGAATCTGCATCACAAACCAATAGGTTTGTTAAATGTTAACCACTTCTTTGATGGTTTGTTATCTTTCCTTGATCAAACTGTGGAACAGAAGTTTATCCCACACTCAGCACGACGAATTCTTATCTCAGCTTCAAATGCTGAGGAATTGATTGATGCCTTACAAGCATATGTTCATGTACCTGATCCAACTATTGCTCAAATAGAATGGACGGCAGACAACCGTAGGAAGCGCAAATTGGATTTGGATCTGCATCTGTAACTGTAGCAAGATGTGGGCATTGCTATACCGCTTTTACTTTCTTAGGGTTATCTTAGATACCATCTTGCTAGCCACATACCTTAAAAAAAAAAGTACTGTTACTAAGTTAAAATTCATATTTTGAGAACTTAGCATATAGTTGATACTCCCTTGGAGTTTGTAATACTATCTTTAAATATTGCTTATGAACTTCTGCACTCTTGAAATATTCTAGATTAACAATAATTATAATAACAAATTAATCCAAGGATGGCTTCAATATTTATTTTATTTTTTTATCAAGTCCAAGAATGCAACTGGGCATTTGTCAATCCAAATGACATAACTATAAATTCATAGTGTCCATGCCGAATCCTGAAAGCAAATTTTTTTTTTTATCCTCTTCTCTTATCCTTAATTGATGATATCTAAATATCAAATTAAGTTAAATTTTTTTTTTTTTAACAAAAATGTTGAGCACTTTCTAACTGATCAAATAGATCATCTATACGAGGTAATGAGTATTTATTCCACATTGTCACTTTATTCAACTGTCTATAATCTATGCATAGTCATAGTGATCCATCTTTCTTTTTCACAGATAGAACTGGAGCACTTCAAGTAAAAGTACTAGGGCTTTTAAATCCCTTGTCTAACATGTCTTGTAACTATCTTTTTTTTTTCAGTTCTTTAAGTTCAGTGGGTGCCATTCAATATGGAAATATAGACGCTGGCCAGGAAATAAATCAATACCAAATTCTATTTATTATTTCGGGGTAATCCTGGCAATTCCTCAGGAATTATATCAGAAAATTCTCTAATCACTGGAACTTGATTTACAAAGGTATACCTTATATCAGCATCTCTCACCACTGCCAACTATCCTTGACACCTTTTTGTAATCACTTATGGACTGCTAAAGCAGATATTAGGTTACTGGGTATCTCACTAAGATTTCTTTGTATCAAGAGAAAAATATTCTCCAAGAATATTGAATTTAATCACCTTCTAGTGACATTTCAAAATGACATGACATAATGCCAACAACTTCATTCTCAATATCACATCACAATCTACCATATCTAGACAACTGGGTACAACAAATGTCACCTTCAGAAACCATCATACCAGAGTTTGACCCCTTCCGTACCTTGGTGGTATAGGATTTGCCTAAACTCAGCATTCTGCTGAGGTTTGCCCTACTACCATTCAAGAGGACACGCGAAGAGACTCTGTATGGGTTTTTCCCAAACACATAGCAAGGGAAAACAAATAACATCTCATATAACTAGCATCTCGCTATAAAACAAATATACCCCAACCGTCACTTAACCATGCCAACATAACATACTATAAACTGACTTAATTGAACAAAAAGACAACATCCTATCGAACCCCTTTAGCAGCACCGTGAGTATAAGCATGTCCGGATTCATACCCATACTCAAAGTCCTACCTAAAGGTCCGTTACTCCATGAACACAGGGAAACCTAATGCTCTGATACCAACTTTGTCACGGCCCCAAATGATGGAACACATGACCGGCACAACATAAGGGTTTCCCCCTAGCCGCAAGCCTAACACATAGCATGCACAAACATCCAGCACACAATCCAGAGTACATAATAAATATAACTGGCCACATATGCCACATCCAATATCAGAAAATACTGTATATATGTATATATATATATATCTCATGATATCTCATGAATCCAACATTCTGATTCAACTTGGCCCATGGCCTCATAATATTCATGTGATTCAACTTGGCCCAAGGCCTCATAATACCAACATTATTGTAAAATATAAAACCATTTTTTCAAACAACACATCAAAATACGCAAGAAGCGAGGATCCTGCCTGTATGTTCATGGAGATACTCTAGACATAACTAAACTAAACAAACAGTACAAAAGAGCCTTGCCCAAACTGGGGCTCACCAACACTATCTTCAGCCTCCTACGAAGCTGTAGCTGGATCAAAGTCTCTTTGACTATCTGTGGGGAGGAAACAAAAGAGGGGTGAGATTACCACATCTCAGTGAATGAGTAAATCATACTATAACTGAAACAGGGCAAACCAAGCACGAGTGTTTCGCAATGGGTTTAATAATTGAAATCCAAATGTAAAGATAATAATAGAAACATTAAGCATTTAACCATAATTTATTGAAAGAATGCTAAACAATTCAAAAGATAAAACATGATTAAATCAATAACCGTAAGCAAATCAATTATGCATGGTAAGTAATACATGAAGATATTTATGCAATAACAATGATGAATGAGTTTGTTTAGAAATATTTAATCTTTAAGAAAAATGCATCAGTTTATTGGAGGTCTTTCCTGACAGATCTATCATCTCCCCCAAGCACACAGCAAGGGTAGGGTAATCACTGTAGGCGTAGACATAAGTCCACCCTAAATTTCCCCAAGCACATAGCAATGGGTATGGCAATCACTGTAGGCGAAGACATAAGTCAACCCTAAATCCCTGTGTCTTAGGCAGTCATATGCCCGTCACAGTATCCTAGGCCGAAGCCTTAACATGATCATGGTGCACCAAGGCTAGCACTACCTGCGGCTAGCTAACAGTGATCTAAAAGGGTCCCTCCAATAGAAAACATGTGAAATATGCTATTCAAAGAGTTTAAAGTAAAACATTTCAATAACTTTACAATACAGCTATAATTCTCCATCTAGCTCTTTTCATGCATAAAATTTCGTTCTATAATATATCTCATCCATGAATTCCCATGGAGACCTTTACAATCATAAATTTTCCCTTTTAAACATAGATCGTCCGTAGACGTTACATAGATGCTCATCATGCATCAAATCATTTTAAACATAGATCGTCCGTAGACGTTGTATATATGCTCATCATGCATCAAATCATTTCATGGCTAACTTAGTTCATTTCTATGACTAAGTTCGCATTTCTATAAATCTAGCTCAAATGGAGAATTATCAGTCTAGATGTTTGCCCTGCATACCTAGGGTTCAACTAGGATTAAAATTTATAATTTCTAACATGGTTGGAACATATTGGTTTTCAAAGCAGTAAAACAATTTAGCATACATTCCAACTAGTTAAAATTATATGAGAGAGAGAGTTATAAACCGAATTCATAAGACATGCGCTATAGTATGAAAAACCCACTCACAGGTAAGGGCTCCAGATTGGATAGCCCTAAAATCCTAGTTCCTGGTCTGAATTCGGTAAAACAGACCCCAAAATCGAGTCCGGAAGATCCAAAAACCTTAAATGAGCTTGGTTACTGTTCACCGCCGGAAAATACTATTCACGCCGGAAAATACTATTCACCGCCACTATTCACCGCCGGAAAACACTATTCACTGTCACAAAAATTTTACCGAATCAACAAAACAATTTCATATCCTAATATTTATCTAATTTCTGAATCCATCTACGGAGTCAGATTTCTAATTAGAAGTCTCTAAGTAAGGTTTTTCAGAACTTACCTTTTACCGAGATTTTCTACTTCAGATCTACGGCGATTCAACGGTTGATTTCAAAAACTGATCGGTCAAAACTGAAGTACTCTTCGTCCTGAATCCAATAATACGTTCAGTTTTGATATCGGAAGCTAATCGGTACTCCAAATCGAAAGATAAAATTGGATATCACTATTCACTCACTATTCATTACTATGCATCTTTCCGTTTTTTTTTTCTTCGAATCCGTTTTCTCCGCCCCCGGTTTCATTTATCATTCTGCAGGTTTGTTTTTTTTTTTTTTTTTTTTTTTAAATAATAATAATTATTAAATAATTAATAATATAATTTTCTTTTATAAAATTCATATAAATTCCGTTTTACATCTAAAAATATCCCAAAAATTTCTAAAAATTTACATTCTCAATTACCTTTAGTTAAACTCTTAAATCATAATTTTTCTTAATAAAAATCATAATAAAACAAATTTTAAAACAAATATCTTAATTCATATTAAAAGAAAGAATATTTCTAAAAATACCATAAAAATTCAATAGAGGCCGGTATAATTATTTTAAACAACACAATACTTCTTTTACTTAAAAGTCCACTTACTTTTAACAAATCATAATCATTTCTACATAAATAAAAATATATTTGCTTATAGCGGGCCAAAAACATAAATTCTCATATTTCTTTTATAATTTTTTTAATCCATGTAATAAATATACATATTTTCTATGGTTCTTATCTCTATTGTCAAAATTCTCTCTTTTATTCTAAATTTCCTTTAATTGAAATTTTCGTTAAATTTTACGGTTATTACACAATTAGACCAAATAAGGCATAGATTGAATTTTTTCAACAACAAAAAAAGAGACTCAAATAGTAGAATTCTATTTTTACCCCCCTCAATTATTTTCAATTTGAACCCGACCCCCCCCCCCCTGTGCTTTTTGCCCACTGCTTCATTAATTTATGCCCAGAATGTCTTTACTTCTGGTTATATTTTTTTTAATTAAAGAAAGTTTAAAGTGAAAGAGATTATTTCACTAATTTTAAAATTAAAAAATATAAAAAAATTTAATTAAAATTTATAATGATATTTACAATTTTTTCTTTTTACTAAAATACATCATTATCAACAGAAATTAAACATAGATTTTATCAATAAAGTGTCTTGATCTTAACTAACTAAACTAACTGTTTTTGGGAGCCCCAAATTCAATTTACTCCATTTGTACTTTGAAACATGGCCATGTCCTAGTTTACACTACAAGAAAAGTGGAGTTTAGCGACGGTCATAAAAATCGTCGTTAAATCAGGCTTTAACCACGGTTAAATAAACCGTCGTAAAAATAGGAGATATAACGACGGTTTAACATAAACCGTCGTTATATCACGACGGTTTAGTTCAAACCATCGTTACATTCCACGGACATTCGACTGTTCCTGGGAAAATGGATCGGTTTTACGACTGTTCATAGATAACCGTCGTAATATCCTACGAAAATTGGACCGTTTATAGGGATTTGCTCCGGTTTAATGACGCTTTATGTAACCGTCGTTATACCACGCTCCCATTGGACGACGGTTTGTCGGGAAACCGTCCTTAAAAACATATTTAATGACGGTTATTTTTTGAACCGTCGTTAAAATATGGTTTAACGACGGTTTATAAAAATCGTCGTTAAACCGCGCCTTTTCCTATATATTCGCTTTGCCTCTTTCATTTTCATTACGCAACTTCAGTTTCTCTCTATTTCTTCTTACAAACGCTTGTGAATTTTTTTTCTGTCAAAGGTTCTTGTGATTTTGGTGCTTCGAATTTATTTGCTTAATTTGAGGTAAATTTTTATATACTTGTACTATTATAAATTATTTTTTATTTAAATTGTAAATTTTTTTAAATTTATTAAGTATGTTATTTGTTTTTTAACTTTGTATGTAGATATTTCATTTATATACAGACAGTTGTGATTCAGAGTTGTTGATTTCGACATAAGGTATGCATTTTAATATTAATTATGTTTAATGTTTTGAATTTTTTTTTGATATATTTGTATGTTTTATTTAAATAGTTTATACTTTTCGTTTATTAGAAATTATATTATGTTTTTAGAAAATGATGTATTATGTTATATAGGTTAATTATCTGTTGTTAATTTAAACAAATTAATAGTAAAAAATAATTAATATTTATATTTGTTAATTAGAATAATTAAATAAGTATTAATTATTATTTTTGAAGAATGTCATAATTATTAACTTAGAATTTTATGTTCATAATTATAAGGTAAAACAAATTAAATATGATAACTTAATTTTTCTTCCAGTTAAAGTGACATGTGAACAGAAAATTGTATGAAATATTGTATAGTAGATTTAAATATAGCTTTTAATGTCAAAAAAATTAAACTGAAATATTACTAAATAACGTGAAACAATGTTAATATGATAACTTAGGGTCTGTTTGGTTTAAGAAAATATTTTCAATTTTTATTTTCAGTTTTCATTTTTTAAAAATAGTTTTCATTTTCAAATTTTCAAAATATAGAAAACATGTTTGGTTTACAAAGTGAAAATGTATTTTCAAAAATAAAAACAATGAAAACATGTTTGGTTTGAATTTTTAAAAAATTGAAGCAACAAAGAAAATAGACAAAAATGAGAGTTCATCGTGTTTTGCACCTTTTGAGAGTTTACTGAGTTTTCAAAATAATAGTGAAAAAAAATGTAATTCATAAAATATTTATTTACCAAAGTTATAGACAAAAAACAGCAAACAAAATGTAGAACACATTTATTGAAACTCAAAAGTATTCATAAAACCAATTAAAAATACATAAGTCTGATTTTATTAATAAAATCAGATATTTTGAACTCCATTTTCACATAATAATTTTTAAAAATTCTAACCAAACAGATTTTCTACTCTATTTTCTGTTTTCATTGAAAATGATAACGGAAAACTGAGTAACCAAACAGTGCCTTAGTTTTTCTTCCAGTTAAAGTGTCATGTGTTTGTGCTATTTATTTTAACTTAAACATAATTAGTTAAATTTAAGTATACAAATTAAGTAGAAATGTTAAATTGTTAAATAGAATTAAAAATCATTAATTTTTTGATTGGTTTATTATTTAATTCTCGAAAAGGTGTTAGATTATGAAGTTATGCATTAAAAATACATTATTCAGTGAATTATTAATTAATTTTTTTGATTTCATAATGGTTTCAGTCATGGATAAGACTTGGATCCATAAACCTCGACACACCCGAGAGTATTTGGAAGGTCTACAAGGATTTTTAGACTTTGCAAATGCTAACTCGGGTGTGGAAGGTCAAATAATCTGCCCATGTCCAAAGTGCATATTTAAAAAATGGCAAGCTACGGAGGTTGTGCGCCAACACTTGATCGTCAAGCCTTTTCCACAAGGTTACAATTTTTGGAGTATGCACGGAGAAAGGGTAACAGAAGATCCTGCTACAAGACATCAAATAGTACTACATGATGTTCCAGAACGTCCAATCGTCCGAAATGACCCTGTGCAGGACATGGTCCGTGAAGTATTTGAAATTCATCATGAACATGAAAGTGTTGGTTCTGTTGATATGCCGGTTCCACTGTCAAGTGAAAGGATGGACAAAGGCACGAGAGATTTTTTTGAATTACTGAAGGATGGGCAAGAACCATTATATGAAGGATGTGACAAATACTCCAAATTGTCGTTTCTGGTGAATTTGTACCACATCAAGTGTTTATGCGGGATATCCGACAAGGCTATGTCAATGATGCTGTAACTATTGGTTGACATTTTTCCAGATGCAAAGATTCCAACTTCGTTTTACGAGGCAAAAAAAATTATTAAGTTGGAGTTGAACTACAAAAAAATACATGTCTGCAAAAATAATTGCATGCTATTCTGGGGAGAAAATGAAAATGAAGATGCTTGTAACAAGTGCAGTGCATCGAGGCTGGACCGTCCACACTACCCCCATCTGACGATACAGCACCGGAGTCAGATCCCACCCCGTCCACAATCCCCTCTTGCGATACCCAGGAACCATACGACGATTTTGATATCAACCTAGACGTTAATGATTTGTTGGGTGGCGTTGAGGTGGAGCATCAGATTGCTCAGCAGGAGCGTAGGCGCAGGAGATCGTGGACAGTCGATGTTATAGGTATAATATAAAATATTTTTTATATTTATAATAATTAGCGTCTAAATATTGAGTTAACACATTTATTTTATATTGTAACAGATGAGACCGGTCGGGTGACGCCCAGACAGATGATTGTCCACGATGTTTGGGCGTTATCTAGTGGGCACAAGGTGGTTGTCCGGTGTAACGACATCCACCAGCCCATTGGAGACGGAGGTGGTCTCCTTGGTGTCTTCCTTGGCACCATTGGAGATAACTTCCGTTTCTTTCCGATCTCATATAAAGATTGGAGGAGCATTCCAGAGGATTACAAGGCCGGAGTGTTTCGTGACACGATTCAGGTATGAAATGTTAATTCTTCTTAAGTATACTTTAATATTTTTAATGTTTAACTCATATTTTTATTTTTTGTAGACACATTTTAATGTGACGGGCTTGCACAAGAAGATCATTTTACAGTCACTTGGAGCCAAGTGGAGAGCCGCGCGTTATAATGTGTTTCGGGTCAAGTACGACGGGACCAGGACGAGGGAGGAGTTGCTGAACGACGTACCCTCTGGCATTCCACGTGACCAATGGGCTACGTTCGTTGATTACCGGCTGAACGCGAGGACCAGAGTAATTTTTTATATTAATTTTTTCATATATATTTTCTTTTCAAAAACATTGATTAATTATTTTATTTATGCATTTATTTAGGATGTGGCTGCTCAAAATAGACGTAACAGAAGACGTATGACGATGCCACATACAACTGGATCCAAGAGTTTAGCACGTAGAAGGGCTGAGCTTGTGAGTTTTATTTCAAAAGAATTTTATTCATTTTTAAATAAAAAATATTTTTCTATAAAATTCTTATTAATTTTTTATTTATTCAGGAGGCGGAAGTTGGGGGCCCAGTGACTCGCGGTGATGTATGGACGGCAGCTCATAAAAGGGCTGACGGAACATACATCAACGACGAGGCTCGAGCAGTTGCGGTAAGTAAAATATAGCTATTGTTATGTTAATTCAAAATTTTATTTGATTATTTTTTAATTGTAATAAAAATTTAACGTCTTTTTTTTATTTTATAGGAAAAAATTGTTTCGATCCAACAGGAGGATAGCTCTTCCCAAGAGCTCTCGACAGATGATTCACTTGCGAGAGCCTTGGGAACTGCAGAGCACTCGGGTCGTGTTCGAGGATTTGGGTTAGGTGTTTGTTCAACCCAAGTCTTCGGACGTCCCTCTGTTGGATCGAGCTCATCATCTGGGTCTGGGCCTTCATACACTAAATTACAGAATGAGGTGGCTCGTCTGAAAGCGACCATACATGAGCGAGACGTCGAGCAGCAACGCCGAGAGGCGGAGCAGCAGCGACGAGAGGTGGAGCGAGAGGCGGAGCGAGAGGCGGAGCGAGAGGCTCGTGACGCTGACATGATAACTCGACAGAGACAGATGGAGGCAGCTATGACGTTCTTGCTCCAGAACTTTCTGGGTCAAGTGCCGCCTGACATTGCACTTGTTCCGAGTGTAAATATTAGGGTAATATTTAAATTCTGAATTTCATAAATAATTGTTATTATTAATATTTTTAATTTCAAAACGCTTATATAATAAAATTAATTTTTAGGTCTCTAGTGATAAAAGCAGTGGACATCAAGAAGATCAGACGCCACAGAGTCCTCGGGGTCCGAGTTCATAGTTGATGATATATATTTATTGTATATTATTTTTTTTGTACAAAAATGTATATTTTAGTTTTAATGTTTAAGTCATTATTAATTTTAATTCTATAATTTATTTGTGAATGTCATTTATATTATTCTATGTATTTTTAAAATTTTAATATGTAACGATATAAGAAATAAAAAAAGTTAACATTATAAAATAGACAATTTGAGACAAAAAATTATACTATAAAAAATTAAATATAATAATTATAATATTAAACTAAACTAAATTAAAATATAAATTATGAAATTTAAGATAAAAATTAAAAATAAATAAATAATAATGTCAGTTATAATTATTAGAATAAATATATATATTTAAAAAGATAAAATATGGTAATAATAATATAAATATAAATAAATTTGAAAAATAATCATTTTTATTAAAAATTTAAAATTAGAAAGGTATAACGACGGTTCTTACAACCGTCGTTATATCCAAATGTATAACGACGGTTCCTTGAACCGTCATTATAACTGTCTTAACGATGGTTCGTACAACCGTCGTTATATCTAAATTACTTATGACGGTTGTACAAACCGTCGTTAACCTATACATGGAGACGGTTGACAAACCGTCGTTAAGACGGAAAATAACCGTCGCTAAACCCTGTCTTAACGATGCTATCCCCACGGTTCGTCCAAACCGTTGCAAAGCCAATATCTCGGTGACGGTTTTTATAACCGTCGTTAAGACAGTTAGTGACGGTTGTAACTATCGCTAAATCCACTAAATAACCGCTGCTAAACCCCGCTATTCTTGTAGTGTTAGGATTATTGTACCATTGTTGTCGTTAACTCTCCATATTAATTAGAGCATTTTTTTTTCTTGTCATCCAGCTTTACTCTTCATGCAGTGTGAGCCAAATCAAATTTATTTGGTTTTCTTATTGGGTGTACGACAATAAAACTTCATCAAAATATTACTCATAATTACATTCGTGTAGCTTAGCTTTTTTCTTTTTTCTTTTCCGGATCAAATTTGGGTGGCTAGCTTTCTAATGAAAGCTAATGCCAGGAGCAAACTAACATCTTCATTTTATTGTAAATGGGGCAATTTACATGACTTTTATTGAAAACTTGGAGAAAATTCATTTTAAAAGTTAGTGCAATGGTAGAAAATGTTTAAAAACCAGAATGATCATTAAACTAATAAAAAGAAAGGCTCACAGTTTACTGGTCTGACGAAGCATAATTGAACTGTAATAATATATATGATATAAAAATCTATTAAACATGAAACATAATTTACTTAGACATAAATAAAATTATAGTGTACGATATAATATTTAATTTTATAAATTTTAAAGAATACTAATATAATTGAGATATTATAATTTTTAATGGAATTAAGTCATAATTTATAAATAAAATGTAGCAATGATATACCAACAACGGTTGCACGAGTGGTAGGTATTTAGTATCCCTTAAGCAAGATTTTAGATTCGAGCCTTGTGTATGAAACAAATTGTCGTTGGGAGAGTTAAAGCCCCCGCCAAGGACTTTTACAACTCGAACAGGATTGCCTCCAATGGAGAATACTTGTGGGTAAAACAAAAAAAAAATGTAGCAATGATATAATTTTAGTGTAGATTTTAAATGATAATTCAAGATTAGAGGAAATAATTTTTAATAAATTAATAATCAAATTAATATATTATGTTTTTATAATTTTATGAATTAATTTTTAATTATTAAATATTATTTAATTATTTTAGTAGAGTATAAAATACAATTGATCATTCTTTATATATAACTTTTTCACTCTCAAGTAAGGATATTCTATTCACTTATTCGTATTCACTTTGACATCAAAGTTTTATTAGCAAGGACATTCTAACCAAACTCGTGCATAGTATAGACCCTAGCATATAGCCATAATTAAAATACAAGAAGAATTAAACAAACAAGGGAATATTAAACTATTAGATTAAACTAGGGTCTTATTAATACTCACCTAAATGTTTCAGGACCACATCTAGTACTCTTGATTGAATGGAATGCAAAAACACTTATGAGGGTTTTTTCCTTAAGCTCATGTTGCTTGGTGGAAGCATTGATGATGCTTGGTAATGAAATAAGTGTTTGTTCATAACATATTGATATAATCCAAGGTCCTGCGATCCTGAGTATGAGACTAATATAGGTCATACCGGTCATACTAGTCCTTGCAGTATCAAAGACTTAGTTGTGATGTTGTTATGAGTAAAAGAGAAAATATTAGAAAAACTTGATGTCTAAGGAAGATCACTCTCATCGATGGATTCTCAAACCTCTTCTAATATTACTCCTATTTGACTTTCTTTATCAAAAACTTAAGTCTTTTTCTATACCTAAATCTTGTAGAATATTCCTATATTTTAGAAGATGTAAAAGTTTAGGAACTAAAGTCCTTATTCTCAGTCCTTGTAATGTTTTCACCAGAACCCGAAGTGTTAGAAATTTGATCTGCATAAACAGAACTATTGATATTAAAGAATATATCTATGTAGATCTCTTGAATGGACCAATGTTCACTACCAACCTCTTCAGCTAAATAGTATGTTACTTTTGAAATGCCTAAGGGATTTCATCACTTGATGGAAACTTAAGGGATATCCTCATTAACACCTAAGAGCAGTAAGGTTGATTCTCACTTGCTATAACAGACAAGGTTTATCAGTAATAACATAACTTGTTTTATTAGATACTAGTTATCTTACTTATAAGCATATTGTTATTGGTATAATGCTTACCACTCTTCATGTTAGAAGTGTTCACCTGACATTTTATTCAAACTAAAATATCAGCCTCAAAGATAATACTCTCTCATATTGTTTCAAAGTTCAAATCCATATTACAAGAGCACTACAAGTTGCCAACGCTCTTTCAGCCACTCTACATCATCAGATTATCTACTGTGTTCAAAATCATTCTCCGAATTTGGCAACAAGGAACTCTTTAGATGCCTTGTTCATAGATACACATCAAAATATTGAGATTCTAACAATTATGCAAATTCCCAGGCAAATTCCAAGAAAGGGAATTATTACAGCTTATGCCTTTGGAATTGATGATGAATTATGAAAAACTTTATTAGGAGACCAAGTTAATTTAGACTTATGCAAATCCTATCTTTCAAAAGATGCATAATGGCACTGCCACAATAACTTCCAAAAGTCCTAAAGAAAATAGTAGTAGTTTTCTTAATTTCACTTTTCAAAGTCACATAATCACTCTTATTCCAATTAAAGATCATGCAATCTTAGTCTTTTCCTTTTATCCTAATGGGTCTATTACCTACATAGACAAGATCAATGGTTACTTTATTTGGAATCTCAACCCGAATTGTCGTGATCCTAAATTTGAATGCAAATGTTCCTATTGGTATGAGTAGATGTATGTGGAAGCAAAAAAACAAAGGTGGGAAGAAGAACAAAGGATGAGGAGAAAATCTAAAGGTTCTTATAAACCTCAACTACCTCATAAAAGAAGATCTAACTCAAACAACATCCCATAGGTTCTACATAAAAAATATGAACCTCTACTTTTTTATGAGTTGGCCTCACAAAAACTCAAGGAAGAAGGTCTTCTCTTAGATTCTCTAAATGAAGGAGAGATAGCAGATCTCACAACGACACTAGAACCTACAACTTTATCCTTTGAATTGTCTCTATGCATAATGTTCATAGTAGTATATACCACTTATGATAAAAAAAAATTTCATCTTTGGAACAACATACGGATCCTACTTTGATGATATCATCTAGGTCTTATGCCCAATCATCCAAGGTTACACTAGGAGGTGCTTTAGAATCAATTACACCAGCTATGGAGTTCTTAACTGGCATCCTATCATGTCAGTACTCAAAATCATTATTTGCAAAAAAATAGATTCCAAAGTTGACAAAGTCATAACCCATGTTGCTCAATCAGATTCAAAAGATTGACTCTTTATATCATTAAGTCCAAATTTTGTATTAAAATATACAATCTATAGCACGACAAGTATATGTTGAATTGAACTACTTACTTCAGCAAAAACATTTTGGCCTAATCTTCTCTAAAAAAGAAGCTGAAATAAATGCTCTTGAGGCTTTGATCAAGCAAATTGAGGATGATATGGCTAGGAAGGCTCAATCTCAACCTATATTTAAAGTCATTATCCTTTTCCAACATGTGTTCTGCTGCACCTATCTATATATGTTTATTCTCAGCCTAATTATTCCAAATGCTTTAAAATGACTTATAAGCTTTTACCTAGACCTTCTCTTAAATTGCCTCTATAGGTTTAGCTTGGAGACAATCCTCAATATGCACGCAAAAGTATTGCCTCATCTTCTAAGTTAAAACCTAATAAATTCCATCAAAAAAGCATTGAAAGAAGTAAAGGTAAGCAACTTGCTTATCCTTTACAACATATAATCTCTCTAAATGATCCTTTATACGATATTGAAGATGAGTCTTTTGATGAGTCAAAAAATGAAATGGAGGAATTAAATTTAGATAAAAATGATGGTGTATAGATATCTCAAACTTGTTATTGGTTGTTTCTACTAATCCTCCACAAAAACCTCAAGAAATGACTGAGAATAATCTTGAAAGAGATCAACCTATGGTAGAAGATCCACCTCTATAAACTATCAATATAGTTCAATTTAATAAACTAGCTTCTAGCTCTTAGTTTACTTTTAATGATGTTTCACCTATTGAATGGAGGAATAAAATTTAAGAATTTGATGCATGGATAGACTTGCAAATGACAAGACTTGGTATAAATCTTAAATTTATTCTTACTAAATTTGCTTCTAAGTAATTGAAACTTTAAGAGAATGGTTCTAGAGTCTTGGTCCTTATATAAAAATTCAATTCACTTAAGCATTAACAAGTGATGTTCTTGGTGCCATACACCAAGAAGTTATTGGAAATTATAACTTAATTGACATGTAGACTAGGCTATATTATTTTGAGATGAAGTGCTTTTCATTGAAGAAAAATAATATTGAATTTTATTATCAATGCATGTCAAAAAGATATTACATGTTCAATGGGTTCAATGATCCTAATCTTAAGCACTCCTATATAGCATTTTTACCACAAGAGTTACAACTTGAACTACAAAGATATATCCTGTGCAGACTAGGCAAGATTATTTTGAGAAGAAGTGCTATTCATTAAAGAAAAATAATATTGAATTTCATTATCAACGCATGTCAAAAAAATATTACATGTTCAGTGGATTCAATAATCCTAATCTTAGGAACTCCTCTACAGAGTTACAGCTTGAACTACAAAGATATATTCTTGCTCTTAAAAAAAGGTATGGTAGCTATCACCCTTAGAGAAATTCATCAAGTCATACTTGTGGCATTTGACAGGCTTTGTGAATAGCAAAAGTGTTTTACTAACATGCTTGATAATTTTGAAAAATTCAGAAGTGTAAGAAGCCATACCTACAAATTAAATCTAAAGATAGCCACTACAATTGTTCAAATAAAAAGAGTCGTAATCTTGCATTTTTGAAATTTTTTCCAAAAAGAAAAAAGATAGAAAAGTCAGTTTTTCAAAATAAAATCCAAAAGAGTAAGACAAAAGTCCAACAAATGCTACATCTACAAAAAAGAGATACATTTTGCAAAAAACTACGTCAATAAATCTTCCAAAGCAATAAAAATGCTCCAACATATTCATTCTTTTTTCCATATGAGGAAGCAAATATTGAAGAACTATTTTCAAAGTAAACTGAGTTAAATGATGAAACTGCATTTGCTCTTTCTCATCCCTCAAAAGAAGATTCACAAGAATATAATTCAAAACATTCAAAATCTAAAGAAATTCTTGACTACCTTCTAGTTTTTTCACTTTAGGAATGCTTAAAGATAACCTCAATTTCAATACCTATGTCTATGCCTCATGCAAAAATTCAAAATTTACTATCTAAGTTTGCTAAACCAATTAAGGTTATAGCATACATAGATATTGGAGCATAGAGAGCCATGATGAATCCAGCAGTTCTTCTCCCAAAAAATGAAAGCCTCATGTGGAATTCTTCAAAACTACTTATAGAAAAATCTTCAATACCAAGTTTATTATGAACAATAAGGTTGATATAAAAATCTTTTCAAAATGTATTATTTAGACAAATAGCAGGTACCAGTCTTCCTAAGAGGGATAGTGATAGACATAGATGTCTATTGCCAATCCAAGAATCTACAAATTTTTCTTAAAGGTCTTAGACACAAATAAAAGTTTAAACTGTATACTTTTAGTTTATAAAATATTTGCTTTGCAAAGTGTAGCAGAAACATATAGAGATATCAAGACAAAATTGTTAGAAGTTTGTAATAATCGTCATGTAAAATTCAAACATCCAAAAATGAACACTTTTTTGTTCAACTTCGATTCAGACCTAGTGAAGACATCAGTCCTATAAAGGTTACTCATCTGGGAGTGACTCCAACAAATTCACAATTAGCATGAGAAAAATGTTCTTAACTTTTCCAATAAAGACTGATTGAACCAACAAAATCAGAATAGACATACTAAGCATTTTATGTTAAAAAGAGATAAGAAAAAATTCAAGAAAAAAAGAGGTTAGTTTTTTAATTCCAAGCCTATGAGTCATTTCTTAAAAGATGATAAATTTCCTTTCTCGAAAATCGAAACTCTTTTCACCTATTTGAAAGATACCAAAATATATTCAAAGTTTGATCTTAAGGCAACATTTTGGAAAATCGGTCTTGATTCTAAAAGTCAATACAAAATAGCTTTTTGTACACCAAATATCCAATACTAATGGACAGTCTTTCCATATGATCTTAAAGTAGCCCTATCTTTATTCCAAAAATCAATGACTTGAATATTTGAACCCATACTCCATAGTAAATTGGTCTATATTAATGATTTACTTTTATTATCAAAAGAGGAATAAGCCCATCAACTTCTTTTAGACCAATTTCTTTAGCTCACAAAGAAATATGGAGTTATGATTTTTGAGATTAAAATTCAATTGTTCCCAAGTCCAAATTGATTTTTTGGGAATGTATTTTTCTCATAGAAATTATCAACCTAGATTTCATATAGTCTAAGACCTATTTATTTTTCTTGATGAAGGCCTAACCAGAATAGAAGTTTAAAAATTTCTAGGCATTGTCAATTATTTTAGAAACGTCAATCCACGTGTCTCAAAACATACCAATTAGTTGTCAAAATTATTTTTTTAAAAAATCTTCCTCTTTAGAGACGTGATTAGACAGAAACAGTAAAAGCTTTGAAGCGAGTGGCAAAAAATTTGCCACCTTTTAAAATTCTTAGCATCGAAAAAAGAATCTTACAAACAAAATGCAAGTGATCACTATTTTAGGAGTTGTGTTGATTAAGGAGATTGATGATGAAAAGAGCATTACTGTGGTCATGCAAGTGGATAATTTAAAAAATTTGAAAAGCATTATGACACAATTTATAAGGATATTCTTGTAATAAAATATGGAATTCAAAATTTTGATTTTCATCTTAAAGGGCATCTTTTCACTGTGCAAATAGGCAACTCATCAATTTTTAAGGTCATAGAGTTCCAAGATAAGGTCCTTCCTAAATCACAGCTGTTGAGATTTAAAGATTAGTTCTCCAAATACAATTTCAATATCTAGCATATAAAAGATCACAATCACATTACAAACTTGCTCTAAACACTAAAATCCATCCAAATCATCACTTCATCCTCACTCTTTCTTTTAATCATGGCATCTACCCCGCACCTATCTTTGTGCACTGCAAATGAAAAATGTTTCCCTCCAGGATTGCAATTTCCACCCACTCCAACCTCTATCGAGGCATTTGTCAAAGATAACATGTTCTATTACCTACCCAAGGTCCTCACTAAAAGAAAAGTCAATAAAACAAAAATCAGTGTTCCACATTGAATATTCCTTTCTAATCCTTTTTCATTTGAAGCCCCAACGACCTCTCATTGAAAAAGAAATCTAGTAATTTTAGTGCATCACAGTTCTTTATGATATATCCATTGAATTTCCTATTATGTCTATATACCATCACCACTACAATTCTAAAATTAAAAGCATATTATCATAGACATTCTATGAATTCCATCTTTGGAAATTGGCCATAGAAAACGTCCTTAAGGTCTCATAAGTTTTTACCTTCCATAGACCATACTTCAAAAACCCTAATAAATTATTATGATAACAAAATCAATCCTACCTGTGAAAAAAATGTCTTGACTATCCAAAAGATGAAAAACAAATCTTGCTCTCTCTGAAAAGTTTCTTCGGTGTAATAATTAATTTCACTTCACCTCCAAAGTTTGTTGCTTGTACCACTATTGGACCTAGAGTAGGAGAATACATCCTTGAAGAACTTGGAAAGTTTTATCGTATAATTATTATGATATTAGTTCCTCCTTTAATCTTGACTATACTTCCAATCCAGTTCCAAATCAGAAAAAGGAAAAGCACTAACAATTGAATGATCAGATCTTGATTTTAATGGACTCTCAAAATCTTATGAAAGAAGTACACCCTACTCAAATTTGGTGGTACAATTTTTATGGGAACGTCAATTTCACTTACGTTATTTTCTCTGAGTCACAATTTAAAATAAAGATGCTAGATGTCTTCCGCAGAGGCCCACATTTTTCTCGCATGAAAATTATGTGTACGCTAAGTTTTAATGGCTTTTGTCTTACGTATAAAGTAGAAATACGAAATTCATATAACTTTTTTGATAACTACTCACTGTCCTAAGAATTATGAGTTATTGTCCGTGGTCTTTAATGATTCTACTTGATAAGATGTCTCATTAAGAAAGTTATGAATCATCGCAGGTAGAAGATATTACCAAGTATGATATAATCTTAATTGATTTAACAAATTTAAATAGTAAAATTTGAATTTTTACATGAAATATAGGAGTAGGTTTTGAAATCGGCTATCTTTAAACATTCCTAAATTGAAAAGAGTAGAAGGTAGTCAGAAATTTCATCAAATTCTCAATGTTCTGAATTCTATTGTCATAATCTTGTCTTGAAAAATTTGAAAAGATAAATACAATTTTATCATTTATTAACTCAATTTAGTTTAATTAAAAAGAGTAACTCAACATTAGCATCCTCATATATATGAAAGAAATAGGAGAATGATTATGTTAAAATATTTTTATTATATTGATAAAATTTATAATAATACTTATAAATCATCTACTAAAACATACTATTAACAACAAAATTTAAACATAAATATTATAAGTAAAGTGTCTTGATCTTGAGTAACTAAACTAACTCTTGTTGGGGACCCAAATTCAATTTACTTCGTTGGTACTCTGAAAGAGGGCCATCTCCTTTCGTAGTATTGTACCGTCATGTTTAAATCTCGATCCATATTAATTAGAGCTTTGTTTTCTTCGTCATCCAGCTTCACTCTTTACGAAGTGTGGGCCAAATCAAATTTATTTGGTTTGCTTATTAGGTATACGACGAAAAAGCTTCATCAAAATATTACTCATAATTAAATAGGGTAGCTAGCCTTTTTCTTTCATTTTTTTGATCAGATTTGGGTAGCTAGCTGACCAACATCTTCATTAATTATAATCAGAAAAATCGTTGTTTTAGCAAAGCTCAATGGGGCAAGTTACATGAAATGGGGTGAACTGGGCTTTTATTGAAAACTTATAGAAAATCAATTTTGAAAGTTAATGTAATAGTAAAAATATGTTTTAAAAATAAAAATAATCATTGAACCAATAAAAAAAAGGTTCATAGTTCACTGATCTAATGAACCACAATAATATATATAATATAAAATATGTAATGAAAAAATCTCTAAAACATGAAAAATAATTTAATTAGGCATAAACAGAATTATTATCTATGATATTTAATTTTATCAATTTTAAAACATACTGATATCATAGAGATATTACTTTTTTATTAAATTAATTCATAATTTATAAATAAAATGTAGCATTGATATAATTTTAATGTAGATTTTATATGATAATTCAAGATTAAATTATGAGCAAATATTTTTTTTAATAAATTAATAATGCAATTAATATATTATGTTTTTATAATTTTATGAATTAATGTTTTGTTATTAAATATTGCTTAATTATTTTAGTAGAATATAAAATACCATTGATCATTTTTTGTATATAATTAACTTTCTTTACAGTAAGGATATTTTATTCATCTACTATTACTTTTGATATCAAAGTATAATATATAAGAACACTCTAACTAAGCTCATGCTTTGTATAGACCCTATGGCCACAATTAAAATACAAGAAGAATTAATCAAATTAAAGAATTGTAAACTATTAGAGATTCAACTTGGGTCTTATTAATACACACCTATGTGTTTCGGGACCATATACTAGGTTGAATTTTTTTTTTTTTGGTATAAGAGAAGAGCAAGGGATCAAACCTAAGATCCTTTGCTAAACTATCCACCCCCCTCACCCCTAGACCACACCTAGTGGCTTAGTACTAGGTTGAATTGAATGCAAAAGTACTGAAGTTATATATAATATTGGGACCACAAATTAATACATTTTGAAATGAACGATGTAACAATTTTTGTATATAACTTTCTTTACACTCAAGTAAGGATATTTTATTCATCTACTATTACTTTTGATATCAAAGTATAATAGATAAGAACACTCTAACTAAGCTCATGCTTTGTATAGACCCTATGGCCACAATTAAAATATAAGAAGAATTAATCAAATTAAAGAATATTAAACTATTAGAGATTCAGCTTGGGTCTTATTAATATACACCTATGTGTTTCGGGACCATGTCTAGTACTCTAGATTGAATTGAATGCAAAATTACTGAAGTTATATAAGCAAACACATAATAAATTTAGAGTAAAATGTATTTACTTTCTTAGATATTGTGAAAATTACACTTGCACTCCTCTAATTTTAAATTGATACAAGAATTTCTTTTAAAATTTATAAAATTTAAAAACCTTTAAGTTTTAAAAAAATTACGTAAATTTCTTTATTTTAAATAAGTATTGATTTAAATTTTTAATAATTCATAATAAATTAACTTAAGCAATTTATGAGTTTCGAAGAGGAAATAAAGATGCATAAAGTAAAGTTTTTATTAAAAATGTAGTGAATATAAGAGAGATTTTTGTATAAATTAAAATTATAATAGATGTAAATTCAAGTTGCAAAAACTTTAAGAGAGATCAATGTAATTTACTCCTAAATTTATGTTATATCATTTAATATGTTATACATTAATGTAATAAAAATATGATAATATAAATTTTTATATTAGAAAATTGCTTATTTATTTTTGAGAAAAATCTTATTTTTGTTTTTAAAAAATATGTGAAATTTCAATTTAATATCTGATAAATTGATTTTTTTAATTTAGTTCTTCACAAATGTATTTTGCAAAACTACCTATTAGTTAAGTTATTCTTCAAAATTTAACGTTAAATTTAATTTTTTTATATTTAATTAATTTAATATATAAATTGATATTCAATTGGTACTGATTTGACATTTTTGTAAATTGATAGTCATAAAAAGTTAACATTGTTTAAAAATTTTATATAAAAATACTACGTGAGTGTTGATTTATATTTCAAGTTATATAAAAATAATAATAAATTATAATTTTAATAATAAATTAAATTTGATATAAAATTTTAGATAATGAATAAATTGAGAAATAATGTTCTAAACACTTTTATTAGTGAAATACGAAATTAAAAAAATTAAACTAAAAATTTAGACAAAAATGCAACTTTAGTAAACGTTCCTGTTGCCGCTTTGGATCTGATCGTTGATAGGCGTATAATGGGTGGGACACGGAGTCGCTGGGTGTCATTAAATGGAAACACATTAAATTGAGAAAAAGAAATAAAAATATATTGGCTCCATGACATTTATACTTATTTAATGTATCAGTTTTTAAGATTAAAAAAAAGCTATCAGGATATTTAATATATATATATATATATATATATATATATATATATATATATATATATAATATTTTTAAATAAATTAGTTTTGTGATATATATTTTTATTAAAAAACTTAACAAACAATTAATAATTTCACTTAAATTTTATCTAATATTCAAGAATCAAGATGCTTGGCGTTACATAATGTCATTATGTATTTGCATCAAGTCGTACTATCCAAAAATTATGGCCATTTTATATTTTTATTTTTATTAATTTCTATAACATATCATTTTTTTTTATCGTTTCTCTGATACCTTACAATCATCATAAAACTTATTAATATACCTTTTACATTAATATCTTTATATGACAGGAGATATTAGATATAACCTAATTTTAGATTCCTAATATCTTGTATTCTATAATATGAGTTAGGTACCATAATATAAAATACTTTGATATTTAAAATTTCTTTGTTTAGAATGAGAATTAAAAGTTGTTATAAAAGATATATAATTATTATTTTACAAAAATTAACAAAATTAAAATTAAGCAATAAAAAGGGTGGAATGTTATAGTCTTATAACTTTTAAGTGGTTTGAACAAAATAAAATAGTGTCATTCTATAATATCATATCTCGAATGAGATTAAATATCTTAAATGTTAATATACCAAATTTAAATATTTTGAATACTATTTTTCCATTACAGTATCTAAAATACAATGAAATTTAAGACCCATCAACTATAGTTGACAACTACGTAAAGGTAGCTATTTTTAGAAATTAAATTTTCAAATTAAGGAACAAATAATAACAACCAATCTATTCAACAATTCATATGATATTATTGTGAACATACATCACTTGATATTATAAATACCAGCCTTGAGCCAAACCTATCCATAAAACTTTTAAGAGATTTGAAACGATGAATCCTTATTGCACCTTATTAACAGCATTTGCACCCAACAATTCACTGTCATGTAGCCACCCCATTAATCCTCAAACAGTCCAATATGGTTGTTCTAGGAAGACTCACATCTACCAAAGCCACAAGCACATAAACATCCAAACTGTAAGGTCTAAGAGGAGTTGTAGTATTTTTTGCAGCCAAAATAGTGAAAACTATGGCAGCCTCCCTTCTGTTCCTGGGAAGCCAAGAAAGACTTTTGAAGGTAAAACCAACCGCACAACTTTCACGATGCCTGCAGATATAAAACCCTTCAGTTCTATTGGCATCGTCAGCTTTCTTAAGGGAAAGAACTATCTCATCACAGGTGCAACTGGGCTGGTGGCCAAAGGTACTATTCTCATTCTATTTCTTTTTCTGGATGCTGGCAAGTGTTAAGGATTACTTCAACTCAAATGCAATAGTTTAGGTGAAGACCATTAATAGTTTTACTATAAATTGGTAGATCAAACCAATTATTTCTAAATATATAAACATATTAATTTACTTTTTGGTTGAATCCACTTATAACATACTTACATGTTTAGCTATGATTGATTTAATCTACTAATTTTTTATAAAATGGATCTACTTCAGAATTTTTCGAAGTTTTATTACAACCTTTTAACAAGACAATTTTCACCTGAATGCCCTTGAAAATTCAGAGGAAATTCAGGTGGGTCTGTGTAAAAATGTTGTTAAGAGGGAGCTTTCAATTTTGCAGTTATTGTTGAGAAGATTCTAAGGATGATTCCCGAAACGGGAAAGATTTTTGTCTTGATCAAGGCAAAAGATAAGGAGGCAGCGATGGAAAGGCTAAAATCTGAAGTTGGTTTTTTTTTTCTTCTGTTTTTTTAACTTTATAAAGAAACTGATATGATTACTTGCATTAACGTATGAACGTGTGCATTGTGTTGATCAGATCATAAATTCTGAACTATTCAAGAGCATCAAGCAAATGCATGGTAAATCCTACAAGGAGTTCATAATGAGCAAGCTGATCCCAGTCGTTGGAAATGTGTGTGCATCTGATCTCGGGATCGATGCTGACACTGCAAATGATCTTGCAAAGGAAGTTCATGTCATTGTGAGCTCAGCAGCCACTACCTCCTTTGATGAGAGGTTAGTTCTATGAATAAATTATGGATCCGTCATACTTTATACTAAAATTTAATTTTAATAAAAAAAATAGGACAAAATTAAAGGATCAAACTCTCAATCATTAGATATTAATTAAACTATATTAAAATCATTTTATCTCAAAAATTTGAACAATTAAATAAAAGTCAATGAATAATTTTACTGGATGAAAGTCACTCCAACTAAGACCTCTTAGGAGCTTTTCAATTTCTTGGGAAACAGAAAGAAGAATCTTCCTGTGCTGCGCGCCTGGGTGTGCGCATGTGATCCCATGGCATAGCACTATGAAGACAGATTGAGAGAGCAAGTGGCATTACCATGGCTAGAAAGGATGGGGTGTTTCCACCCAATTAAGGGGCACATCCTCTTTACCGCCGCTTTAGCAACCGAAGTATTGATCTGATGAAACTCATTCTTTAGGACGACAATATCAATCAAAATCTGAGTTGCAATCCAATAACAAAAGATCAAATCAGCTTGAACAGCCTTTCCCAGTTGAGCGTAATCAGTTTCATAGATCAAATCGGTCCACCCCAAATCTTTAGCCATTAACATAACCTCCCTTGTTGCTTCAGCTGCATAGGGGCTAGGACAAGAAACAGTGGCACAGCAACTACCCAAGACCTGTCCTTCTGTGTTGCGAAAGATTACCCTAGTTCCTGACAGCTTTGAATGAGATGGAAGGACCCATTCACATTAGCTTTGACAAAACCCGGTGGAGGGGATTCCCAATGGATATCTTCTGAGACTGAACCAGATTCATGGACTTGGCTAGACTGAGGAACCTCTTTATCCATTGTTGACCACCATTCTTGTGCCAAAGTCCCTGTGAGAGTATAAACTCTAGCTCACGTGATGGTTAGCTAGATTCTAACTATACTCACTTGACGTTAGTTAGATAAGTTTTGTCTGTTGTATATAACCAAAAGACTGGTGCATTGCTTAGCATCTTCTTGAATAACAGAAATGCAAAGTATGATATGACTCTTTCTTCTTCTTCTATCATCTCTCTCTTTATTCTGTATTCTGTAGCTTTTTGAGAGCTTTCATGGTACTGGATCCCGCAAGAGGTATGCCACGCCACAGAGAATGTTTCAACTTCTAGTTCTGCCGCATGCGCGAAAACTGAGCTAGTTAGTGGCGTTTTCTCATCCTTTATCAATTAAACTTGATGAAAAAAATTACCTTCTCTGAAAATAATAGATTATTGCAACTATTAGAGGCCATCGATTACGTAAATTTCTTGATAATAAAGTAAATGTTCCAACGAGATTTGAGTTAGAAGACGATGCAATCACTAGGAAATATTCAAAGGAATTTGTAGATTGGGATGCACAGGACCAACTAATACTTTCTTGGTTCTTTTCTTCCATGACTGTGTTATTACTGACTAGAGTTGTGGGATGTGAGAATTCTAGGCAAGTATAGACTAGAATCAAAGCTTTCTTTAATGCCTAGACTCGAGCAAAAGCAAGCCAATTCAAAATGCAACTTTGCAATACAAAGAAAGGATCCATGTCTGTGAGTGAATATTTGTTGAGGATCAAGAATGTAGTAGACTCGTTGATTAGCATAGGTTGCCCAATGACAGAGAGTGATCACATTGATGCTATATTAGAAGGTTTGCCTGAAGAATATTTACTATTTGTTACATCAATAATCTCTAGAATTGATCCTTATATATTGGCAGATATAGAATCTTTGTTGTTGGCACATGAAGCAAAATATGAACAGTTTATGAAATTTAAATCCTTGTTTGTAAACGTTGCGCAAGCAAATTTTGTAAATGGAGTTAGTTCAAGAGGATACAGTTCTGGTAGATTTCAGCACTTTAGAAGTAGAGGACAAAGAAATGGAAATCCCAATGGTTGAAGAGGCAAAGGCAAATATTATTCAAATTTTCAGAATCATTTAAGTTATAACAACAATATGTCAAGTCTGTGGAAAGTGGAGACATCAGGCATTAAATTGCTATCATCGGTATGATCCCAACTTTCAATATGCAACAAGAAATAATTCAAAATCATCAAGACAAGGCTCCCAAATGTCTGCAATGCTAGCAACCCCCAGAAACTTTACTTGATGCATCCTGTTATCCTGATTCAGGTGCATCAAATCATGTTATTATGGATGAAAATAATCTAGGGCAGAAAGAACAGTTTTGTGGTAATGAAAAGCTGCATATTGGTAATGGTAAAGGTCTTCTTATTTCCCATATTGGCCACTCTCTTCTAAAATCACCATTCTTTCCGAACTCCTCTCTTTCCATGCGTAACATTCTCCATGTCCCATCAATAGCTAAAAATCTACTTAGTGTGTCAAAATTTTGCAAAGATAATGACATATTCTTTGAATTTCATTTTAACTGCTATCTTGTCAAATCCCAAGTTAGCAAGAAAGTGCTTTTGATAGGGAAAGTCACTAATGGATTGTATACCTTTGACACTTTTGAGCTTTTACATCTGGGTCAACCTAGCAACTCAAATATCTCTGCAAAAGGACAGCCTCCCTCATCCTTCCAAGCAAACTCTTCATTGTCACTTGTTCCCTCTCAAATTAACAACAATATAGATTCATGTACTTTTATATTGTGGCATAGTAAACTTTCCATTATGTGTGCATCACCCAACTGATTGTTTGACCAGGTAAAACTAGGCCCATTCAAAATCAAATCTATCACCCCATAGTCTGAAATAAAATTATGGAATTCAATAAAGCTTCGTAGAGGTCTCTTCCTTACCCTTTGTTTCTCCATATTTCCCAAAAGCTCATTAAAATTCCATATTTCCTGCTCATCAAAGATGCTAGGTGTCAACCAAAATACTGATAGACGTAAGGTGACAACAAATATATATATATATATATATATATATATATATATATATATATATATATATATATATATATATATATATATATATATATATATTTATTTATTTATTTATTTATTTATATATCACCCAAAAATCTGTTTGCAATTCCTCTTATATTAATGTATACAAGGATGACATGCTTGTAATAAGTTTTTTGATCTGAATTCCACTTCTAGGTATGATGTGGCTTTGAACACAAATACCAAAGGACCTTCTCGTCTATTGAACTTTGCCAAGAAATGCAAAAATATTTGTCTTTTCCTTCATATATCAACAGGTAAACGATATTGTTGAAGACTTGAACAGAATGTTTATATGTATATATATCCAACCATAGTAAAACTGAATCTATCTGTTACTATGTCATTAATTCAGCTTATGTTAGTGATGGAGAAAAACAAGGCATAATTATGGAGGAGCCACTTCACATGGGACAAAGCATCTCTATGCAAATCCCAGAACTGAATATAGATTCTGAGATGAAGTTGGCATCAGAAATGGTGAGTTGTTTTAAAGGGAATCATCAAGCTACTACTCAGAAGATGAAAGAGTTGGGTCTTGAGAGGTACTTAAGAGGAGAGGCTTCATTTAGACTTTCTGATTTGCTGAAAATGGTAAATTTATAACTGATGCTACAATATTACCAGGGCCAAAATATATGGATGGCCAAACACATACTCATTTACAAAAGCCATGGGAGAGATGCTAATCAACAGCTTCAGAGATGACATACCAGTGGTTATTCTCCGTCCTTCTGTGGTTGAGAGCTCCTATAGAGAGCCCTTCCCTGGATGGATAGAGGGATACAGGTTCTATCCCATCTTATGATTTTCAAATATTAAAAGCTTGACAGTTTAGGCTAAACTTCAACTTGGTCTTAACGTGGATTTTTTAGAGCAATTTCACAAGGGCTTTAATATAATGTCAATTAGGTTAAGGTTTTGGAATAGTAAATTTTACTTAAATTTTTGCTTATATTTTGTCATGTTTCATTACATATTTCTTGTGATCAATGAATCAGAGTTCTCGATCCACTTATCTTTAACTATGGGAGGGGTCAGCTCCCAGGATTTCTTGCAGATCCTAAAGGAGTTACAGATGTGGTAAGCAATGTCATGGCTTGCTATTGTTTACATTTGCATAACCTATTTAATATCCAATACATTAGGAATTATATAGTATTTTGTGAGAAAGTGCAAGGAGCCAATAAGAACTCATTAAAGGGGTGTTTCTAGTGGTGGAGTCCGCTGACACACTCTGATAAATTTTTATTGACTTATTATACAGCCACGTGATGCATTATATATATACTTGATAGTTTCTCTTAACATTCACCAAATGCTTTCCGCACTATTAATTACTCACAGTTTGGATGCGTACAGATTCCAGTGGACATGGTTGCCAATGCCACTATAGCTGCAATTGCAAAACATGGGGCTGCTGTAATGCCAGAACTAACTGTCTACCACATTGCATCATCTGTTGGAAACCCTGTTTCAATTGGTGCTGTTTGTGACTATGCTTGTGGCCATTTCAAGTCATTTCCATTGCTAACCTCAAATGGGAATGAAATTTGCATTAACAAGATGAACTTCTTCAGCTCACTGGATGACTTCTCCTCTTACATTTTAAAAGAGATGGCAAAGAAAAGTGGGTTGTTGGAGGCAACAAAAATGGAACCTAAGCTACATAGCATTCTTCAAAAGAAGACCACAAAGAAAGCAGAGATCTTTATTCACTTGGCCAAGCTCTATGAGCCATACACGTTCTATAAAGGATGGTAAATAAGAAGAATAAATTCACTTTTTTTATCTTGGAAAATATATCTGATTTGAGCTTTATCCTGAATAAAAAATAACGTTTAGTTTGGTCCTTAATTTTGTTGACTCATAGAATGACTAAATTGACTCCAAAATAAAGAAAATTGAGAACTCAACTGTATATTATATTCTTTTGGAAACAAAACTCAAATGGATTATGTTTTTTTGGGATCAAATTGTGAATTTAATCCCTCACCTCTCTCTTTCTACACACACCTTTCCTTCATTATTCTTTTTATCCTTCTGTCCTTTACAAAACACAGCTTGCAGTTTCTGCAAAATAATTAATAAGTAAACTGTAGAAATATTGAGCAGGAAGTGGTTGAATTTTTTGCCAGGTTTGACAATGGCAATACCCAAAAGTTATTTAGACAAATGTCCAGTGAAGAGATGAAAAACTTTGGATTTGATGTGGGAAGCATAAATTGGGAGCAGTACATATCCGGCATTCACATCCCAGGTGTCAGAAAGCATGTGTTGAAGCGCTGAAGTCTTGAAGGAAGGGCCCTTAAAAGTACTTTTATTTATTATATCCTATTGAGTTACAAAAAAAAAAAAAAGAAGAAGAAAAAGGGAAGTATGAATGTATTAATTATTCAATAATGCACCTTCTGATGTTCTGCTTGTTAGTGTGATGTACAAGGAACAATATGGTGTTCTTTTGGTTTGATAACCATTAATTCTTCCTGATTTTCTCTTTGTAACTTTGGTCTCGTCAAATACCTTGGTGACTAGACAAGGAACCCCAAGACAAGCTTTAATTTATGGAAGACAATGCCCAACGAGAAACACTCCTAGACTTGTTTTTTTTTTTTTTTTTGAAACATCTGTTTGTTTTGACAAAAAACAAGATTTTTTTGGAATGTTTTTTTGTAGAAATAGTTTCGTAGCAAATTTTGTTTGTTTGTTTTATTAGAAAAAAATGTTTTTTTTGGATTATATATATATATATATATATATATATATATATATATATATATATATATATATATATATATATAAAGATATGAAAAACAGTAATTTTCCATTCAATTACTAAGATTTATGATTTATTAAAATAAATTTATGATCAGTTAGCTATTATCTAGAAATCTTGGAATTTTTTATTATACAATTTTTCTGTTAGTATAGTATTAGGATTTGAATTTGTTACTTCAGTAACAAGATTTTGGGATTTTTTTTAGATAGATCGAATATTTTATATTTTTTAATAAAAAAGCTCATTTAAAATGTTAAAATTTTTATTTTCTATAAATATTTTTGGAGAACTCAAATCGAATTTCTATACACCTATTTGTGAGAAAATGTTTTGATTAAGATGATTTGAGTATATTTAGAGTGTGATTTTAAGAGTTCAATTAAACCACTTTTGAATATGTTTTCATAAGTAAAACTCTTTTTCACTTTTTTCCGTGTATACAAAGTTAAGAGTCCAATTATATTAAGTTATGTGTTTTTCGATTCTCATTTCATTACTCCTTCATTTAATTTTTTTTTCTAATTTCTAATTAAATCACTTTTAGAAGATAACGATAGGATAAATTTTTTTTTTTTACAGTTTCTGAAGATAAAAAATATAAATAAATTAGTATTATAATTAAAAAATATAGATACAACATATTTTTTAAACTATAATATACTAAATATTATATTTTTTTATATTTAAAAATACAGTTATTAAAATATACAAAAAAAATATCATTTAAGAGACAACACATCTTTTAATTTTTTCTAAAAGTTAATTCTCTTTAAAATTCTTCTACTCAATATAAAATCGGTGTAAGGTCTTTTATCATTTAGATATGAACTTAAAAGTATAGATTTGAATTAAAAAAATGTAGATCATTGAAACTCTAGACATTTTTTAAAGAAAGAGAAAAAAACTTTACTGAAAAGAGGAAACTCTTCTATTGAAAGGAAAAATTCTCTTAATAAAAGAAAGATAAAAAAACAAAAAACAAAAAAGATAAAAAAAAAATGTTGTCCTGGCAACCCCCTTCGCAGGGCGCTTTCCTGGAGTTTCTGGGCTTTTCGTTCAAGAGGCTCCAATAAACCTTTTTTCTTTTCAACTAATTAAAACTCTCTTCTTCTTGAAAGGCTCTATCCCTTCTTTTTTTTTTTTGACAAAAAACCCAAGGGGCTGGACTTGGGGTCCAAGAGCATGTTTCAATTACCTGGCTGAGAAGCGGAGAAATACTAAAAAATAGCACTAACAGTAGCTTGGAAGTGGTGTCATCCCTGATTGACCAAGAAACGAGATCATGGGAAACTGAAGTCCTAAGGGAAATGCTTTCTACTAACCAGGTAAAAGACATCCTTGCTACTCCTATCCCTTACACTTACCAACCAAACAAATTCATCTGGCCTCAAGCTAGTGATGGCCTATACAGGGTAAGTAGTGGGTATAGAATAGCTAAAGAAAGTGAGCCTAGCATTACTACTAACAGGGCTTCAACCTCAGTATCTATTAACCCCAAGCTATGGAGGAATCTATGGGGTTCACCTATCCCACCAAAAATAAAAGTCTTTATCTGGAAAATCCTACATAATGTTATCCCTTACAAGGAGAATCTATACAGGAGAAAGTGTGCCCCTGACCCTATGTGCCTTATATGCAATGAAAAATCTGAAACTATGGAACATCTCTTCTTGGAATGCAGCTGGACTAGACCTACATGGTTTGGAGCAGACATTCAAAGTCAGATTAATCTAGAGGAAAGTGGTAAGTTAGGTGACTGGATATGGGAATAAACTGAAAGGTTTAACAGGGCTATGGGTGTAGAAGAGAAGGAGTTTATGGCAAAAATCTTCATCATGTTGTGGTTTATGTGGAAGGAAAGAAATTCCTATATTTTCGAACAAACAAAAATGGACCCTAGCAGAGTCATCCAGAAGACAAAAAGCATGATATCCAGCCTAGCCACTACTCAGAATAAAAAAGATAAGGCAGGGATAGCCAACAGGGAAGGGGACATAAACAGATCAACTAAGTGGAAACCCCCTCCAAAGGGGTGGATTAAAGCAAATACAGATGCAGCTTACTCTAATATAGGTATAGAGTGTTACCTCGCTGTAATCATCAGGGGCGATAGAAGGAAGATTCTCACAAGCAACACGAGACAGAGTGTGGCTCACTCAGTTCTGGAAGCGAAGGGCAAAGCAATCGAAGATGCCCTAATCTTGATCAACAACCTACAGTTGAACAAGGTGATTATTGAGTCAGACTGTAAACAAGTAGTGGAAGTTTGTAATCAGGAAAGAAAGATTTGGAAGCTAGATCACATCCCTAGAATGATTAACAAACTTACCGCAGAAGGAAGACAATTAGAAATCAGGTGGATCCAAAGAGAGAAGAACCAGGTCGCCCACACGATTGCCAGATACTTCGCGCACAGGAAGCTCCCATGGAACTGGATCACGCATCCACCAAGTAGCATCCGGGTGTTGCTGAGGAAGGAGGCTGAAGTGTTGGTGGAAGGTAGAAGCTCAGTCATGGATTTCCCGAAATAGATCTAGAATGCTCTTTTGGTTTTTTCGCAGAGTGTGTTGCTCTATTTTTCCCAAAAGTTGTTGTTCACGTGTTACATTTTTCTTGCTTTGGGAGCCAGGCCACGAGATTGAATACCCCACAGGCCTCCAGAGTCTTCCAGCGTTGGCTTTTAATGTAGCTCTCTAAGACTTCGGTCTTTATGTCCAAAAAAAAAATACCTATAAACGAAAGCTGCTTACGACTTCAAAATTAGACTTTTATCTATTTTCTGCCTTGGTGCCTGTCATGGCCCCAAATGATGGAACACATGATTGGCACGGCATAAGGGTTTCCCCCTAGCCGTAAGCCTAACACATAGCATGCACAGACATTTAGCACACAATCCAGAGTACATAATAAATATAACTAGCCACATATGCCACATCCAATATCAGAAAATACTGTATCTATATATATATATATATATATATATATATATATATATATATATATATATATATCTCATGAATCCAACATCCGTGATTCAACTTGACCCATGGCCTCATAATACAAACATCGTTGAAAAACTAAAACAAACCATTTTTCAAACAACACAAGAAGCGAGGATCCTGCCTGTAAGTTCATGGAGATACACTAGACATAAACTTAAACTATACAACCAATTACAACAGAATCTTGCCCAAACTGCGGCTCACCAATGCTATATTTAGTCTCCTATGGAGCTGTAGTTGGATCAATATTTCTTTGACTATCTGTGGGGAGAAAACAGAAGAGGGGTGAGATTACCACATCTCAGTGAATGGGTAAATCATACTATAACAGAAACAGGGCAAACTAAGCACGAGTGTTTCGCAATGAATTAAATAATTGAAATCAAGGTATAGAAAACATTAAACATTTAACCGTAATTTATTGAAAGAATGCTAAACAGTTCAAATGTATGTTTAAAAGATAAGACATGATTAAATCAATAACCGTAAGCAAATCAATTATGCATGGTAAGTAATAAATGAAGATATTTATGCAATAACAATGATGAATAAGATATTTTAGAAATATTTAATCTTTAAGAAAAATGCACTAGTTTATTGGAGGTCTTTCCTAACAGATCTATCATCTTCCCCAAGCACACAGTAAGGGTATGGCAATCACTGTAGGCGTAGACATAAGTCCACCCTAAATTTTTCCCAAGCACATAGCAATGGGTATGGCAATCACTGTAGGCGTAGATATAAGTCCACCCTAAATTTTGTGTCTTAGGCAGTCATATGCCCATCACAATATCCTAGGCTGAAGCCTTAACATGATCATGGTGCACCAGGGCTAGCACTACCTGCGACTAGCTAACCGTGATCTAAAAGGATTCCTCCAATAGCAAATATTTAAAAATATGTTATTCTAAGAGTTTAAAGTAAAACATTTCAATAAAGTTATAATTCTCTATCTAACTCTTTTCATGCATAAAACTCTGTTCTAAAATATATTTCATCCATGAATTCCCATGGAAACCTTTATAATCATAAACTTAACATTTTTAAACATAGATCGTCCGTAGACGTTACATAGATGCTTATCATGCATCAAATCATTTCATGGCTAACTTAGTTCATTTCTATGACTAAGTTTGCATTTCTATAAATTTAGCTCAAATGGAGAATTATTAGTCTAGATGCTTGCCCTGCATACCTAGGGTTCAACTAGGATTGAAATTTACAATTTCTAACATGGTTGAAACATATTGGTTTTCAAAGCGGTAAAGCAATTTAGCATACATTCCAACTAGTTAAAATCATATGAAAGAGTTATAAACTGAATTCGTAAAAAAAATGCACTATAGTATGAAAAACCCACTCACCTTATTAGGAGTCCAACAACGAAAATTTTACCTCGTGATGGTTTAACAACCTAGAAAATATAGACATAACATGAGAATTGGAAAACTTTAAACGTCACTATTCATGCCGAAAAACACTATTCACTCACCGAAAACACTATTCACGCTGAAACCTAAAAACTCTATATTCTAGCATAGAAACTAATTCTAAGACTATCTATGGAAAGAAATTCGGTAAAAACGAAGCTTAAAACGCGATTAGACGGAATTTTACCTTGGAGGTTACTGTTCACGCGATTTTTCGGCGACTTTCTGACGGTTTTCCGGTGAAACTGATCGGTGGTTTTTGAAGTACTCGTTGCCACGAGTCTAATGGTACCTTGGTAGCTCGAATCGGTTGGCTGGATGGTGAGATATCGTAGAGAGAAGGCAGAGAAAATATTTTAGAGAGAGAGAGGGAGAGGCAGAGTATCAGAATGAGGGAGAAGGGAGGGGATGCCGCAGAAAAACAAAAAACTAGCCAGAAGCACAGCCTGGCCGTGTCCTGAAGCACAGCCGTACTTAGTGGCTACAGTGCATCAAGTATTTGGCCGAATTTGACAAAATGTCCAACATGAAAGTTGTAGCCCTTTCTCTTAGCTTTCATTAGCCACTTGAATCACCTAATTCTGAAGTCAGATGAAGGAGTTATGCATAATATAATGAGCAAAGGTCCAGACCACACTATGCTTCGGTTTTTGCCTCTTATCAATATAATATTCACGGAATTAGCAAAAGTGCCCAACATCAAAGTTGTCTATATATGTCTTATCTTGCCACAGAAATTGGAATCACTTAATTTGGATTTTATATGATAGATTTATTCTTATATGAGTTAAGATAGGTCAGAAGAAAAGTCAAAAACGCTCTAAAATTTTACATTGTTCTCAACTTTCTTTGTTTCAAATGATTTGTACTTAACCTTCAAAAGTTTTATTAGTTAAGGGTTATTACAGTGCCTGATGGTATACTGGACTTCGAAAAAAAAATTTGGTTGAACTCCTAGGGTTAATCTAGTGGTTTAAAAAGTATGTTTCTTACGTTCATCGTTCAAAAAGAGCTTATTATCTTAAATAAGGCTAATGTGAAAATGTATATTTAAAATTATCTAAAAAGAGATCTAATTTTAGTTTGACATACAAGTTGGGTTGAAATTTAAAATTTTTAAACTGGCTTGTTTATATATAAATATATGTAAGTTTTGTATGATTAATATGAAATTAAGTTATCTCTTCTCTAATTAATTGTTTGGATAAATTTCGACTTTATAAGATTTGGTTCGAAATCACTCTTACCAGCATTTAAAATATGTCATTTAATTTTGTTTATATTTTATCTTGTTATTATGTTACTATTATGTGATATTTTTAGTCAAAATTTTAATTTAATAAAAATAAGAATGTGAATATGGAAATGATAATTAGTTTAAAGATATTGTGAAGATTATTTTTTTTGATTTTAAAATGTTAGATTAATTTTAAAAATGCCTTTCAAACATGATGAAAGTGTACAAAATAAAAACAGCGAAATTACTTGTCGTTTCATATATATTCACGGTATTGATGACAAATCACAATCGAGTTAGTTAATATAAATATTAAGTAATTTAAATTTCATAAATTTTTGAAAATTATAATTGGTGTCATTCATATGTTATTAAATAGGGCTGGACTTAATCAGAGCAATCTAATTTTCTTAGGGTGAGAATAAAATATTAAGGAAAGAGCAATTTAAAAATAGCTTAAGGTGAAGACTTTTTTTTTTTTTAGAAAGGTTTGAAATTATCTCTAATTATAATAAAAAAATGTTTAATTATATTTTTGATCTTTTTATTTTTAAAAGTTTTTAATTTAATTTTTTTATAAGTTGTAATATGAATTTACTCTTAATATGTCATACATATTCTATGTTTATATTACTAAATTTGTTATTAATTTTTCTTAAATTATTGAACATAATATATATTATTTAATTATGTATATGTGACAAACATAAAATAAATGATAAATTTAACGTAAAACTTATTTTGAATCATTTATTAAATTAAATTAAATTAATGCATTTATGAAAAGAGATTAAAAGTAAAATTAAATTTTTTTAAAAAATACACGATTAGACCAAATAAGGCATAGATTGAATTTTTTCAACAACAAAAAAAGACTCAAATAGTAGAATTCTATTTTTACCCCCTCAATTATGTTCAATTTGAACCCGACCCCCCTGTGCTTTTTGCCCACTGCTTCATTAATTTGTGCCCAGAATCTCTTTACTTCTGGTTATATTTTTTTAATTAAAGAAAGTTTAAAGTGAAAGAGATCATTTCACTCATTTTAAAATTAAAATATATCAAAAATTTTAATTAAAATTTATAATGATATTTACAATTTTTTTTTACTAAAATACATCATTAACAACAGAAATTAAACATAGATCTTATCAATAAAGTGTCTTGATCTTAACTAACTAAACTAACTGTTTTTGGGAGCCCCAAATTCAATTTACTCCATTTGTACTTTGAAACATGGCTATGTCCTAGTTTAGGATTATTGTACCATTGTTGTCGTTAACTCTCCATATTAATTAGAGCATTTTTTTTTCTTGTCATCCAGCTTTACTCTTCATGCAGTGTGAGCCAAAGCAAATTTATTTGGTTCTTATTGGGTGTACGACAATAAAACTTCATCAAAATATTACTCATAACTACATTCGTGTAGCTTAGCTTTTTTCTTTTTTCTTTTCCGGATCAAATTTGGGTGGCTAGCTTTCTAATGAAAGCTAATGCCAGGAGCAAACTAACATCTTCATTTTATTGTAAATGGGGCAATTTACATGACTTTTATTGGAAACTTGGAGAAAATTCATTTTAAAAGTTAGTGCAATGGTAGAAAATGTTTAAAATCCAGAATGATCATTAAACTAATAAAAAGAAACGATCACATGCAGTTTACTGGTCTGACGAAGCATAATTCAACTGTAATAATATATATAATATAAAAATCTATTAAACATGATACATAATTTACTTAGACATAAATAAAATTATAGTCTACGATATAATATTTAATTTTATAAATTTTAAAGCATACTAAGAGATACTATAACTTTTTAATGGAATTAAGTCATAATTTATAAATAAAATGTAGCAATGATATAATTTTAGTGTAGATTTTAAATGATGATTCAAGATTAGAGCAAATAATTTTTTTTAATGACTTAATAATCAAATTAATATATTATGTTTTTACAATTTTATGAATTACTATTTACTTATTAAATATTATTTAATTCTTTTAGTAGAGTATAAAATACTATTGATCATTCTTTATATATAATTTTTTTCACTCTCAAGTAAGGATATTCTGCTCATGTATTTGTACCGACTTTGACAACCAAACTAATGCATAGGGTAACGTCAAATTTATTATTATTATTATTATTATTATTATTATTATTATTATTATTATTATTATTATTATTATTATTATTATTTTGTAAGATTCAATTTATTTATTATTTATTTATTTATTTTTTACATTTCGCATATTAAATATGTCATATATATAAACACAATATGTATGTGTGTGTGTGTGTGTGTGTATATATATATATATATATATATATATATATATATATATATATATATATATATTACACATCTCACACATGTAATAATTATATAATATAAAATTTTAGTACATAAATAAGAGTCTCTATACAGCACTCTACCCTTGAAATACAAATAGTTGGGAGATGGTGCTGACATTGAGATCTCCATTAGTAATGTCATTCCCTATTGCATCTCGTTTCTTTTTATCTGAACATAATACCACAATAATAGTCACAGTAAATGTTCAGCTATATAAGCTATAGAAAATATTAAGATTTAGAGATAAAATCATCACTTCGATTGATACATAAATAACATACTATATATGCACTAAAAATCTACTTTATTTTTTAATGCTCAGATATATCACAGTTTTCAATATACTCAATTCACTTATTTACTATATCAATAGTGACCGATCGACTATAGTCACAGTAAGTGATAAGAAAATGTAAGTTCATCACTCATCTGCCTCCTCACATTACCTCTATCACCCGATTGAATTGACCCTCCCTTGACTCACTCAAGCTAATAGGACGTCCCCTACTCAGTATTGTTTCAAACCATACAACTCGTTGATATTCATCCATATATATAAATGTGTATATATAAATGCATATTCATCAAATGTAATATATAATTATCAAGCAATTGGCTATGAGCTTTACGCTTGCCATTCAACTACATTCATAATATGACATGTATCATTTTTATACTCAATAATTAATAATCATTCATCACATACCAATATCCAATATGATTCATTTTGAATCAAATAAAGAAAAGGGTAATTTTTTATACCAAAATCATCATTATAAAAGTATTTTTTTATATATGTTTCCAAAAAATATTTCAACAAATAAAACTATTTTTATGTAGAAAATAGTGAAAAATATGATAATCCAACACCAAACATGGTCTGGCCATATTTCAAAACACGGCCAGACTTAAAAAATACTTTAAACATGCTAAAAACAACTTCAAACACAGCCTATCCAAGCTGAAGTAACCCAGAACACAGCCTGACCGTGTTATGTGATCTTTTTTTATTTATTCAATTATACCTACCACATAAGAACTCCAATTGAGGTGATTTTAAAGTCTATAAAAAGATAAGACCATTATCTACAACTTTCATGTTCATCATTTCTTCATATTCATTACAGATTATTCCTAAAAAATTAAAAACAAAAAGACTTATTTTTACTATCTTGAATTCTTACTTTTGCTCAATTAATTAGTTATATCTCTTTCATATGGACTCCAAATTAAGTGATTTTAGAGCTAATAGAACTGTGAGACATATATTTACAATTCATATGTTAACCATTTCTTTAAAATTCTTACTGAATTTTCCCAAAATTTTAAGAATAGAAGATTTCCAAAATTACTCTGAAATTCAGCTTAGTCTAACTTCTCCTTTGT
This sequence comes from Gleditsia sinensis, assembly GCA_037074535.1. Taxonomy (NCBI): domain Eukaryota; kingdom Viridiplantae; phylum Streptophyta; class Magnoliopsida; order Fabales; family Fabaceae; genus Gleditsia; species Gleditsia sinensis. The sequence continues at coordinate 72,621,482 of CM073466.1, read as the reverse complement.
TTTTCTTTTATGTAATCCTATGCACCCATATGCATGTCCAAACAATCAAAATAGAATTCTATATAAATATCTAGACCACATGTTATCCAAAATTACATCTAAACAAATCTAAAAGTATATATATAATTTTGTACAAAATTCATAAGTAGATGTTAAGTCTACCTCAAACAAATCCTTAAATTTGCGTACTTGATTCTTACCACTTCATACCGTGAATTAGGATATTTCTTAAGAAAATATGATGAAATTAGAGAGATGACCAAGAAACTTACCTTGATTTTGCTTTCCTCTTCTTTCTCCTTCTTCTTCCTCTTTCTCTTCTTCTTTTTCCTCTTTCTTTTCTTTTTTTCTTTCTTTTCTTTCTCTTTCTTGCCGACACTCCCTTTCCATCATAATTATCAAGATTTTTCTTTACCTACCACCCCATATTTACAACTTTTCCATCCTCCATTATTTACAAAAATATCATTTTAAAGTATTTACAAAATTGTCATCTTAGAGTATTTACAAAACTGTCATATCAAAGAATTTACATAAATGATATTTCAATGAAATTACATAAATGTCATTTTAACCATCATAAAATCTTGTTTGACTTGAGTAAAATTGTAAAATAATTTAATCCTCCCTTGAGATCCAAAACGGTTTTTCCTCTCTAAAAAAAATTCCAATTAGTAACTTAAGGAAAAATAGGGAATGTTACAGTTTTTCTCCTCTAAAAAGAATTTTATCCTCAAAATTCAAAGTATACCTGTCTTCAAACAGTTTTGGATATTTCTATCTCATGTCATCTTCCCTTTCCCATGTAGCTTCTTCTATTGTTAAACTCTTCCAACCTACCTTCACCAATGGAATGGTTTTATTTCTCAACTATTTCACGTCTTTATCTAGAATTACCATCAACCTCGATCGGTAGATTAGATTCTCATCTACAGCTATTATTTTTTCTTGAATTATGTGCGAAAAATCTGGTAGATACTTCTAAAGTTGAGAAACATGAAACACCTCATGCAGATTCGAAAAATGCGGAGGAAGTGTAATCTGATACGCCGATGACCCTATCTTTTTTAGAATTTGATAAGGTCCTAAATATCTCAAACTCAATTTCTTAATTTTCATTGCTCAGCCAATTCCGGTAGTAGGAGAAATTTTCAAAAATACATGCTCCCCTTCTTGGAATTGTATCGGTCTCTTTCTTCTATCAAAATAGCTCTTTTGTCGACTTTGAGTTGTTCGTATTTTATCCCGAATTATCTATATTTGCTCAAAAATATGTTGTACTAACTCGGGCCCCAATAACATTTTCTATCCCACTTCATTCCAACATAAAGGTGATTTACATCACCTACTATACAAAGCTTTATGGGGTGTCATTTCAATATTGGAATGATAATTGTTATTATACGCAGACTCAGCTAGTGATAGATATCCATCCCATCCTTTTCCTTGCTCTAGCGCGCATGCTCTTAGCATATCCTCTAAAGTCTGTACAGTTCTCTCCGTTTGACCGTCTGTTTGAGGATGATATGTAGTACTAAAACACAAACGAGTGACAAAAGCTTCTTGTAGTGCTCTCTAAAATTTGAAAGTAAAACAAGGATCTTGATCCGAAATGATACTATTAGAAATTCTATGTAACCGTACAATTTCTTTTATATACAACTAGGCCAACTTATTCAACGAGTAGTTTTTCTTATTGGGTAGAAAGTGCGTAGATTTCGTCAGTTTATCTATTATTACCCTTATCGCATCATGGCCCATCCGAGTCTTAGATAGTCCAACAATAAAATTCATAGATATATTATCCCACTTCCTCTCAGAGATTTCTAAAGGTTGTAACATCCCATAAAGTTTTTGGTGTTCTATCTTCAAATTTTGACAAACCAGACACTTAGACATGTATTCAGCAATGTCTCTCTTCATTCTTAACTACCAATATAATCTTTTTAAATCTTGATACATTCTTGTAGATCTTGGATAGATTGTATACTTACTTTGATGAGCTTTTTCTAAAATCTTAGCCTTCAAATTCTCTCCTTATGGTATACATGTTCTGCCTCAGTAAATAATTTTATCCTCTGACATTGCAAAGTCAGGCTGATATTTTTGATCTAACAATCAGACTTCCAAAAATAGTCATAACTGATAATTTTAAATTTTTAAATTTCTCAATTAGCTCCATTTCTTTTATCAGTATTTAACTTACATGCAACGACTTCTGGTTTAATACATCAGCTACTACATTTTGCTTCCCTGGGTGATACTTTAATTCAAATTTGTAATCATTAATAAATTTCATCCACTTTTTTTCCCTCATATTCAATTCTTTTAGGTCAAAGATATACTTTAAACTCTTGTGGTTACTATATATTTCAAATACAGCTCTATACAAGTAGTGTCTCCACATCTTTAGGGAAAAACTATCACAGCCAACTCTAAATCATGAGTAGGACAATTCTCCTCTTGCGGTCTCAATTGTCGAGACGCATAAGCAACTACTCTGCTTTTTTGCATCAAAATACAACCTAAACTTTTCTTAGAAGCATCTGTATAGACTACAAAGCATCCAAAAGGATTAGGAATAACTAGAATAGGTGGAGAAGTCAATTTGACTTTAAGCTCTTGAAAACTATTCTCGTATTCTTCAGTCCAATTAAAGAGACTTCTTTTTCTCGTCAATAGAGTCAAAGACAAAACTATTTGAGAAAATCTATGTATAAACCTTCTATAATATCTTGCTAAACCCATGAAAATTCTAATTTTAGTCATAATTTTCGCCCTCTCCCATTTCAACACTGCTTCGATTTTAGTGAGATCCACCGACACACATTCTTTAAAAATTACGTGACCCAAGAACTTCACCTCTTACAGCCAAAATTCACATTTTTCCAACTTAGTAAAAATTTCTTTTCCTTCAAAACTTGAAGTACTAATCAGAGATTCTAGTTTTGTTCTTCCTCACTCTTAGAGTAGATTAAAATATCATCTATAAACACTACTACGAATTGATCTAAGTAGAATCTAAAAATGCGATTCATATAGTTCATAAAAACTATAGGTTTATTTGTGACCACAAAAGACATTATTAAAAATTCGTAGTGCCCATACCGAGTTCTGAAAGTTATTTTCGGAATATCTTCTTCTTTAACTCTGATCTGATGATATCCTGACCTTAAATAAATCTTAGAAAATATAGTAGTTCCCTTTAATTGATCTAATAGATTGTCTATTCTAGGCAATGGATACTTATTCTTAATAGTCGCCTTATTCAGTTGCATCAAAACACAACCTAAACCTTTCTTAGAAGCATCCGTATAGACTACAAAGCATCCAAAATGATTAGGAACAACTAGAACAGGTGGAGAAGTCAATTTGACTTTAAACTCTTGGGAACTATTCACGTATTCTTCAGTCTAATTAAAAAGACTTCTCTTTCTGGTCAATCGAGTCAAAGGCAAAGCTATTTGAGAAAATCCATGTATAAACCTTCTATAATATCTTGTTAAACCCGTGAAACTTCTAATTTTAGTCACAGTTTTTTACCTCTCCCATTTTAACACTACTTCAATTTTACTGGGATCCATCAATACACCATCTTTAGAAATTACGTGACCAAAGAACTTTACCTCTTCCATCCAAAATTCACATTTTTTCAACTTAGCAAAAAGTTTCTTCTTCTTCAAGACTTGAAGTACTAATCGGAGATGCTAGTTGTGTTATTCCTCACTCTTAGAGTATATTAAAATATCATCTATGAACACTACTACGAATTGATCTAAGTACAATCTAAAAATGCAATTCCTATAGTTCATAAAAACTATAGGTTTATTTGTGACCACAAAAGACATTACTAAAAATTCGTAGTGCCCATACCGAGTTCTAAAAGCTATTTTCGGAATATCTTCTTCTTTAACTCTGATCTGATGATATCCTGACATTAAGTATATCTTAGAAAAAATAGTAGCTCCCTTTAATTGATCTAATAGATTGTCTATTCTAGGCAATTGATACTTATTCTTAATGGTGGCCTTATTCAGTTGCCTGTAATCAATACACAGTCTCAAATAGCCATCTTTCTTCTTTACAAACGATACATGCACTCTCAAAAGTGATACGCTAGCACTACAACAAAACCGCGGCATTACGGTGGTTTTTAAGTGGGCATAACGATGGTTTTGACCGTCGTTATGTCCATTAACGACGGTTTTAAAACCGTCGTGGAACTCCAGGCATAGCGACGGTTTCAGCCAACTGCGGGAATAACTGTCGCTATGACTAAATTAACGACAGTTTTTAAAACCGTCGTTAAACCAATTTTAACCCGTTAAAAGTAACGACGGTTTAAAAACCGTCGTTACTTATAAAAATTTTTTTTTAAATTTTTTATTAATAAAATTAATTTAATTTTTTATATCAATTTTATTTTTAATTTAAAATATAATATTTTGTGCTATCCATAATATTAATAATACTTAAATTTTTTTATTATTAAATTTTTCTGCACAATAAAAATTAATTTATATTTTTAATATTTTATAAATTAATTTAGATACATTTTATTTTATTATATAATAATTAAACGTGTGAATTATTTAATAATTAAAAATTTTATTTTAAATTTATTAATATTTAACTAGATACTAAATATGCATAAATTATTGAATTATAATGAATCTATATATAAAAAAATGTATGTACAAAAAAATTAATAGTAACGAACGTAACAAAATTACATATACAAATATAATAACTAAATCAAGTTCCCGGACCCTACGGATGCTGATCATGCTGATGCCCACTACCAAGATCGCTAGGGTCCTGAAAAATAAATTTTGTTTGTTAGAATTTTTAGTGTTTTCAAAATAAACAAAATTATACCAACAATTTTTATGTATTAAAAGGTTACTCTGGGTCCGGGACTATGAAGTCCTAAAATTTCAGGTGGCAGCTGATTCTAAAATTTTTGTAGCTTGAACGCCATAATAGCCTCCATCTGTGCTTGCCGTGCTGCGAGCTCAACATCTCTTCGCTGGAGCTCAGCGTCTCGTCGTTGCTGCTCGACATCCCGCTCATGCATAGTTGTCTTCAGGCGCTCCACTTCATTCTGTAAGTTGTGGTATGACGGCCCAAATTGTGAGCTCGACCCAGATGAACCACGACCGAAGACTTGGGTTGGGCAAACACCCAACCCAAATCTTCGAACGCGGCCGGAGTGCTCCTTAGTGCCAAGAGCTCTCGCAAGCGAATGAACCATCGAGAGCTCTTGGGACAAGCTGTCTTCCTGTAGGATCGAAACAATTTTCTCCTAACATTCAATAACAGACAATTAATAATATTAAACATTATCTAAAAATTAAATAATTACCCACGTATAGTTGATAAGATTTTATTACTTATCGCAACAGCTTGAGCTTCGTCGTTGATGTATGATCCGTCATCTCTTTTATGAGCTGCCGTTCATACATCACCACGAGTCACTAGACCCCCAAGAGCAATCTCCTAAAAATTATAATAATTAATCAATTTATGATTATATATATTATAGTTTTCTCAAGATTTAAAAAAAAATATTTATAGATTTAAACTTACCATCTCCGCCTTTTTATGCGCAAGGCTCTTGGATCCAGTAGTGTGTGGTATTATCAGCTGTCTTCTGTTCCGTTTATTCTTCGTAGCCACATCCTAATTAATCCCATAGAAAAAATAATTAGTGGCAATATTTAAAAGTTAAATTTTATAAATATGTTAATATACACAACTTACCCTAAACTTCGCGTCAAGGCAATAGTCTATGAAAGTTGTCCACTGATCAGGTGGGATGTCTGTCGGGACTTCACTCCACAACTGATCTCTAGTCTTCGTACCATCGTACACCAGGCGAAATAAATTGTATCATGCCGCTCTCCATTTCGCTCCTAGTGACTACATGGTCAGTTTCTTGTGTTGATCCGTCACATTAAAATGTGTCTGCAAACGAAAGTAAAAAATTAGTTACACATAAATTGCACATATATTACAAATAAATATAATTAATTACAAAAGATATATGTTTTCATACCTGAATATTATTTATGAAGACATTCGTCTTTGACTGCTGCGGAATGCTCTTTTAGTCCCTGTAGGAGATCGAGAATAACCAAAAGTTATCTCCGATGGTGCCGAGGAAAACACCGAGCAAACCGCCACTGTCTCCGATAACCTGATGGTTGTCGTTGAATTGGACAACCACCTTTGACCCCTGAGGCAGGGCCCATACGTCGTGGACAGTTAACTGTCTGGACGTCGTCTGCCTGGTCCCGTCTGTCAAAATAATTATTGACAATTATATATTATGTTACAAAGACAAAATTATTAAATGCATAAAGTGTACATGTTTACAATACTCACCGACTACATCAACTGTCCAACTCCTCCTGCATCTACGGTCCTGCTCCTCTACACCGCCAAAGATCGCGTCAAAATCGAACGTATAATCGTCGTCCGATGCCTGAGCGTCGGGTGGGGGGAGTGTGCAGGGGACGGCCTGCGAATCCAATGGATGGGAATTGCTACTAGGGACTGATGATGCCATAGTGGGCTGCCCGCCCTCACTGATCGCCCCACGGGGCGTGGGAGTGTGAGAACTGGATGCCCCTGCCATGCCCTTGTAGAGTGATCTAGCCTTCTCCATCGTCACTGCTACTGAAAAAATGAAATTAATAAAACAATTATAAAATAAACTTTGCCTAATAAAAGTTATAGAAATAAATAAAATAGTACATTAATTATAAGTAGTCTAAAATATATATAAATAGGCGGCAATAGCAAAACTAATACAGTAACAAGCATAAATTAACTTCTCTTTCTGAAAACAATCTTTCTAAATTTTGCGTGTGTAATGGATCGCTCTCGTAAATAAGATTTTCATCTTCATCGCCCATCTCGTGTAAGTCATGGGGTTTTAAATTCATCGCTATACTCCAGTTCATGTCCAGCTCATCTTGTATATAGTACACTTGATGAGCCTCAAATGCCTGGATGTATAGCTCGTCATCATCACTTTCACCAATGTGAATCAACCGAGAAAAATCAACCGATGTCACCCCGAATTCATCAATTGCAATTCTTCCCGTTGTAGTTCTGTTGACCCACATACACTTAAATAATATGACTGTAAAATGGCCATGGTAGTTTAACTCGATAATGTCCAATAGTTTTTCGTAATACGAGACGCCACCAAATTGCATGTTCGTGTCACTACTACTTGCATAACTTCTCGTCCCGAAAGTACCATAAACTCTACTATTTTGAGATGTCACCCCTTGATCTCGCTCTAAAGTTCGAAATTTGAATCCATTGACATTATAAGCACTGTATCGACGTGCTCTATCTAGTGGACCAAGTGACAGATATTTTAAATTAGCACACTGCGATCCATCAGCATCTATTGCAATCTGGAAAATGAATAAAGAATGAGTTGTACTCATATTTGACATATAAATTAAATGTGACCATGTTGAAATACTTACACGACGCGAAAACCAAGAGACAAATTCTCTGTGGACTTTTTTATCTATCTCGGTAGATGATCGCGTCTGACTTCTTAAACTATGCTATACATAGTCTCTAAATTTCCTGTTGAGAAAATATTGTTTAAACACTTAATGCTACACAGGACAAAAAATTGTATGCAAATGTAGCTAAGTGTGAGTTAACTTACTGTAAGTAAGGATCAACTTCTTTGCAGTTTGTTAAGACATGTCGATGAGCCTGCAATTTTTTCTGGGAAGAAAGGGTGAAATAATCAAATTCACTAATTAGTCTTTCTATTGGTAGGAACAAACCCCTGTCAGATGTCCCAACATCGGGTCGATCATCCACACGAGGAGGACAATTGAAGACAGTGTCAACACCATCTATATACTTGGAACAGAATAATAAAATTTCTCTTGCAATGTACGACTCTACTATTGAGCCTTTTGGCCTTACTCTATTCCGCACGAAAGATTTAAGTTTACCCAAGTATCTACAAAATAAGATTAAATGAATAAAATTGAATTAACAATAATGTAAGAAATTGGAATGATGTGTTTTTAATGTTTTACCTTTCGATGGGATACATCCAACGATATTGGACTGATCCTCCTAACTTCGCTTCCATGACCAAATGTACAGTCAAGTCCACCATGACTGTAAAGAAAGACGGCGTAAATGACATTACAAGATGGCACAGCGTCATAATGATTCGATTTTGAAGTTGATCAAGTTAATTAACATTCAAAAATCTAGAACAAAGTTGTCGGAATAATGAACAGAACTCGATCAAAACTGCAGATACCGGCTTAGGAAGTGTCTTTCATATGGCTAACGGTAACAGTTGTTCCATAAAGATGTGACAGTAGTGACTTTTTAGTCCTTCGATCTTACGCTGTCTTACGTCAATACATTTAGAGATATTACTGGAATAACCGTCAGGTACAGATACATTCTTAAGTGTTTTCAGAAATACTTCATTGCCTACATTTGTCAATGTGAACAAAGCAGGTAGATATTTACCGTCATCATCAGGCCACAGCTCAGGCTTCACACTAAACTCCTTTAAGTCTTTCCGCGCATTTACATGATCCTTTGAATGGCCATAATCATTAAGTAAAATGTAAATGATGTTGTCGCAGACATTTTTCTCAATATGCATGACGTCAAGATTATGACGCAACATATTATTCTTCCAATACAGAGATTTGAAAAATATATTTTTCTTACGCCATTGTTGAGTTCTAGCATCAACCGAACCCTGACCTCGGGAACGCCGTTGTTGAGTCCCAACATCAGTTTCTACATTTTTTTCAAAGACAACTTCAATATCATCGACTTGTATTAAAATGTTTACACCACTCAGTTGCGGATGAGGGTTTCTTCTTTCCTCTTTTCCGTCAAATCTATTGCGAGCTAGCCTAAATCTGTAACCCGGAGATAAGAAGCGGCGATGTCCCTTAAAACACCACTTCCGACTGTGATGGAGACGGACTGGAGTAGAGTCAAAGTTACAGTATGGACAGGCTAATCCAGAATGAGTATTTCAACCTAATAAACATCCAGGGCCAGGAAAATCACTGATTGTCCACAAAAGAGCTGCATGCATATTAAACATTTCTTTGCCAAAGGTATCGTATGACTTAACACCTTCAACCCATAACTCCTTCAGCTCTTCAATAAGTGGCTATAAAAATACATCTATATCATTCTCCGGTACTTTTTTCCCTGAAATTATTATTAACAACATGAATGAACTCTGTTTCATAAACATCCACGGAGGAAAATTGTACGGAATCAGCAGAACTGGCCATATGCTGTAACTCGTAGATAGGTTTCCAAATGGATTGAAATCATCCGTTGCAAGGTCCAAACGAACATTTCTCAGATCTGATGCAAATTGAGGATTCAGAAGATCAAATCTCTTCCATGCTTCTGAATCCTTTGGATGCCTCATGATGCCGTCAGAAATTTTGTCTTCAGAATACCACCTCATAAATTTAGCAGTTTTAGAGGATATGAACAACCTCTACAATCTTGGCTTAATTGGAAAGTATCTAACAATTTTATTAGGCACCTTTTTCCGTTTCTCCCCTTTTTGTTTCGGTTTTCACCTTGGTGCGGAGCACTTACTATAGGGGTGAACAAAAATCGAATCGGACCGAACTAAACCAAAAAAACCAAACCGATTAAAATCGGTTTAATTCAGTTTTTTTTTTGAAAAACCGACCGGTTCGGTTCGGTTTGATTTGGTTTGATTCGGTTGGACCGACCGAACCAAACCGAACCAAATTATTTTTAATATATTTAATTTATATTATTAAATTTATTTTTTATTATATTTTAAAAATATTTTACATAATTTTTTTTAAATTTTTTGAAATGGGCCCAAAAAATTCGAAATAAGCCCAAAAATTAAAAAAAAATTAGGTCCAAAAAAATTTAAATGGGTCAAAAATTAAAAAAATTTGGCAATTTTTTTTTAAATAAACCGAACCGAATAGGTCCAATTTTTTTTTTATGGTCGGTTCGTTTGAGTTGAGGTCCAAAATCGAACCGAACCGAACCTATGTACACCCCTAACTTACTACAAGTTTCGCTACTTTCATGCTCACCCCAGTATAACATACAATCATTCTGACATGCATGAATTTTTTTGTAGTTCAACCCCAATTTATTAATGACTTTTTTAGCCTCGTAAAATGAAGGCGAAATCTCGGCATATGAGAATACATCGACAAACAACTCAAGTACCATAGACATTGCTTTGTCGCTTAGGCTGCACAAACACTTGATGTGATACAACTTCACCAAAAAAGACAATTTGGAATACTTTTCACACCCTTCATAGAGTGGTTGTTCACCATCTTTCAGTAACTCATAAAAATCTTTGACATTATCATCCATCATTTCTGCTGACTGTGGAACAGGAATATCCACAGAAGCGATGCTCTCATTTTCAGGGTGAATCCCGAATGCATCACGAACTATGTTCTGCACATGATCATCTCGAACTATAGGTTCTAAGACCTCAATTGGCATTATAGCATGTCCTACAGCAGGTTCTTCTGTAATCATTTCGCCGTGCAAACTCCAAAAATTGTATCCCTCCAGAAATGGTTTGACGATCAAATGTTAGCGCACGACCTCGATGAGTTGCCATTTCCTGAATCTACACTTTGGGCATGGGCATATTATTCTACTTTCTACCCTAGAGTTGGCATTTGCGAATTCCAAAAATTCGTCTAAACCATTCAGGTATTCTATTGATTGTCGAGGTTTATTAATCCAAGATTTATCCATTTCTGAAATAATTATGAATTTAGATAACAATTAACCTAAATAACTCTTACTCTGAATTAAAAGAAAACGTGACTATTTTACATGAGAAGGGATTTGCAATTGATTGTGCATAAAACACAACACAATTTGAAGAGGTTTAAAATGTTTTACATATAAAAATTTTGTAACAAACTTTATGATAATTGGCATTTAATGAAGCACCAAATAAAAAATCTTCGTTATTGGTTCGCCATAAATAAAGAATCCTGATCCCAAAGAGTTTAAGAGAGATATATAAGAGAGAGTGAGATAAATGATGACATTAGTTTACATAATATAAAATAAAACACTTGAAATATCTCTACGAATCCATGAACAAAAAATCTAACTTTTCAAACAGTGCCATTGATAAAGTCTTTGGTCATATGTTAATTTTATTTCATTCTCCTAATGTCATTAATTAAAAGGATGAGTTTCATGATCAAATCTCTACGAATCTGAATTTTTTGGAAAGGACAACCACTAACAGTAAAAAATTGAATTATGATTTTACATCTGCTGCTAGGATTTCAATTATAGTATTTACATGGTAAAATTTCTAATAAACTCATAGGGAATTGAAATTTCAATTCCCTATCTGAAAAAGTAAAATTAGTGGCTCATACAAGGGCCATATATTCAAGAATAATTCTACTCAATTACATCTAAGATTCTTTAAAAGGATGATTTTCATGATCGAATTTCAACGAATCTGAATTTCTTGGAAAGGACAGCCACTAGCAACAAAAAATTAAATTATGATTTTACTAGGATTTCAATTATAGTATTTACATGGTAAAATTTTTAACGAATTCAAATAAGGAATTGAAATTTCAATTCCATATCTGAAAAAGTAAAATCAGTGGCCTATATAAGGGCCATATATTTAAGAATAATTCTACTCAATTACATTTAAGATCTTGTTAGTTCCTCAATAGAGAATCTAATGTAACAACAAAGTGCATTAAAAGTTATTACACTATTATTTTCCATTAAAATTATGTTATTATATATTTGTTTCCATTTTTTAAAAACTACGTGTATTTTTAAAGGTGTTTTATTTTTTAAAAACCAATTCCTAATACTAATTTTGTCTATTTACTAACATTTATTATTTTACCTCATCACCTGAATAAATATTTTAATATTTTAGTAACAACTATAATATAATTTGACTATTACTAATTTATGTATATTATTTAAATACGTTTATCAATATAATAACTATTTTTCATTTATTTGCATTAATTTTAATTATATTTTTTAAACAGTAAATAACTTATATTTAAAACTAAATTCACTATTATTTTATACTAAATTTATAATATTCTATATATTTATTAAATTTATATTAAAACATACGTATATTTTTAAAGTAGTGTCACAATTTTTTATAAATTGTTTTAAATACTTACTCTATCTATTTATTAAAATTTATTATTTCACCTAATCAATTACACACTTCAATTCATCTACTAAATTTATGTTATTATATATTTTTATTTTTATTTTTAAAACCTATTTGTAATTTTTATTAATTATTTTTTTAAACTATGTGTATTCAATAACTTTTTCATATTATTCTATCAACACCGCCTCAAGATCTCTATTTTTTATTTTTATAAATCAATTCTAATATTGAATACAAATATTTTACTTCAAAAATAATTAAGTATAATAATTCAGCATTATTAAAAAAAAATTTCGTCTTACATGTTTTCACCGAACATAATATATTATAATATTAAATATTATAAATATTGTCAAAATAATACAAATTTTAAAATTGATTCATACAATGTACATTACAATGTGAAATATATTTATAAAAAAAATAGTAAGTACATAAAATATCTAATATTATCGCAATCTAACATTCAATAATTTGAAATAAATTCATTTAAAATAAATTTAATTAAATTACAGACCTTGAAAATGATTCCAAATAAATAACGCACAAAAATTAAAATCGAAGTGTCGTCCCAACGTCAGAAGATCTTCACAAAAGAAAATAAAAAATAATATAAGAAAATATTTTGAACATACAATATATAAAAAATTAATCAAATACAATAAAAAAATTAAATGACATACCTTGAGAATAATAAATACAAGTCGCAAAGAATACCACAATACAAAAACTCAAAAGTCACAACAAATAATCTCAGCTAGTGTATTATATGAAAAAGTATTATGAAAAACATTTGTAATACAAATGAGGAGGGCTAGTGAATTTATAGGCATACGCGTGGTTTAACGACGGTTACAAAATAAATCGTCGTTAATTGTATGTTTAACGACGATTATCAGGACAACTGTCGTTAAACCCCACAAATATCGAGCAACGGTTAGAATTTCGAACGTTGGGAAGTCAACAACGGTTTCCTAGAAACCGTCGTCATTTAACGACGGTTTTATATAAAATCGTCGTAATGTCTGTAAATTTTTTTTTCCATAATCAAAACGACGCAGATCACTACGGTTGGATCCTAACCGTCCGTATTTAACGACGGTTTTATGTAAACCGTCGTTAATTACTGAACTATAACGATAGTCAGGAAACCGTCGTTAAAGTTGGCTTTAGAGACAATTTTTTGTAACCGTCGTTAAATATCCGTCGTCATTCCCTGCCTTTCTTGTAGTGTAGGTCTAATAAAGTTCTTTTCTAACAAGTCTTCGATCTGCTTCTTAAGCTCCTACAGTTCCACAGGAGACATTCTATAAGGAGTAATAGAAATAGTCTTCGCCTTTGGTGCTAGATTGATGGAAAATTTCACTTCTATCTTTGGTGGAGGTTCGAAAATCTCAAAGGGAAAAACCTCTGAGAATTCACAGACTACCGAAATCTCAAGCAATTCTTGTTTCATACTTAGGTTGATAGTATACAGGAAGATACATCTCATATCCTCATTCCTTATATCCTTATAGAGTCGATGAGCACTAATAATGCTATACTTTTGATCCTCCAGTGGGCCTGGAAGAAACTCAAAAGTCTTATTACAACAATCTAAAAAGACTCGGTTCTAACTTAACCAATCCATACCCAAGATGACGTTTCTACCATCTAGAGGTAGATAGATCAGATCCATTACAAAGGATTTATCACTCAATGCAACGGGACAATTCAAACACACTAAGGAGGTAATTATTTTTCCTCTTGTAAGTGTTACCACCGCTAAATCGTATGGCAACTCCGCAATAGGGTGTTATAACTTCCTCACACATTCTATTGCTATGAAAGAATGACTCGCGCCAAAATCAAACAATACAATCAGAGGTAGATTGTTGATCCAACACGTACCTTGTATCAAATCAGGAGCTGATTTTGTTTCAGAACCGCTCAAAGTAAAAACTCTTTCTATCGTTTGTTGAGTTCGTGCAATACCTTACTCATTTTTCAGTGGACAATACTGTGCCACGTGCCCCTTCTGACCACATCGGAAGCAAGCAACTGGGCCACAAAAATATGGTTTATCACCATAGAATTTCCCGCATTTCCCATATTGACCCGTTGTTGGCTTTTTTAGAAAAGGTATGGGTTCCACAGTTGCTGGTTGTTTACCTTTCATGATATTCTTCTCTCTGGTATTTCTATCCATAACCGGAAACTCTCTCTTTTGCTTCCACTGAGTCCGCCTCTCCCTTTTCATAATTTACCGCTTTTAAACTTGTCTCCAGTATCCGACATTTATTTACCAACGGAGTATATTCTCAAATCTCTAATGCCACCATATCATTTCTAAACTCCGGGTTCAGTTCTGATTCAAACTTCACTACTTTTCAGGCTTTATCCGAATTATTCTTTAGAGTACTTGAGAATTTAGACAGTTCTTCAAACTTAATAATATAGTGCTCAATGGTCCCATTTCCCTGTCGAAGCTGAAGAAACTCAATCTCTTTCTCAGCTCTCACATTGTTGGAAAAATATTTGTTCAAAAAAGTCTCTCTAAACGATTGCCATATAATTTTTCTGTCTTAATGTACCAGTAACTCTCTGACTCCTCTCCACCTGTATTCATCTTCTTCCTTCAGCATATATGTCCCAAAATTTACCTTCTGTTTATTAGAGCAATTTAGAACTCTAAATATCTTCTCGAGTTCTCTCAGCCATCTCTTAGCAACTATGGGGTCATATGCACTCACAAAAGACAGAGGCTGCATTCCCATAAATTCAGACCATCCATTACCATTTCTAATTCTGTTTTTATCTTGGTTTCCTTTATTTCCCCTAACCCCATCATTATTATTAATATTCTGAAAGTGCTGCAGAATTTAATTCATAGCAGTTGCCTGAGTTTGAATAGTTGCAGTTATGTTATTTAAGGTAGCATCTGCACTGCTTGGCATATTCCTTCTTGGTGGTACTATAACTCACTGTATTAGTAAGTAAAATATTAATCACTATTTAGGTGATCAAACTCAACAGTAGTTCAAAACTTTACAGTAGTTATTATCCACACAAGACTATATATAAGAAATACTAGTACTTTTCTACTGAATTTATCTGCTACTTTACACAACGTTTTTTCACATAACTATTCAAGACTCCTCTAAGTTAATTTAAGTGACCACCCACCCCATGGTCGTCTAAAATCGACCTGTTCTGATACCAACTCTGTGTTTGTGTGTGTGTGTGTGTGTGTTTGTGGTCTAGTGTCGTCTAAAATCGACCTGCTCTGATACCAACTTTGTGTGTGTGTGTGTGTGAACTTTGTAAGATTCGATTTACTTTAATTTTTTTTTTTATATTTTTAAATACGCCATATGTATAAACACAATATGTGTGTGTGTGTGTGTGTGTATTATATCAACTTTGTAAGATTCGATTTACTTTTATTTTTATTTTTATATTTTGCATGTTAAATATGCCATATGTATAAACACAATATGTGTGTGTGTGTGTTTGTCTATATATATATATATATATATATATAAATAAGAGTTCTTATACAACACTCCACTCTTGAAAAACAAATGGTGAGAAGGTAGTGTTGACATTGAAATCTTCATCAGTAACGTCATTCCATGTTGCATCTCATTTTTTTTTATCTAAACATAACACCACAATAATAGTGAGAACAAAGGTTCTCAGTAGACTTAACATAAAAAAATATAATGAGAAGAATTTGTTTGGCAATCAGGTTCTATTGTTCTAACTTTTTTCTTTAGTTTTGATTTATAGTCGTTTAATTTAATTTTGTGAAATATACATTGATTTTTTTTTTATTTTAACATATAGAAATGTCAACTAGAAAATTTGAATAAAATTATTTTAAACTAAAAAAAAGAAAAAAAAAATTGAAACTTTAATTTAATAGCAAAAGGGGCCTATTGAGAAATTTTTTGAAACAAATAAGAATGTTGAAAATATAGGTGATTGCTCATTGACTGAATAATTTAATAATGTAAACATGGATGAAAATAAAAATAGAGAAGAAGTATTAGTTAATGAATAAGAAAGAGAAATTAAGAAATTAGAAGAATCCACTACTAAAAATATATATGATTCAAATCAATGGACAAATATTGATATAAGTTTGAGAGATTTATTAGTAGAAAAATGTCCTGTTAGAGTTGCTAATATAGATTTTCCTAAATATGAATTTTCAAGACACTTTTCTTCATCACTTTACATTCAAAAGTTGACCAATGGTGAAAAACATGAAAGAAAATGGCCGATTTATTCTCAAGATTTGGATAAAGTATTTTATTTTTGTTGCAAATTGCTTAAAGCTCTTTTAGTTTAGCCAATGAAGATAGTATGGATTGGAGAAATATTAGTAAAAAGTTGAAGAGTCATAAGATATGTAATGAGCACATTGCTAACATGAGTTCATGAATTGATTTAAAAGTGAGATTATTAAAAAATAAAACAGTTGACAAACATGTTCAAGAACAAATAAATAGAGATCAAGAACATTGGAGAAATATGTTATTCAAAATTATTGCAGTTGTTAAAACTCTTGAAAAAAGTAACTTAACCTTCCGTGAAACAAATGAAAAGATTTACCAAGAAAATAATGAAATTTTTTAAATCTAATTGAAATGATTTCAGAATTTGATCCTATAATGCAAGAACACATTCGTCAAATTAAAGATAATGAAAGTCATAATCATTACCTTGGACATAGAATACAAAATGAATTGATGAATTTTCTAGCAAATGAAATTAAAACAAAAATTATAAAAAAAATTATCAACGCAAAATGTTTTTCAATCATACTTTATTGTACTCCTGATGTAATTCATCAAGAGCAAATGTCTTTTTTATTACGATGTGTAGATATTCCTTCAACCCCAATTCAAATTTTTGAATATTTTTTAAAATTTTTAAAAGTAGATGATACAACTAGAAAAAGTCTTTTTGATGCTATTATGAATGAAATAAATATTATTGGACTTGATATTAGTAACCTAAGAGGATAAGGTTATGATAATGGGTCTAATATGAAAGGAAAACATCAAGGTGTACAAAAAAGGTTTTTAGATATTAATCCTAGATCATTTTATACTCCATGTGGTTGTCATAATCTAAATTTGATACTTTATAATATGGCTAATTGTTGTCCTAATGCTACATCTTTTTTTAGAGTGCTACAATGTATATATACCATATTTTCTTCATCTATTAAAAGATAAAAAATTCTACAAGGTCATATTCCTGCCCTAACTCTTAAATCATTGTCACAAACACGTTGAGAAAGTCGTATTAAAAGTGTAAAATCTTAAAGATTTCAAACTTCACAAATAAGAGATGCTTTATTGAAATTAAGTGAAGTTAATGACGAATTTAAAATAAAACGCGAAGCTGATTGTTTAGCAACTTATGAGCTAGAAAATTTTGAGTTTTTATTAGACATGATTATTTGGTATGAGATATTGTTTGTAGTAAACTCAGTTAGTAAAAATATGCAATCAAATGATATGTGTATTGATATTTCTATACAACAATTGAAAGGTATTATTTTATTTTTTGAAAAATATAGGGAAGATGGATTTGAAAATGCTATAATTTTTACCAAAAAAATTGTTATAGAAATGAATATAGAACCTAAATTTCGTGAAAAACATACTATTCATAGAAAGAAACAATTTGATGAAATTATTAACAATAAAGTTGTAAAATCTCCTGAACAATTATTTAAAGTTGATTACTTTTTGTACATAATAGATAAAGCAATCCCTTCATTTCAAAGTAGATTTGAACAATTTAAAATGTATCAAGATATTCTCTATTTTCTATTCAACATTGAGAAATTAAGGTCATTAGATAATGAAAATTTAAAAGAAAATTGTCTTAATCTTGAACGTTTATTAAAACATAATGATAACTCTAATATTGATAGATTAGATTTATTTACAAAATTAAAAATTTTAAGAAAAATTATACAAGTGAAAAATAATACACCAATTGACATACTTAATTATATAATAAGGCTTGATTCTTTGTTAAATATATATATCGCTTATAGAATAATGTTAACGATTCATGTAACTGTTGCTTCGGCAAAAAGAAGTTTTTTAAACTAAAATTAATAAAATTTTATTTAAGAACAACAATGTCTCAATAAAGATTAAGTAGAATAGCTTTATTATCGATTGAAAAAGAATTGTTAAATGAAATCGATTACAATAATTTAATAAATGATTTTGCATCTCAAAAAGCACGAAAGATAAACTTTAAATAAAAATATAACAATTTTAATAAAATTTTATTATTTTTTTTAAAAATATCTCACTTTAAAATTTTCTTTAAGCCTCCATGTCCTCTGAATTGAGCAACAAGGCACTCTTCATATGCCTTGTTCATATATACACATCAAAATACTGAGATTTTGACAATTATGAAAATTCTCAGGCAAATTCCAAGAAATGAATTATTATAGCTTATACTTTTGGAATGGATGATGAATTATGAAAATTTTTGTAAGGAGACCAAGTTAATTTAGACTTATGCAGATCCTATCTTTCAAAAGATGCATAATGGAACTGCCATAATAACTTCCAAAAGTCCTAAAGAAAATAGTAGTAGCTCTCCTAATTTCACTTTCCAAAGTCACATGATCACTCCTATTCCAATTAAAGATTATGAAATCCTAGTCTTTTCCTTTTATCATAATGGATCTATCACCTACATAGGCAAAATCAATAACCACTTTATTTGGAATGTCAATCTAAATTGTTGTGATCCTAAACGTGAATGAAAATGTTTCTATTGGTATGAGGAGATGTATGAGTAAGCAAAAAATCAAAGGTGGGAAGAAGAAAAAAGGAGGAGGAGAAAATCTAAAGGTTCTTGAAAACCTCAACCACCTCATAAAAGAAGATCTAACTCAAACAACAGCCTATAGGTTCTCCATTAAAAATATGAACCTAAACTTTTCTATGAGTTGGCCTCACAAAAACTCAAAAAAGAAGGTCTTCTCTTAGATCCTCTAGTGCCTACAACTTCATCCTCTGAATTGTCTCTATGCATAATGTTCATAGTAGCATCTCCCACTTATGATCAAAACTTTTCATCTTTGGAACAACATACGGATCCTACTTTGAAGGTATCATCTAGGTCTTATGCCCAATCATCCAAGGTTCTACTAGGATGTGCTTTAGAATCAGTTACACTAGCTAAGAAGTTCTTAACTGGCATCCTATAATGTCAATCCTCAAAATTATTATTTGTAGAAAATAGATTCCAAAGTCAACAAGGTCGTAACCCATGTTACTCAATCAGATTCAAAAGACTGACTCTCTATATCATTAATTCCAAACTTTGTATTAAAATATACAATCTATAGTACAACAAATAGATGTTGAAATGAACTACTTACTTCGGTAGAAATTTTTTGGCCTACTCTTCTCTCAAAAAGAAGCTTAAATAAATGCTCTTAAGGCTCTAATCAAGAAAATTGAGGATGATATGGCTAGGAAGGCTCAATCTCAACCTATATTTAAAGCCATTTATCCTTTTCTAGCCTGCTATATCCATCTACATATGTTTATTCTAAGCCTAATTATTAAATTCTTCAAAATAACTTATAAGCTCTTACCTAGACCTTCTCTTAAATTGCCTTTCTAGGTCAAGCCTGTAGACAATCCTCAATATTCACACAAAAGTATTGCTTCATCTTCTGAGTTAAAACCTAATAAATTCCATCAAAAAAGCATTGAAAGAAGTAAAGGTAAGCAACTTGATTATCCGTTACAACATATAATCTCTCTAATGATCATTTATACAATATTGAAGATGAATCCTTTGATGAGTCAAAAAATGAAATTGAGGAATTAAATTCAGATAAAAATGATGGTGTATAGATATCTCAAACTTGTTATTGGTCATTTATGATAATCCTTCACAAAAACCTCAAGAAATGACGGGATGATCTTGAAAGAGATCAACCTATGGTAGAAGATCCAACCTCCATAAACTCTCAATATAGTTCAATTCAATAAACCAATTTCTAGCTCTTAGTTTATTTTTTATGATGTTTCACCTATTGAATGGAGGAATAAAATTCAAGAATTTGATGCATGGATAGACTTGCAAATGATAAGACTTGGTATAAATCTTAAACTTATTCTTACTAAATTTGCTTCTAAATGATTGAAACTTTAAGAGAATGGTTCTAGAGTCTTGGTCCTTATAGACAAATTCAATTCACCCAAGCATTAATAACAAGTGATGTTCTTGGTACCATACATTAAGAAGTTATTGTAGATTATAGCTTAATTGACAAGCAGACTAGGCAAGATTATTTTGAGATGAAGTGTTGTTCATTGAAGAAAAATAATATTGAATTTCATTATCAATACATGTCAAAAAGATATTGCATGTTCAATGGGTTCAATTATCCTAATCTAAGGCACCCCTATTTATAGCTTGAACTACAAAGATATATTTTTGCTCTAAAAAAAGGTATGGTAGCTATCACCCTTGGGGGGCGTTTGGTATTCGGTAAGATTTTTCATTCTTAGGAATCATGTTTTTTGGGAATGATGATTACTGTGAATGTATAAAATACGTTTAGTTGGCTTTAAATATTTATTTAAAAATCTTTTATTACTACGTTTGATTATAATAGAACTTTCTTGAAAATTGTAGTATTTTTCTAAAAATGTCCTTACTTATGTTAAGGTGAGAGAGAGAAAGTGAGTGCAAAGATGAAAGAGAAAGTGATAGGAAAGAGATAAAGATCATGAAAAAGAAAATGAAAGAGAGAGAGATGAGAGAGATGGATAAGAAAGATATAGGATGAGTAAGATGAGTAAAAGAGAAAAAAAGAAAGTGACAAAATGGAAGATATTATTATCTTTTTACATTTAAAACAGATTCTTATGGCATGGAAAACTTGAATTTCCACCCCCCTACATGGGAAACTTTTGATGGAAATCCTGCTAAAAAATCATTCCTAGAAATTTATATTTTCTTGGAATCCTATTTTAAAATTTAAAAATCAAACATGAGAATTTAACTTTTTCAAATTTAATTTTTTAGGAATCTAAAAACAATTCTTCTTATCAAACACCCCCTTGAAGAAATTCATCAAGTTACACTTGCGGCACTTGACAAGCTTTGTGAATAGCAAAAATGTTTTACCAACATGCTTGATAAATGTGAAAAATTCAGAAGTGTAAGAAGCCACACCTACAAATTAAATCTAAAGATAGCCACTACAATTGTTCAAATAAAAGGAGTCATAATCTTGCATTTTTGAAGAATTTTTCAAAAAGATGAAAAATAGAAAATTCAGTTTTTCAAAATAAAATCCAAAAGAGTAAGATAAAAGTCCAACAAATGCTACATCTTCAGAAACGATAGACATTTTGCAAATATATAAATATATATACATATATGAGGATGCAAATGTTGAATCACTATTTTCAAAGTAAATTAAGTTAAATAATGAAACTGTATTTGCCCTTTCTCATCCCTCAAAAGAAGATTCACAGGAATATAATTCAAAACATTCAAAATCTAATCTAGTTTTTTCACTTTAGGAATGCTTGAAGATAGCCTCAATTTCAAAACCTACTTCTATGCCTCATGCAAAAATTCAAATTTTACTATATAAGTTTGCTAAACCAATGAAAGTTATAGCATACATAGATATTGGAGCATAGAGAGCCATGATGAATCCAGCAGTTCTTCTCCCAAAAAATGAGCCTCATGTAGAATTCTTCAAAACTACTTATAGAAAAATCTTCAGTACTAAGTTTATTATGAAAAACAAGGTTGGTATAAAAAATCTCTTCAGAATGTATAATTTGGGCAAATATTAGGCACCAATCTTCCTAACAGGGACATAGTGATAGGCATAGATTTCTATTGCCAATCCAAGAATCTACAAATTTTGCTTAAAGGTCTTAGACACAAATAACAGTTTAAACTGTATACTTTTAGTTTATAAAATATTGCTTTGCAAAGTGCAGCAAAAACATATAGAGATGTCAAGACAAAATATTATGCACCAATCTTCCTAACAGGGACATAGTGACAGACATAGATGTCTATTGCCAATCCAAGAATCTACAAATTTTGCTTAAAGGTCTTAGACACAAATAACAATTTAAACTTTGTACTTTTAGTTTATAAAATATTTGCTTTGCAAAGTGCAGCAGAAACATATAGAGATATCAAGACAAAATTGTTAGATATTTGTGATGATTGTCATGTAAAATTCAAACATCCAAAAATGAACAATTTTTTGTTCAACTTTCATTCAAACCTAGTGAAAACATCAATCTTATAAAGGCTACTAGAGTGACTCCAACAGATTTACAATTAGCGTGAGAAAAATGTTCCTAACTTCTCCAACAAAGACTGATTGAATCAACAAAGTTAGAATAGACATGCTAAACATTTTATGTTAAAAAGAGATAAGAAAAAAATCAAGAAACAAATCAAGAAAAAAAAAGTTAGTTTTTTAATTACAAGCCTATTAGTCATTTATTAAAAGATGATCAATTTACTTTCCTGAAAATCAAAACTCTTTTCACCTATTTGAAAGATGCCAAAATATATTCAAAGTTTGATCTTAAGGCAACATTTTGGCAAATCGGTCTTGATCCTAAAGTTCAATAAAAAATAGCCTTTTATACACAAAATATCCAATACTAGTGGACAATTCTTCCATATGATCTTAAAATAGCCCTATCTTTTTTAAAAAAATAAATGACTCGAATATTTGAACCCATACTCCATAGTGAATTGGTCTACATTAATGATTTAATTTTATTATCAAAAGAGGAATAAGCACATCAACTTCTTTTAGAGCAATTTCTTGAGTTCACAAACAAATATGGAGTTATGATTTTTGAGAATAAAAGTCAATTGGCCCCAATTCCAAATTGATTTTTTGGGAATGCATTTTTTTATTAGAAATTATCAACTTAGATTTCATATAGTCTAAGACCTATTTACTTTTCTTGATGGAGGCCTAACCAAAATAGAAGTTTAACAATTTCTAGGCATTGTCAATTATTTTAGAAACTTCATTCCACATGTCTCAAAACATACCAATTAGTTGTCAAAATTATTTTTAAAAAATCCTCCTCTTTAGGGACGTGATTGGATAGAAGCAATAAAAGCTCTGAAGTAAGTGGAAAAAAATTTGCCACCTTTTAAAATTCTTGGCATCGAAAAAGGAATCTTGCAAACAAAATGCAACTATTGAGGAGTCGTGTTGATTAAAGAGATTGACGATGAAAAAGAGCATTACTATTGTCACGGCCCCAAATGATAGAACACATGACCGGCACGGTATAAGGGTTTTCCCCTAACCGTAAGCCTAACACATAGCATGCACAAATATCCAGCACACAATCCAGAGTACATAATAAATATAACTGGCCACATACGCCACATCCAATATAAGAAAATACTGTATATATATATATATATCTCTCATGAATCCAACATCCTTGATTCAACTTGGCCCATGGCCTCATAGTACAAACATTGTTGTAAAATTTAAAACCATTTTTCAAACAACACAAGAAGCGAGGATCCTGCCTGTATGTTCATAGAGATACACTAGACATAAACTTAAACTATACAACCAATACAATGGAGTCTTGCCCAAACTGGGGCTCACCAATGCTATATTTAGCCTCCTATGGAGCTGTAGTTGGATCAGTGTTTCTTTGACTATCTGTGGGGAGAAAACAGAAGAGGGGTGAGATTACCACATCTCAGTGAATGGATAAATCATACTATAACAGAAACAGGGCAAACTAAGCACGAGTGTTTCGCAATGAATTAAATAATTGAAATCAAGGTATAGAAAACATTAAACATTTAACCGTAATTTATTGAAAGAATGCTAAACAGTTCAAATGATAAAACATGATTAAATCAATAACTGTAAGCAAATCAATTATGCATGGTAAGTAATAAATGAAGATACTTATACAATAACAATGATGAATGAGGTATTTTAGAAATATTTAATCTTTAAGAAAAATGCACTAGTTTATTGGAGGTCTTTCCTAACAGATCTATCATCTTCCCCAAGCACATAGCAATGGGTATGGCAATCACTGTAGGCGTAGACATAAGTCCACCCTAAATTTTCCCCAAGCACATAGCAATGGGTATGGAAATCACTGTAGGCGTAGACATAAGTCCACCCTAAATTTTGTGTCTTAGGCAGTCATATGCCCGTCACAATATCCTAGGCCGAAGCCTTAACATGATCATGGTGCACCAGGGCTAGCACTACCTGCGGCTAGCTAACAGTGATCTAAAAGGGTCCCTCCAATAGAGAACATTTGAAATATGCTATTCAAAGAGTTTAAAGTAAAACATTTCAATAACTTTACAATAAAGCTATAATTCTCCATCTAGCTCTTTTCATGCATAAAATTTTGTTCTAAAATATATCTCATCCATGAATTCCCATGGAGACCTTTACAATCATAAATTTTCCCTTTTAAACATAGATCGTCCGTAGACGTCACATAGATGCTCATCATGCATCAAATCATTTCATGGCTAACTTAGTTCATTTTTATGACTAAGTTCGCATTTCTATAAATCTAGCTCAAATGGAGAATTATCAGCCTAGATGCTTGCCCTGCATACCTAGGGTTCAACTAGGATTGAAATTTACAATTTCTAACATGGTTGGAACATATTGGTTTTCAAAGCAGTAAAACAATTTAGCATACATTCCAACTAGTTAAAATCATACGAGAGAGAAAATAAAACATGCGCTATAGTATGAAAAACCCACTCACCTTACTAGGAGTCCAACAACGAGAATTTCACCTCGTGATGGCTCAACAACCTAGAAAATATAGACATAACATGAAAATTAGAAAACTCTAAAGTCACTATTCACGCCGAAAAATACTATTCACTCGCCGAAACACTATTCATGCCGAAACCTAAAAAACCTATATTCTAGTATAGAAACTAATTCTAAGACTATCTATGGAAAGAAATTCGGTAAAACGAAGCCTAAAACGCGATTAAACGGAGTTTTACCTTTGGAGGTACTATTCACGCAATTTTCCGGCGACTTTCCAGTGAAATTGATCTGTGAGATTTGTAGCTCTTCTTCCCACGAGTCCAACGATACCTTACTTGCTCAAATCGGACGTCCGGATGATGAGATATCTTAGAGAGAAGTTTGAGGAAAATTTTTAGAGAGAGAGAGTTAGGGTTCAGATGAAAGAGAAATGAAGAAAAAGGGGGGGTCCGCAAAAAAAGCTATCAGACGAATCTCTCCACCGGTGAACTCATTCTTGCCGCGGCGAGCCGCGATTTTCGCAGCGGCGAGCCGCGATTTTCGCCGCGGCCAGATTCGAAACCAGAAAACTCATGCTCTCGGGAAAAATGCCGCATCATTTTCACCGCGGCGAACTCCATTTCACCAAATTTGACAAAATGTCCAACATGAAAGTTGTAGCCCTTTCTCTTAGCTTTCCATAGCCACTTGAATCACCTAATTTGGAGTTCATATGAAGGAGTTATGCATAAAATAGTAAGCAAATGTCCAGACCACACTACACTTCGGTTTTTGCCTCGTCTCACTATGATATTCATGGAATTTGCAAAAGTTCCCAACATCAAAGTTGTAGATATATGTCTTATCTTTCATTTGATACTTAATTTAGATTTCATATGAGAGAGTTATGATTATATGAGTGACGAAAGGTCAGAAGAAAAGGTCGAAAACGCTCTAAAATTTTACATTGTTCTCAACTTTCTTTGTTTCAAATGATTTATACTTAACCTTCAAAGGTTTTATTAGTTGAGGGTTATTACATTCTCCCCTCCTTATAAAAATTCGGTCCCCGAATTTTACAAGAACCAACAACATAAAAACATAAAACTACTCTTGGAACAGCTGTGGATACTTCTCTCTCATGACGTCCTCTACTTCCCACGTAGCTTCCTCTTTGGAATGATTCTGCCAGATCACCTTCACTGTAGGGATATCCTTAGACCTCAACTTTTTCACTTGTCTATCAACAATGGCCACGGGTTTCTCTTCGTAAGCCAACTTGTCATCCAGAAGGATTTCCTGCGGTTGAATCACATGAGATGGGTCGGGTAGATACTTCCTCAACATCGAGACATGGAAGACTGGATGCACTTCACTCAACCCAGGTGGTAGGGCTAGGCGGTATGCCACTGCTCCTACCCTATCCAGAACTTCAAAAGGTCCAATATACCTCGGGCTTAACTTCCCTTTCTTACCAAACCGCATGATTCCCTTCATGGGTGAAACTCTGAGGAACACGTGATCGCCTAGAGAAAACTCCAACTCTCGACGCCTATGGTCCACATAAGACTTCTGACGACTTTGTGCAGTTAAAAGCCGTTCCCTTATCAGCTTAACCTTCTCAATGGTATCTTGCACCAAGTCTAGTCCTAGCAGCCTGGCTTCTCTAACTTCAAACCATCCAATGGGAGATCGGCATCTTCTCCCATAAAGAGCTTCAAAAGGTGCCATCTGAATACTAGCTTGATAACTGTTGTTGTATGCAAACTCAGCTAATGGCAGGTATCCTTCCCAACTGCCACCAAAATCCAATATACATGCTCTAAGCATATCCTCCAGAATCTGAATCGTTCGTTCTGACTGGCCATCTGTTTGGGGATGAAAAGCGGTGCTTAGATCCAACCTCGTTCCCAAAGTTTCTTGAAAAGCTTTCCAAAACCTTGCTGTAAACTGTGGACCTCGATCAGATATGATGGATACAGGGACTCCATGCAATCTGACGATCTCACTCAGATACAGGCTTGCATACTAAGCCACATTAAAGGTAGTCTTCACTGGTAAGAAGTGGGATGACTTGGTCATTCGATCCACTATCACCCATACTGAGTCATAACCCTTAGGGGTCCTCGGTAACCCTGTAACGAAGTCCATAGTAATTCTTTCCCACTTCCACTCCGGTATCTCAATCTGCTGGTGCAAACCGGCAGGCTTCTGGTGTTCAGCTTTCACCTGCTGACGAACCAAGCATTGAGCCACAAAGTTTGCTACATCCTTCTTCATCCCATTCCACCAATACAAGTCCTTGAGGTCACTGTACATCTTATTTGTTCCTGGGTGGATAGTATAGGCTGATTGATGTGCCTCCTCCAAAATCTGCTTCCTCAAGCTATCCACATCGGGTACACACAAGCGCTTCCCACATCTTAACACTCCTTCAGCATCCACGCTGAATTCAAAAGTCTGATTATTCCTAGCTTCATCTTTGAGCTTGGACAGCTTAGCATCCTTGTCCTGATCTGCCTTAATCTGCTCAACTAGTGGAGAGTGTAGTTGCATGTGGGCTAACAACACCCCTGGCTCCTTCACTTCAAAGAGCATCCCCTCACCTTCTAGCCGATGAATATCCCTTACCAACGGCCTCTGGAGTAGGGTGATATGGACTAGACTTCCCATTGACTTTCTGCTCAAAGCATCTGCTACCACATTGGCCTTGCTTGGATGGTACAAGATAGTGCAGTCATAGTCCTTCACCAACTCCATCCACCTCCTCTGTCTCAAGTTTAGATCCCTTTGTTGAAAGATGTACTTGAGACTCTTGTGGTCCGTGTAAATCTCACAAGGTTCACCATAGAGATAGTGCCTCCAAATCTTCAAGGCAAAGACCACTGCTGCCATCTCCAGATCATGTGTAGGATAGTTCTGTTCGTTCTTCCTGAGCTGCCTAGATGCATAGGCTACAACATGCCCATTCTGCATTAACACACAACCCAAGCCCACCCTTGAGGCGTCACAGAATACTGAGTATCCTCCAGTGCCCGTTGGGATAGTTAAAACTGGGGTTGTGGTTAGACACTTCTTCAAGGTCTGGAAACTTTCTTCGCATACATCCGACCACTCAAACTTAACTCCCTTCCTGGTTAATCTGGTCAAAGGAGCAGCAATTCTGGAGAAATCCTTGATGAACCTCCGGTAATACCCTGTTAGACCCAAGAAACTTCGGATCTCTGTCACACTAACTGGGCGAGGCCACTGCTGTACTGCCTCTACCTTCTCGGGGTCTACTTGAATGCCGTCCTTCGTGACTACATGCCCCAGAAACATAACACTGTCCAACCAGAACTCACACTTAGAGAGTTTGGCATACAACTGCTGATCCCTCAAGATCTGCAGAATGACCCGTAGGTGCTGTTCATGCTCCTCATGGTCTTCAGAATAAACTAATATGTCATCAATGAACACGATGACAAACTGATCCAAGAATGGCTTGAACACCCTGTTCATCAAGTCCATAAAAGCAGCTGGTGCATTAGTTAGTCCGAAAGACATAACCAAAAACTCATAATAACTATAACGGGTCCTAAAAGCCATCTTGGAAATATCTTCCTTCTTGATCCTCAACTGATGATACCCTGACCTCAGATCAATTTTGGAGAAACATTTCGCTCCTTGAAGTTGATCGAACAGATCATCAATCCTGGGTAAAGGATAGTTGTTGCGCACCGTTAGCTTATTCAGTTGCCGATAGTCAATGCAAAGTCGCAAAGACCCATCTTTCTTCTTCACAAAAAGAACTGGAGCACCCCATGGAGAAGTACTCGGCCTGATGAAGCCCTTATCTAACAAATCCTGCAACTGACTCTTTAGCTCCTTAAGCTCTGTGGGTGCCATCCTGTAAGGCGGTATAGAAATTGGTCGAGCCTCTGGAATAAGGTCGATACCAAACTCTATCTCTCGTTCAGGAGGTAATCCTGGCAACTCTTCTGGAAAGACATCCAGGAATTCTCTTACCACTGCCATTTTGTCTACATCCGGTATCTTCCCATCCACATCTCTAACATATGCCAAGTATCCCTAGCATCCCTTCTTCAACATCTTCTGAGCTCCCAAGACTGAAATCAGGTTACTTGGAGCTTTACTTCGGTCACACTGGAACCGGAAAGGAACTTCACTTGGAAAGTTGAACTTGATTGCCTTCTCATAGTAATCCAAGGTAGCATAGCATGATGCCAACCAATCCATTCCTAGAATTACGTCAAAGTCGATCATGTCTAGGATGATCAAATCAGCAGATGTCTCCCTATCACCCACTGACACTTTACATGACTTGCATATATGCTCTACTGGCAAACAATCCCTGACCGGGGTGGTTACAAAGAAAGGGGCATCCATCCTAATCGGATCTTTACCCAAACTCTTAGCAAAACTAGGGAAAACATAGGAATATGTAGACCCGGGGTCAAACAAAACATATGCTTCATGTAGGCAAACCGGAAGAGTACCTGTTATGACCGCATTTGAAGCTTGTGCATCCTGTCTGGTAAGAGCAAAAATCCTCGGTTGACCTCGGCCTGCTTGGCTTTGACCGCGGCCCATCATCCCTCTACCAGTACCTCTGCTACTTGCTTGGCCCGGTATAGTCCTTATAGGTTGAGCTGCCACTGGGGTTGGTAGTAAAGCCGGTCGAGTTGGCCCTTGGCTTGAGCCATACAACTGGGGACAATCCCTCTTCATGTGTCCAGGTTGGTTGCAATGATAGCAAACAATCATCTCCCTGCGGCACTGACCAAAGTGATGGTTGCCACAAATAGGGCATTGTGGCTTGTTCTGCTGAATGGCTCTTGGTCCTGGTTGTCCTGGATACCTGGTGTTTCCCTGGTTAAGACCTAACCTACCACTCGCATCTGATCTCTGGTTGGGGTTCCCAACATTCTGTGGTGCTGGGCACTGCTGGCCCTGGAATCGGGGTCCTTGGGAATGAGAACTTTGCCCTCCTTTGGAGCTCCCGTCTCTATCCCTCTTCCTCAGCTTGGCACAGTCTCCATCATTCTTGCACAGTCCACAGCCTCTGCATAGTTCGGAAATTGCTTCATCTGGGGTGCCACTGATTTAAACAATGCTAGCATCAACCCCTGGATAAACTTCTTGATCATGTCCCTTTCAGTAAGAACCATGTGCGGTGCATACGGCATCAGCTGTGTGAAGCGGTAGTCATACTCCGTGACTGACATACCGGGACTCTGCTTCAACTCCACAAATTCTTGACACTTGGCATCTCGGATACTCTGAGGCACAAACCTCTCCATGAAAATTTCCTTGAACTCTGGCCATCTCAAAGGTGGCGCTGTAGCTCCCCTTCCGCGCATCATGGTCTTGAACCATACCTGCGCTATACCAGACAACTGGAAAGATGCCAACTCTACTGAGCGGATCTCTGAACACTTAAGAACCTCGCAGATCTTCTCAGTACCCTCTATAAACTCCTGGGGATCTTCACTAGCCAACAACCCCTTGAAGGTTGGCGGTTTCAGCTTCAGGAATTCAGATAGTTCCACTTCTACCTGCCGCTCCACGGACCTAACTGGTTCTGGAACGGAGGTAGCAGTTTCAAGCTGTTGTGGATCCCTTCTATCTTGCCCATCCCTTCTCTCGGCTAGATTCTCTATTGCCCGCTGCATACCCTGCATGGTTACCAGCATCTGGGCTATCACATCATCCCGGGGGTGAGAAGACATTTCCCCCGTCCTGGGAGTCTCAGCTTGCTCACTGGTTAACTCAGCTTGTTCGGCTGCTTCAGCAACCCTTACACCCCTGCCACTGCCTCTTGCACTGGCTCTAGGTCGGCCTCTGCCACGACCTCTACCTCGGCCTCTAGGCACGGGTACTGCGGACTGAGCAGACTCTTCAGCCATCTGCTCTTGAACCGCGGGTTGCCTAACCTTTGATCTCGTTCTTGGTGGCATCTCGCTACAAAATAGAGATAGCCCAACCATCACTTAACCATGCCAACATAGCATACTATAAACTGACTTACTTAAACAAAAAGACAACATCCTATCGAACCCCTTTAGCAGCACCATGAGTATAAGCATGTCCGGATTCATACCCATACTCAAAGTCCTACCTAAAGGTCCGTTACTCCATGAACACAGGAAAACCTAATCCTCTGATACCAACTTTGTCATGGCCCCAAAAGATAGAACACATGACCGGCACGGTATAAGGGTTATCCCCTAACCGTAAGCCTAACACATAGCATGCACAAATATCCAGCACACAATCCAGAGTACATAATAAATATAACTGGCCACATACGCCACATCCAATATAAGAAAATACTGTATATATATATATATATATATATATATATATATATATATATATATATATATATATATATATATATATATATATATATATATATATATATATCTCATGAATCCAACATCCTTGATTCAACTTGGCCCATGGCCTCATAGTACAAACATTGTTGTAAAACTTAAAACCATTTTTCAAACAACACAAGAAGCGAGGATCCTGCCTGTATGTTCATAGAGATACACTAGACATAAACTTAAACTATACAACCAATACAATGGAGTCTTGCCCAAACTGGGGCTCACCAATGCTATATTTAGCCTCCTATGGAGCTGTAGTTGGATCAATATTTCTTTGACTATCTGTGGGGAGAAAACAGAAGAGGGGTGAGATTACCACATCTCAGTGAATGGATAAATCATACTATAACAGAAACAGGGCAAACTAAGCACGAGTGTTTCGCAATGAATTAAATAATTGAAATCAAGGTATAGAAAACATTAAACATTTAACCGTAATTTATTGAAAGAATGCTAAACAGTTCAAATGATAAAACATGATTAAATCAATAACTGTAAGCAAATCAATTATGCATGGTAAGTAATAAATGAAGATACTTATACAATAACAATGATGAATGAGGTATTTTAGAAATATTTAATCTTTAAGAAAAATGCACTAGTTTATTGGAGGTCTTTCCTAACAGATCTATCATCTTCCCCAAGCACATAGCAATGGGTATGGCAATCACTGTAGGCGTAGACATAAGTCCACCCTAAATTTTCCCCAAGCACATAGCAATGGGTATGGAAATCACTGTAGGCGTAGACATAAGTCCACCCTAAATTTTGTGTCTTAGGCAGTCATATGCCCGTCACAATATCCTAGGCCGAAGCCTTAACATGATCATGGTGCACCAGGGCTAGCACTACCTGCGGCTAGCTAACAGTGATCTAAAAGGGTCCCTCCAATAGAGAACATTTGAAATATGCTATTCAAAGAGTTTAAAGTAAAACATTTCAATAACTTTACAATAAAGCTATAATTCTCCATCTAGCTCTTTTCATGCATAAAATTTTGTTCTAAAATATATCTCATCCATGAATTCCCATGGAGACCTTTACAATCATAAATTTTCCCTTTTAAACATAGATCGTCCGTAGACGTCACATAGATGCTCATCATGCATCAAATCATTTCATGGCTAACTTAGTTCATTTTTATGACTAAGTTCGCATTTCTATAAATCTAGCTCAAATGGAGAATTATCAGCCTAGATGCTTGCCCTGCATACCTAGGGTTCAACTAGGATTGAAATTTACAATTTCTAACATGGTTGGAACATATTGGTTTTCAAAGCAGTAAAACAATTTAGCATACATTCCAACTAGTTAAAATCATACGAGAGAGAAAATAAAACATGCGCTATAGTATGAAAAACCCACTCACCTTACTAGGAGTCCAACAACGAGAATTTCACCTCGTGATGGCTCAACAACCTAGAAAACATAGACATAACATGGAAATTAGAAAACTCTAAAGTCACTATTCACGCCAAAAAACACTATTCACTCGCCGGAACACTATTCATGCCGAAACCTAAAAAACTTATATTCTAGTATAGAAACTAATTCTAAGACTATCTATGGAAAGAAATTCGGTAAAACGAAGCCTAAAACGCGATTAAACGGAGTTTTACCTTTGGAGGTACTATTCATGTAATTTTTCGGCGACTTTCCAGCGAAATTGATATGTGGGATTTGTAGCTCTTCTTCCCACGAGTCCAACAATACCTTACTTGCTCAAATTGGACGTCCGGATGATGAGATATCTTAGAGAGAAGTTTGAGGAAAATTTTTAGAGAGAGAGAGTTAGGGTTCAGATGAAAGAGAAATGAAAAAAAAGGGGGGGTTCGCAAAAAAAAGCTATCAAACGAATCTCGCCGCCGGCGAACTCATTTTCGCCGCGGCGAACATATTTTCCCCGTGGCCAGATTCGAAACCAGAAAACTCATGCTCTCGGGAAAAATGCCGCATCATTCTCGCCGCGACGAACTTATTCTCACCGCAGCGAACTCCATTTCACTGAATTTGACAAAATGTCTAACAGGAAAGTTGTAGCCCTTTCTCTTAGCTTTCCATATCCACTTGAATCACCTAATTTAGAGTTCATATGAAGGAGTTATGCATAAAATAGTGAGCAAAGGTCCAGATCACACTACACTTCGGTTTTGGCCTCGTCTCACTATGATATTCACGGAATTTGCAAAAATTCCCAACATCAAAGTTGTAGATATATGTCTTATCTTTCATTTGAAATTAGAATTACTTAATTTAGATTTCATATGAGAGAGTTATGATTATATGAGTGACGAAAGGTCAGAAGAAAATGTCGAAAACGCTCTAAAATTTTACATTGTTCTCAACTTTCTTTGTTTCAAATGATTTATACTTAACCTTCAAAGGTTTTATTAGTTGAGGGTTATTACAACTATGGTTATGCTAGTAGATAATTTAAAGAATTTGAAAAGTGTCTTGATCTCGAGTAAATAATTTGAAAACATACTATTAACAACAAAACACTACTAGAAAAAAGAAATTTAGAGACGAAAATTAGAGACAGAATAATTTTCGTCTCTAATAGAGATGAAAATAGAGACAGATTTGGAAAGTTAAAGACGGATGGCGAGTTTTGTAATTTAAAGACGGAATTTAGAGACGGAAATTTTCTGTCTCTAAAAATTCGTCTCTAATTCCGTCTCTAAATGAGTTTAGAGATGGAATTAGAGACGGAAAACATTTCGCCTCTGAATTAGAGACATAATATTTTGTCTCTGACTCCAGAGAAGAACATAGACAGAATATTCTGTCTCTAATTTCGTGAAAATTTTTTGAGACAAATTTAGAGACGGAATAGTTTCTGTCTGTAATTCCGTCTCTAATCTATAAATTGTGTACATAAAATTTTTTATCTAAATTAGCTTGAATTTAGATAATTTTTAAAAAAATTTAAGTCACGTTTAATTTGTATAAATAAGTTGATGGAATGGAAATCAAGGTAAAATAAAATAGAAAAAAAGGTTAAAAGATATAAATGATGAATATATATATTTTATTAGTATATTTTATTTCACAAATTTTTCATATTTATTTTCATTTTATATTTTTCAGAATTGATGAGTAGATATATTTTATTAATATTATGAGAAATGTTTTAATAATTAAAAAAAAATAAACATTTATGAAAAATAAAGACATGTCTTCCTAATAAATATATGTAAGCTTAATTTTGGATATAATATTATTTTAGTCACAATAATTATGTAGTACATAGTATGTTCGTATATGTATATATAAGTGTACATATATACACATATACAAACATATTATATACTACATAATTATTTCTACAAATTAAGCGAAATTTAAATTTTTCCTATTACGCTGATTATATATATATATATATATATATATATATATATATATATATATATATATAATCTCTTTAGGGGAGAAATTTAAATACTGCTTAATTTGTAAAAATAAGTTCATAGAATGGAAATAAATATTCTCTTACATTAATTTATTGTGTTCGGTTGATATAATGAACTATAATTTTTGTTCCCACGATAAAAGGATTCTCTTTTATATAGGAGATGATTTTATCTTGAAAAACTTATACAAAAAAAAGTGAAATGAAATTAAAAAAAAATTAAAAGAGATAAATGATGAGTAAATATATTTTATTGTACGAATTTTTCATAATTATTTTTAATTAACAATTTTCAGAATTGATGAATAGATATACTTTATTAATATTATCAGAAATAATTTAATAATTTCAAAAATAAATAAGCATTTAAGAAAAATAAAGACATGACTTCCCAATAAATAAATGTACGCTTAATTTTGGATGTAATATAATTTTGATCAATATATATATATATATATATATATATATATATATATATATATATATATATATATATATATATATATATATATATATATATTTGTATGTGTGTATAGGTGTTTATTATTCAAAAATAAAAAATATAAGATTAAAAGAGGTAAATGAAATTTTTTACGAAATATAAGTGTGTTTTAAATCATATTTTTTATATTTTATGTCATATAATACTATTAAAAAATTATAGAAATATTATTTTATCTGTAATTACCATAGGAGAAGAAATTTTTATCTAAGAAAAAAAAAGCTCACGCCAGAATTTTTTTTAGTCTTATTTTTAAATAAAAAATAAATTTATAAATAAACAAATTTTTTTTGAAAATTTGGATTATTTTCTTTTTAAATTTATTGTAATATATTTTTAAATTTTAATATTTTGAACAAATTATTTAAAAAATTATATTGTCTTTAAAAATTAAAAAGAAAATAAACTTAAGAAATATGAAGATTTTTTAAAAATATGAAATTTTCTTTTAAATATATAAAAGTCATTTAAAATATTTATTTTATAAAATTAAATTTTAAAATTTTATTAAAAATAAACTTTAAAATAAATAAGTGAAAATACTTCAAAATACAACAAAAAATGTTATTTTTTGAATCAAGTCCCGTATCCTTACAAAGAACTTAATATGTGAAACAAATAACAAAATCTTGAACCAGATATATCAGATAGCAATCTATCTTTAAATTTATTTTTAAAAATATAATAAATTTAAGATTTTAAAATACTCAAAGTTAAATTTATTTATTTAAAAAATTTTAAATAAGAATTTTTTTTCACGTTGAGATTGTTAATACAAAATTTATTCATATAATGTCAAAATAAAACTTAAAAAGTCAAATCACTTAAAAGGTGGAGTTTCTACTTTGGTTGATTTACATGAAGGCACATCTAAAATTGTTCTGTACAAGAACCCAAGTGCCTACCCAAGTGGCGTGAAATAAAATATATTGCAATATGAAACAATCATATTGAGTTATTGTCAGTATTGTATAATATTATGATCAACCTTACTTATTTTTATAGCTAAGTAAAATAAATATTTTACAAAAAAAATTATAAAAAATATAATGCATAAGCAAGTATACCCCCTTAACCTTAGAGCTTATTTGGGTGAATAAATTTTACATATTTTTTTACAAGGTTTTTTTTGGACTGATTTTTTTGACTAGGTGAATGAATGTTAGATTTTTTTTTTTTACAAAAGGCTGAAGCCCAATCACTAAACATATATAAAGTTTAAATTGGAAGATATAAGATTAGTCTAAAAAAAGATATAGAAAACTAAATCACTAAAAAGACATAAAATTCAAATTAAAAGATACCAGATCAGTCAAAAAAAAACACAGTCAATCAGGCCCACTTCAAGACTGGACTGCAGGCCCAGACATGAGAAAGTCTAGGCCTAATGGACTGCATAACCCTCTTACCCATAACACGCTCCACTCTGCCTCTCGAGAACTCCCCTTCACCTCCTCTTCTTGAATCTCATCGTGCCCAAGCCTCCTGAGAAGATATTTTTACCCAAGAAAAAAGAAGTTCACGGTAGAATTTCTTTCAGTCCAATTTTTATATAGAAAATAAATTTAGAAATATAATATTTTTTTTTGAAAATTTAGATTCTTTTCTGTTTAAATTTATTGTAATATATTTTTAAATTTTAATATTTTGAACAAATTATTTAAAAAATTATATTGTCTTTAAAAATTAAAAAGAAAATAAACTTAAAAAATATAAAAATTTGTTAAAAATATGAAATTTTCTTTTAAATATTTTAAAAATTATATTTAAATTTTTTTAAAATATTTATTTATAAAATTAAATTTAAAAATTTATTAAAATTAAATTTTAAAATAAATAAGTGAAAAAGCTTCCAATTATAGTCAAAAGGCTATGTTTTGAATCAAGACCCGTATCCTTTCAAAGAATTCGATATGTGAATAAAGCAAGGGCTGCATTTAGAGTGTTAATAAAGCAAGGGCTGCATTTTTAAAGTTGTCACCAAAACACAATCTTTCAGTGATGATTTTTAGATATCGTCATAGAAAGGATGAATTTTTATGACAACTTTTTAAAATTGTCACTAAAAATTTACTTTCATTGACGATTTAATCATCACTAAAAGTTAGAAAATAAAATTTTTCTCCTACACTTTTTAGTGACGACTTGGTGGTCACTAAAAGTTAAAAATATACTCAATTAATGAATTATGCTCTCATTTCAAGGGGTAACAATTTATTTTAAATTATTTTCTAATATAATTTTAAAATTCAATTTTTTAACAAATTATATTAAATTATTTTTTCTTTTTAAAAATTAAAGAAAAAAAACTATAAAAATATAAGAATTAGTTGAAAATAATTTTTTTTGTCTATAATGTTTTTGTTGAAAATTTTTAAAATTTTGTTGAAAAAGTAAATATGGGAATGATTTTGAAGAGATAATAATGGTTTAAATAATTATTTGGAAAAAAAATAAAATTAAAAAATACATTGAAAAAAAAGGCAAAATGAAGTATGCTTTCTCACGCTGCAAAATGCAGGCAAAAAAAAAAAAAAAGAGGCTATTTTTCTTTTTTCTCTCCCACTCAAATAGTTTCCCCTCCCACTAATAAGTTGAAAAAAAGGCTGATTTTCTTTCCCTCCTCCTCTAATAGTTTCCTCTCCCGCTCACATTATATTATGTTGCCTATGCTTATAATGTGCAACAACCCAAAATAAAGGGTTACTGCTGAAGAAAAAAGAAGGTTGGATGGGAGAA
Source organism: Gleditsia sinensis (assembly GCA_037074535.1). Classification (NCBI taxonomy): domain Eukaryota; kingdom Viridiplantae; phylum Streptophyta; class Magnoliopsida; order Fabales; family Fabaceae; genus Gleditsia; species Gleditsia sinensis. The sequence continues at coordinate 72,583,376 of CM073466.1, read as the reverse complement.
AATAGTTTAAAAGAAGAAACCAAAAAAGAAAAGGAAACCCATTGCGTGAAAGAAAATGGGAGAAGAAATAGAGATCTCGCAAAGCTTCCTCTTCGTGAGGCTTTCATTGTAACATCCCTAATTTCGTTTCTTTTATTGATAAAAGTACATAAATATTTAATTAAGAAAATAAAATTTATTAAACAATATTTTAGATATCTAAGGAAATATAATCCTTAAAAATTCTTCACCTTATGTATATGTATAGAAAATGTTTTTAACATTAAGAGAACAAATAAAGAGGGAAAACTTAATAAGGAAAAACAATTAGAAATAACATACTAAAGAGATGCAAAATTCTTGGATAAGGAAGATAAATTTTTAGAAACAAATAAAGGTCTTAAAATTTCAAGAACATTTTATTAGAGTAATTTTTTCTAATTCAAGAACTAGAGTTACTAAGTTTAAAATCTTTACCCATACATTGGGCTTTTACCTTTGCACACTTCATATAGAGTTTTTTCACTTCACATAAGTTTCTAGTAAACCCATTGAATAACCTACGCAAGAAATAAAACATAAACTTAGACTAGAATATAGTAATTGGACCAATAGCTCAAAAATTATGAAAATGTGACCAAGCCCTACAAGAAAGGTAGAATTTTATCCAAAGCAAAGAAAATAGGTAGGAAGAAGCTCATAATGTGTAGGAATAAGTTCAAATCCAAGAAGAAAAATAAATTAAATTAAATTAAGTGATTATATAATAATGTAATAATAATAAAAATTAGATTACATGGCATTAAGACAAAAATTTAGCAAGTGATGTGATTCTACATTCATAATTTTGGCAAGTGGCATGATAATACAAGGCTTTAGGACAAAAACATCTATATCCTACACTCATAATTTTAGCAAGTGGTATGATAATATATGACATTAGGACAAAACATTTCTATCCCACACAAATAATATCAACCAAATAATGGAGATTCAAGGGCTAGAAATTTGCCACCTAAAAAGGAAAACCTATCATACTTGTCTAAGATAAAAGAAAATGAAAATGAATCCTTAAATCAAAGGGACCTTGTCCCTTATCTTAAGAACATATCATCATAATTTTCAAAATACAAATCTCCTTTTCCTATGCATATCTTGACTAAGGAAGAGGAAGACAAGAATATAAGTTGTTTGTTTTCCAAAAATTCAACAAAGTGTATCCTAATTGTGATAAGGTAGACCTATGATCATAAAATTTGTATTATTTGGTGGTCTATTTAAGCAAAACCCACCCCTATAACATTTTAATTTCGTCCAAGTGAGGAAGAGAGAGAAATAGAAGCAAGGTAGAGTGAGGAAATGAGAGAAATAGAGGAGAAGAAAGGAAGGAAGAAAAAGGAGAAGTTTAGAAGGCTAAGTACTCAAGGTAAGTTACCTTAATATCCACTTGAATTCATTTTTCTTGTTCATCCTTGAGGTTCAAAAATTCGCCCTCCTTATCTTACCTAAGCTGCTAGAAAAGTTAAGGGAAGGGAGGAATCTTGCTACTTCTTTCAAGAGAAAACAAAAAAATCAATTCACTAAGTAAGTTAGGGAGATTCTTAGGTAAGTTTAACAATATTTTTTTTTTGAAGAAAAGTTTTGAAACTTGTAATATTTACATGGGATTTTGATCTTAGAACTTTGATGATTGGTCATGGATGTTGCTATATCATGTTACATATTATGTATGTTTGAATACTTAAGTTGGTGTAGATAGTTCTGCATGGGTATGGCTACGGATGACAGAATTTTAAGCTTCTGTGTTTTAATTTCTGAGAATATTCTATAGGGAACCTAAAAAAATGGTTAACATAACAAATGTATATATATATATATCTCACGAATTTTTAGCCACTGGAATCATTCAATTTAGAGTTCATATGAGGTAGATATGGTCCGATTAATAAACAAAGGTCAGAAAATGGTTAATTAGGGAAGAATATGTTAAGATAGTTTCGATTTTTTAAATTTTGGGAACAATCTATAAGGAATTAAAATAAATAGTTAACATATGAATTATAGATATATGTGTCACGGATATTTAGCCACTATAATCATTTAATTTAGAGTTTATATGAAGTAGATATGTACTAATTAGTAAACAAAGTTCAAACAATGGTTAATCAGGGAAGAATATGTTAGGATAGCTTCGGTGTTTTAATTTCTGGAAATATTATATAAGGAATTAAAATAAATGGTTCACATATGAATTATATATTTATGTGTCACGCATGTTTAGCCACTGAAATCACTTAATTTGGAATTCTTATGAGGGAGATATGGACAGATTAGTAGGTAGAGGTCAGAACCTATCCGAGAAGAAATAACATGTACATTGAGGGAGTAATATCTCCTTGATTTCTTAATATTTCGCCACAATGTTCAACATAATAGTTTTAGATAATTGTTTTATCTTGAAATTGACACTGAGATCATCCACATCGGAGTTAAATTGAGAGAGTTGTGCTCTGATTAGTAAGAAAAGGTTAGATAGGATGAAAACCTACATCAAGAAAATAAAGAAATAAAATTAGTATTTAAAAAAGAAGATGAATCTTAATAAATGACTAGTATAGTTATAGCTATTGCCATTGTATGAACTTCTTACCATCTTAAGTGTGAAATTTTGACATGAAAATTGTAATAACCGTAAAATTTAACGAAAAATTTCAATTAAAGGGAATGTAGAATAAAAAAGAGAATTTTGACAATAAAGATAAGAACCAGTGAAAATATGTATATTTATTACATGGATTAAAGAATTACAAAAGAAATATGAGAATTTATATTTTGGCGCGCTATTAGCAAAAATATTATTATTTATGTAGAAATAATTATGATTTGTTAAAAGTAAGTGGACTTTTAAGTAAAAGAAGTATTGTGTTGCTTAAAATAATTATATCGGCCTCTAATGAATTTGTATGGTATTTTTAGAAATATTCTTTCTTTTAATATGAATTAAGATATTTGTTTTAAAATTTATTTTATTATTATTTTTATTAAGAAAAATCATGATTTAAGAGTTTAACTAAAGATTTATGAGAATGGAAATTTTTAAGAATTTTTGGGATATTTTATGATGAAAAATGGAATTTATATGAATTTATATAAAAGAAAATCCTATTATTAATTATTTAATAATTATTATTATATTTAAAAAAAAAAAAAAAACAAACACACGAAAGTCAGAATCATAAAACGAAACCGGGGGCGAATCTTCAGAAAGAAGAAAGGAAGAAAAAAACGGAAAGATGCATAGTAATGAATAGTGAGTGAATAGTAATCTCAAAATTTATCTTTCAATTTGGAGTGTTTAAAGGTTTCCGATACCAAAACTGAAAGTGTTATTGGATTCACGACGAAGAGTACTTCAATTTTGACCGATCAGTTTTTCAAATCAACCGTTGAATCGCCGTAGATCTGAAGTAGAAAATCTCGGTAAAAGGTAAGTTCTGAAAAACCTTACTTAGGGACTTCTAATTAGAAATCTGACTCCGTAGATGGATTCAGAAACTAGATAAATATTAGGATATAAAATTATTTTGTTGATTCGGTAAAATTTTTGTGACAGTGAATAGTGTTTTCCGGCAGTGAATAGTGTCGGTGAATAGTGTTTTCCGGCATGAATAGTATTTTCCGGCGGTGAACAGTAACCAAGCTCATTTTAGGCTTTTGGACCTTCCGGACTCGATTTTGGGGTCTGTTTTACCGAATTCAGACCAGGAACTAGGATTTTAGGGCTGTCCAATCTGGAGCCCTTACTTATGAGTGGGTTTTTCATACTATAGCGCATGTCTTATGATTTCGGTTTATAACTCTCTCTCTCATATGATTTTAACTAGTTGGAATGTATGCTAAATTGTTTTACTGCTTTGAAAACCAATATGTTCCAACCATGTTAGAAATTATAAATTTTAATCCTAGTTGAACCCTAGGTATGCAGGGCAAACATCTAGACTGATAATTCTCCATTTGAGCTAGATTTATAGAAATGCGAACTTAGTCATAGAAATGAACTAAGTTAGCCATGAAATGATTTGATGCATGATGAGCATATATACGACGTCTACGGACGATCTATGTTTAAAATGATTTGATGCATGATGAGCATCTATGTAACGTCTACGGACGATCTATGTTTAAAAGGGAAAGTTTATGATTATAAAGGTCTCCATGGGAATTCATGGATGAGATATATTTTAGAACGGAATTTTATGCATGAAAAGAGCTAGATGGAGAATTATAACTTTATTATAATGTTATTGAAATGTTTTACTTTAAACGCTTTGAATAGCATATTTTCAAATGTTTTCTATTGGAGGAACCCTTTTAGATCACTGTTAGCTAGCCGCAGGTAGTGCTAGCCTTGGTGCACCATGATCATGTTAAGGCTTCGGCCTAGGATACTGTGACGGGCATATGACTGCCTAAGACACAGGGAGTTAGGGTTGACTTATGTCTTCGCCTACAGTGATTGCCATACCCATTGCTATGTGCTTGGGGAAATTTAGGGTGGACTTATGTCTACGCCTACAGTGATTACCCTACCCTTGCTGTGTGCTTGGGGGAGATGATAGATTTGTCAGGAAAAACCTCCAATAAACTAATGCATTTTTTTTAAAGATTAAATATTTCTAAACAAGCTCATTCATCATTGTTATTGCATAAATATCTTCATGTATTACTTACCATGCATAATTGATTTGCTTACGGTTATTGATTTAATCATGTTTTATCTTTTGAACACACATTTGAACTGTTTAGCATTCTTTCAATAAATTATGGTTAAATGCTTAATGTTTCTATTGTTATCTTTACATTTGGATTTCAATTATTAAACCCATTGCGAAACACTCGTGCTTGGTTTGCCCTGTTTCAGTTATAGTATGATTTACTCATTCACTGAGATGTGGTAATCTCACCCCTCTTTTGTTTCCTCCCCACAGATAGTCAAAGAGACTTTGATCCAGCTACAGCTTCGTAGGAGGCTGAAGATAGTGTTGGTGAGCCCCAGTTTGGGCAAGGCTCTTTTGTACTGTTTGTTTAGTTTAATTATGTCTAGAGTATCTCCATGAACATACAGGCAGGATCCTCGCTTCTTGCGTATTTTGATGTGTTGTTTGAAAAATGGTTTTATATTTTATAATAATGTTGGTATTATGAGGCCATGGGCCAAGTTGAATCAGAATGTTGGATTCATGAGATATCATGAGGTATATATATATATATACATATATACAGTATTTTCTGATATTGGATGTGGCATATGTGGCCAGTTATATTTATTATGTACTCTGGATTGTGTGCTGGATGTTTGTGCATGCTATGTGTTAGGCTTGCGGCTAGGGGGAAACCCTTATGTCGTGCCGGTCATGTGTTCCATCATTTGGGGCCGTGACAAAGTGGTATCAGAGCATTAGGTTTCCCTGTGTTCATGGAGTAACGGACCTTTAGGTAGGACTTTGAGTATGGGTATGAATCCGGACATGCTTATACTCACGGTGCTGCTAAAGGGGTTCGATAGGATGTTGTCTTTTTGTTCAAGTAAGTCAGTTTATAGTATGCTATGTTGGCATGGTTAAGTGACGGTTGGGGTATATCTATTTTATAGCGAGATACCAGTTATATGAGATGTTACTTGGGAAAAGATCCATACAGAGTCTCTCCGCGTGTCCTTTTGAATGGTAGTAGGGCAAACCTCAGCGGAATGCTGAGTTTAGGCAAATCCTATACCACCAAGGTACGGAAGAGGTCAAACTCTGGTATGATGGTTTCTGAATGTGACATCTGTTGTACTCAGTTGTCTAGATATGGTAGAGTGTGATGTGATATTGAGAATGAATTAGTTGGCATTATGTCATGTCATTTTGAAATGTCACTAGAAGGTGATTAAATTCAATATTCTTAGAGAATTTTTTCTTTTGATACAAAGAAATCTTAGTGAGATACCCAGTAACCTAATCTCTGCTTTAGTAATCCATAAGTGATTACAAAAAGGTGCCAAGGATAGTTGGCAGTGGTGAGAGATGCTGATATAAAGTATACCACTGTAAATCAAGTTCCAGTGATTAGAAAATTTTCTGATATAATTCCTGAGGAATTGTCAGGATTACCCCGAAATAATAAAGAGAGTTTGGTATTGATTTATTTCCTGGCCAGCGTCTATATTTCCATATAGAATGGCACCCACTGAACTTAAAGAACTGAAAAATAAATAGTTACAAGACATGTTAGACAAGGGATTTAAAAGCCCTAGTATTTTTACTAGGAGTGCTCCAGTTCTATCTGTGAAAAAGAAAGATGGATCACTATGACTATACATAGATTATAAACAGTTGAGTAAAGTGAGAATGTGGAATAAATACTCATTACCTCGTATAGATGATCTATTTGATCAGTTAGAAAGTGCTCAACATTTCTCAAAAAAAAAAAAAAAATTTAACTTGATTAATTAAGGATAAGAGAAGAGGATAAAAAAAAAAATTTGCTTTCAGGATTCGGCATGGACACTATGAATTTATAGTTATGTCATTTGGATTGACAAATGCCCAGTTGCATTCTTGGACTTGATAAAAAATAAAATAAATATTGAAGTCATCCTTGGATTAATTTGTTATTATAATTATTGTTAATCTAGAATATTTCAAGAGTGCAGAAGTTCATAAGCAATATTTAAAGATAGTATTACAAACTCCAAGGGAGTATCAGCTATATGCTAAGTTCTCAAAATATGAATTTTGACTTAGTAATAGTACTTTCTTAAGGTATGTGGCTAGCAAGATGGTATCCAAGATAACTCTAAGAAGGTAAAAGTGGTACAGCAATGTCCACATCTTGCTACAGTTACAGATTAAGATCCAAGTCCAATTTGCGCTTTTTGCTGTTGTCTGCCGTCCATTCTATTTGAGCAATAGTTGGATCAGGTACATGAACATATGCTTGTAAGGCATCAATCAATTCCTCAGCATTTGAAGCTGAGATAAGAATTTGTCGTGCTGAGTGTGGAATAAACTTCTGTTCCACAGTTTGATCTAGAAAAGACAACAAACCATCAAAGAAATGATTAACATTTAACAAGCCTATCGGTTTGTGATGCATATTCAATTGTGCTCAAGAGACTATTTGGAAAATCTCCTCTAAAGTACCAAAACCACCTGGTAAGGCAATGAAGGCGTCAGCATTACTCATCATTCTAGCCATGCGTTCATGCATGGAAGCTACTCTATATTCTTCCCCAATTGTTTTCCCTATGTTGCTGGATGCAGCTAGAGCTGTAGGAATAATACCTAGAACTTGACATCCTCCTACATGTGCAGCTGTAGCCACACACCCCATTAACCCACAGTTACCTCCACCATAGACTAGATGAATTTTTCTTCTGGCCAGCACCATACCCAGGTTTTGTGTTGCTTTAACATACTCCCCATCTTTTCCAGGACTGGAACCACAAAAGACACAGATATTTCGAAACTGACGGAATGCGGTTCCCTCCATAATTTCTATCACCTTAACTCTGAGTATGAAGATAAAGATACTAATGTAAGCATTTATAGAACTCAGAGAAGGGCATATTTATAATAGTTATGCGAAATGGCCGGGTATTATTAGAATAACTATATGAGTGATTGGTGGATATCAGCTAAATTAAAAAAAAAAAAATTTCAAAAATGACGGCAAGCATGTATATGTACAGTAGTTATGACTGTGACCCATATTAACCACATAAAGAGCATAAGATAAGATATCACCAGAAATCTGTCTTTTTCTTATTGTCTTTGATGAAGTATTGATGTCTTGAAAGGTTGTAGGTGATAGCCGTCATTGTAAAAAGAAGAAAAAGAAAAAGAAAAGTGAAAATGCAAACCAATTCATTGTTGAAAAGGAACAATCAAATGGTTTATTTTGTTTTCTCAATGTTTTTACCAGTCGACTATTGGTTTATAAGTTGACTAGCTATTTTGAGAAATTTTAATGTGGACTGGTTATTTACAGTTGATTGATTATATATTTTGAAGCAACCAACTGCATCCTACCAGTTAACTATGTGCTCTTGTTATTCACAGACTTTATAGGCTCAGAAATATTTCTTTTCCATATGATATGCTTCCGCCGAATAACAATATCTTTGTATTAAATATTGGCACATATATTCAAAATTTGCGGCCACCAATTGCGGCCACCGATTTTCGTCGAAATAGCAGCTAGATTTTGTTTACAGATTTTCAAGAATTACGGCCACCGATTTTAATGCTTTTCAATGTTTGTCCAAATTTTTGACTTTCTATTTTGGCACCATTCTCTATTTTGTTTTTCGTCTATTTCACTGCATTCTCCCTCATTAACGGTTGGCATTAAATGCAAGGTTGTTTTCCCTCATTGCAAGGAAAGATAATTTCTAATCTTTGGAACTTAGTTATTATGGTGTTCAACTTATTAGTAGATTAAAGTAATAGAGATTTTGAAAAGAATAGATGGATGATGATGTAATGGTGCTTTGACGAATATAATTAAAGGAATTAACGGTGTTAAAGTTTTTGAAGAATAAAGTATAGAAAATAAGATTTAAGTTAATCTTGAAATTTTTAATTTGGAAACATGGAAAATATTTTGAGAATCATCTCTGAGAATAATGTAAGTAATTAAGATATTTGTGTTAAGAATTTATACTTTGCTAAATTGAGACTAGTATCTAGAATGTAAATCATGTTGAGATTTGAAAATTTACGTATAAATATTGTTAAGAAAAGAGATTTCAGAAGAAGTCATAAATTGTAAATATGGATAAACCGAGATAATAAGGATATACTGAGATAAAAATGGTACTAGTATAATGGTAAAAAGAAGATACAAATAAAATTTTTCATTGGCGGGTATGTTGACAAGTACGAATTGAATATATTATCTCAAGAGAGTTATTCAGGAAGTCTAAAAATCTTTATTAGACTGACTGATACTAAATTTAAATAATGTGTTTATACATTAGAAGTTATGCTTTAAGTATCTTTATATTATTGTGGTGAAAGTTTGGAGAAATTAATTGTCCTTTAGTTGAACTTGCTCATAGCAGTAATTATCATGCCAATATACAATGGCATCATTTGAAGTTTTACGTGAATATCATAGGTTTCTTAATATGTGAGTAAATTGAGAAAAGTTAAACTTTGAAAATCTAGTTTGGAATAACATGCAATAGATAGAATATGACTTATCTAAATTGATGATGCTAGCTTGGAGAGCATGCTTCAAGCATATATTTGTTTTTTTAGATTGGTGAGAGATTCCTTAGCAGAATCTGTCTATAATAAAATGATATTAAAAGATTTAAGCCTTATGTAAGAGGTGTTACAAATGTTTTGTTAAATGACTCAGTGGAGTTAGATTTATTATAAGATGTTATTAAAAAAAAAAGTGAAAATTAATTAGAAAAAGAAATACAAGTAACTCAATACAAGTCAAAAGTTTATAAGGACTATGAATGTTGAGCACTAGGAATTATCAATTGGTGATCACATATTCTTGAAGGACTCACCAATGAAAGAGGTAATGAGATTTGGAAAGAAAGGAAAGTTACACTTTCGGTATATAGAACCATTTGAAATTCTTGATAGGATCGGTCTACCACTTGCATTGGATAATGTTTATCCAGTTTTTTTTTCATGTGTCTATACTACGGAAATATTTACCGGATTCTACACATGTTATACAGTGTCCATAGATTCAGTTACAGAAAGATTTAACCTAAAAGGAACAACCAGTAGCAATAGTGGACTGACAAGTAAAGAAGTTATGGTTAAAAGAAATACCTATAGTAAAGGTGATATGGAAAAAAAAAATTAAATTACTCTTTTGAGAAAGCTACTTGGGAAAGAGAGGAGGATATACGGGCCAAATATCCGCATTTATTTGAACAATAAAGTTAGTGTTTATCTGCAACTGTGGTGATGAAATTCGGGGACCGAATTTCTTTAAGGGGGGAAGAATGTAATAACCGTAAAATTTAACGAAAAATTTCAATTAAAGGGAATGTAGAATAAAAAAGAGAATTTTGACAATAAAGATAAGAACCAGTGAAAATATGTATATTTATTACATGGATTAAAGAATTACAAAAGAAATATGAGAATTTATATTTTGGCGCGCTATTAGCAAAAATATTATTATTTATGTAGAAATAATTATGATTTGTTAAAAGTAAGTGGACTTTTAAGTAAAAGAAGTATTGTGTTGCTTAAAATAATTATATCGGCCTCTAATGAATTTGTATGGTATTTTTAGAAATATTCTTTCTTTTAATATGAATTAAGATATTTGTTTTAAAATTTATTTTATTATTATTTTTATTAAGAAAAATCATGATTTAAGAGTTTAACTAAAGATTTATGAGAATGGAAATTTTTAAGAATTTTTGGGATATTTTATGATGAAAAATGGAATTTATATGAATTTATATAAAAGAAAATCCTATTATTAATTATTTAATAATTATTATTATATTTAAAAAAAAAAAAAAAACAAACACACGAAAGTCAGAATCATAAAACGAAACCGGGGGCGAATCTTCAGAAAGAAGAAAGGAAGAAAAAAACGGAAAGATGCATAGTAATGAATAGTGAGTGAATAGTAATCTCAAAATTTATCTTTCAATTTGGAGTGTTTAAAGGTTTCCGATACCAAAACTGAAAGTGTTATTGGATTCACGACGAAGAGTACTTCAATTTTGACCGATCAGTTTTTCAAATCAACCGTTGAATCGCCGTAGATCTGAAGTAGAAAATCTCGGTAAAAGGTAAGTTCTGAAAAACCTTACTTAGGGACTTCTAATTAGAAATCTGACTCCGTAGATGGATTCAGAAACTAGATAAATATTAGGATATAAAATTATTTTGTTGATTCGGTAAAATTTTTGTGACAGTGAATAGTGTTTTCCGGCAGTGAATAGTGTCGGTGAATAGTGTTTTCCGGCATGAATAGTATTTTCCGGCGGTGAACAGTAACCAAGCTCATTTTAGGCTTTTGGACCTTCCGGACTCGATTTTGGGGTCTGTTTTACCGAATTCAGACCAGGAACTAGGATTTTAGGGCTGTCCAATCTGGAGCCCTTACTTATGAGTGGGTTTTTCATACTATAGCGCATGTCTTATGATTTCGGTTTATAACTCTCTCTCTCATATGATTTTAACTAGTTGGAATGTATGCTAAATTGTTTTACTGCTTTGAAAACCAATATGTTCCAACCATGTTAGAAATTATAAATTTTAATCCTAGTTGAACCCTAGGTATGCAGGGCAAACATCTAGACTGATAATTCTCCATTTGAGCTAGATTTATAGAAATGCGAACTTAGTCATAGAAATGAACTAAGTTAGCCATGAAATGATTTGATGCATGATGAGCATATATACGACGTCTACGGACGATCTATGTTTAAAATGATTTGATGCATGATGAGCATCTATGTAACGTCTACGGACGATCTATGTTTAAAAGGGAAAGTTTATGATTATAAAGGTCTCCATGGGAATTCATGGATGAGATATATTTTAGAACGGAATTTTATGCATGAAAAGAGCTAGATGGAGAATTATAACTTTATTATAATGTTATTGAAATGTTTTACTTTAAACGCTTTGAATAGCATATTTTCAAATGTTTTCTATTGGAGGAACCCTTTTAGATCACTGTTAGCTAGCCGCAGGTAGTGCTAGCCTTGGTGCACCATGATCATGTTAAGGCTTCGGCCTAGGATACTGTGACGGGCATATGACTGCCTAAGACACAGGGAGTTAGGGTTGACTTATGTCTTCGCCTACAGTGATTGCCATACCCATTGCTATGTGCTTGGGGAAATTTAGGGTGGACTTATGTCTACGCCTACAGTGATTACCCTACCCTTGCTGTGTGCTTGGGGGAGATGATAGATTTGTCAGGAAAAACCTCCAATAAACTAATGCATTTTTTTTAAAGATTAAATATTTCTAAACAAGCTCATTCATCATTGTTATTGCATAAATATCTTCATGTATTACTTACCATGCATAATTGATTTGCTTACGGTTATTGATTTAATCATGTTTTATCTTTTGAACACACATTTGAACTGTTTAGCATTCTTTCAATAAATTATGGTTAAATGCTTAATGTTTCTATTGTTATCTTTACATTTGGATTTCAATTATTAAACCCATTGCGAAACACTCGTGCTTGGTTTGCCCTGTTTCAGTTATAGTATGATTTACTCATTCACTGAGATGTGGTAATCTCACCCCTCTTTTGTTTCCTCCCCACAGATAGTCAAAGAGACTTTGATCCAGCTACAGCTTCGTAGGAGGCTGAAGATAGTGTTGGTGAGCCCCAGTTTGGGCAAGGCTCTTTTGTACTGTTTGTTTAGTTTAATTATGTCTAGAGTATCTCCATGAACATACAGGCAGGATCCTCGCTTCTTGCGTATTTTGATGTGTTGTTTGAAAAATGGTTTTATATTTTATAATAATGTTGGTATTATGAGGCCATGGGCCAAGTTGAATCAGAATGTTGGATTCATGAGATATCATGAGGTATATATATATATATACATATATACAGTATTTTCTGATATTGGATGTGGCATATGTGGCCAGTTATATTTATTATGTACTCTGGATTGTGTGCTGGATGTTTGTGCATGCTATGTGTTAGGCTTGCGGCTAGGGGGAAACCCTTATGTCGTGCCGGTCATGTGTTCCATCATTTGGGGCCGTGACAAAAATATTTTATAAAGTGATATTTGAAATGGTTATGTTCATAGCATGATTACCAATGATTTTTGGTAATAGTTATATTTTGATGAACATACTTGTTATTAAAAACATATTTTTTGCTATCATTGTGAAGAGAAAAGAAATGAGCACGGTCACATGGCAATCCGTGTGGTGCACCAGTAGGGGATGCGCTACCAACGGTTATGATCATGTTAATGAGAAAAGAAAGAGAAAGTGAGTCATGTCGGACGGAGCGAAAAAAGCCCGTACCGGAGAGTAAAAAATACTCACCCTGATCGGGGTAGCTTGATATGAGAATAAATTGATAGTCATCATATGATATTCTGAAAATAGTTAATCATGTCAGACATATCATTACTGTATGATTCTTATGTGCATAGATATAATGCATTCATGTGACCAAAAATATTTTCTGTAGTTTATACAGTTGAACATGACATGATGAACTATATTAATGGTAAATTATGATTTATTGTTGAACCTACTGGGATTTAATTCTTACTATATTTCCATATCATGTTCAGAAAAATAATTATGCAGATTTTCTCTATGACACTTATTATTTTTGTACGTTGGATCGAGGTACCTTACCTTGGGCAACTACCAGTTATATCAGATGTATCTGTCGTAGATGTGACTGAGATTCCGATGGAAGTGCCACCCGCACCAGTGTCCCCAAAAGTAGTCGACATAGATGATTAGAGTTAATATGTATCTTTGTACAAATGTTTGTAAAATAATGGTGTGTATGGAAATTCAGTATTGTATCACTGTTAATAACAATTATGCTTGGTTAAAGTGATTACGAGTTAAGTGGTTAGAATTAAAGTAGTAATAACTTCATGGAATTTTACAAATATAACAAAAAAAAATTTTTTTTGTTACATTTACATAAATAGAGTTGTTACATTCATCACAGAGCAGTCCCCTCCATCAAGCATCAACGTGCACATAACCAGCTTCATCGTTGGTTAACCACCATCATCGTGTATCACCGTCAAACAACCATCGCACATAGCCAACCATTGTGAGGTCATCGTGAAATGCTGTGAAACTACTGCAAAAACTACCAAGAGCAATGCTGTGAACCAAAGATTTTGGGTTTCATGCATGCGGTTAGCATGTCTTCTTTTCATTTTCTTAGTTTTAGTTTTGCAATTCAGATTAAAGTTTGAGAAATTCATCAAAATGCTTATGAATTTTGTTGTTGACTTTGCTTTTAGAAAGTTATAAATTTTTTGCTCCTGATTTGTTCCATGATGGTTTTTCATATGATTCATCTTGTTTACTGTATCTTTTTTTTGTTTGAAGCTGTGAGCTGAGCTTATTTATGTACAGATTCATAGTGGTATAAATTGAGAAGATAAGATTTGAGATTTATTCTAGATGCTTATGCGATCTAGTTTAAGTATCTAATTTAGGGGTTTCCCTTATATGTAATTTGTATATGTGCATGATATCTTGGGCTTTTGTATGGAGTTGATTTAGGAGGTTCTCCATTTAAATTTAAGGATTTCAAGGCTTGGACATATGAATGCACATTAGGTGTTTGATAAAATGCCCAAGAGAGATTTTTAGTTATATGATCTCTTAAGTTTTCAATTTTTAGCACATTAGGTGTTTGATATATGTCCACATATATGCTGGGCTAATTATGAAGTTTTGACCAACATCATGCAAGGATCCCATCTAGAGAGAAGCTTCATTGTTTTTTGCTGCTTCGAAGGTAACACCTCTCCTGCGCATTATGATTCTTTCAACCCATTAGTGAGAGCAGTGTAGAGGTACATGTCAGGTTTTTAGTGCATTGAAAGGCCTTGATGGCACTGTCAATGGAGTTTAACTTATTGTAAAGTCAAATAAGATTATTTTGGATTTATTTTGCTCTTGAACTGATGGTTCAACCTGTCAAAACTGAGGGGCGTTTCATCTTCTTTTTTCTTTAGGTTTATTTTGCTGTTTTTGTATGTCTTTCTTTCTGGGTCTGTTGAAAATTCTGCTAATTTGGTTTGTTCATGTAAGGGGTCTTTTTTTTCCTAAGTTTTAGTCCTATAGAACTAAATGGCCTTATTAACGTGAGTCCATTTAGGTGAAATTTGCTGTTATAATTAAAATTTTGGCTGTGTCGAGATTAATATATTCTGAATTTTTAGGAATAAGCTGAAATGTTTGAATAATCAATTGAAAATGGTTTGCTCTGTTTTTTTCCTAAAACAATGTTAAGGTTCTTAAAAAAGTAGCTTCTCAGCTTAAAAAATTAGTGACTTTTTTAAAATTTTGAAAATATTGTTTAAGCCTTGATTTTCTTTCAAATTTTCTTTTCTCTATAGAAGCTGAGATTTCTCTGAAAACCTTGTAAATACCCAAAAACTTTAATTCACTATACGAAGAAAGTGTGTCCCTTTGATTCTTGTCTTGCTTTTTGGTTTCGGAGAAGACAGTTGCTGAATTTGTTGGTTGATGATGCTTTTGGACTCTTCTTCTCTTGCTTGAGCTTGAAGTATTACTTGCTTTCCATGGAAATATCCCTCCTCTTCTTTTCATCTTTTTTTCTGGGTGAATAATGCTGTCCCTTATCTTTTTTGTGATTGGAAGTTGCAACCAATTGAAAAATAATTTACATTCAATTTTTTTTAATCTGTTTTATAAATCATATATTATTTTTCCTATGGGCATAGGCAGTATAACATCTTTTTCTGCGGACATTCTTTTGAAGGTCTCAAACTATTTTTTGTCAAGTCTACCAAGACTGAACATGATAAGAACATGAGACTTTTTTCTTATATATTTTAAAATGTCAAATAATATTAAAATGCATACTCTTAACTATCCTTCTTCTTTACGTTTTTAAATTCCTTTTTGCATGTATGTAATGTTTACTATTTTTTTATAGTTCTATAGAAAGCATAAATGGATTAAATAATGAATGTATATTTATTCGATAAAAATTTAAAACAATAAAAATTAGTATGAAATTTTGCTAAAATTGTTATGAATGCCGCAATATGTTTGTGGATGACAATATGTTTATCAGAACTTTTCTAATTTTTTTATATAAAAAATAGTAAAAAACAACTTTTGACTACCAATTACATCACCTAATTATTATCATATATTAATTTTAAAATATTTTTAAAATTATTGCATGCTTCTTCTTTTTTATGTTTACTGTCATTTCTATTGTATCATCAGTTTAACGCGTAAAGCAATAAAAATTAGTATAAATTTTTGTTAAAATTGTTATGAATATCTTAGTATGTTTGTAGATAACAACAAATTTATCTGATCTTTTCTAATTTTTATATAAAATAGTGGTAAAAAGCAACTTTTAACTACCAATCACATCACTTAATTATTACCATATATTAATTTTAAAATATTTTTGAAATTATTGCATGCTTTTTTTTATGTTCACTATAATTTATTTCTATTGTATTATTAGTTTAAAACGTAAATTTATTTTACAGTTTAACATTATTAATTTTACAGCAGTATATGAATATCCTTCAAAGATAACCACCGTCAATGCTTAATTTAATTTTAAATGTTCAAAATAATTGAACTACATATATATATATATATATATATATATATATATATATATATATATATATATATATATATATATATATATATATATAATTATTTTTTCTATTTAATTTGCTTTAATTTTATTACTTTCAAGTATTAATTTGTTATTATGTATTATAAACAGAAACAAATTCTAATAACTCCAACGAGTCATATTATACCAAATTTTACAACAAATGTAGCACTAGTATCTCCAAATGAACCACCAAATTAATTGTAGCACCAATATTTAATAGCTCTCTCGTTATATATAATATTTTTGATTAATTGACATTTTATAATTGTTTACAAACAATGTTATTTTTGAAATTATCCTATATATATTTTTATTATTTTTTTTTATTCTTTTATTTTTTATTTTTTCAACTACAAATAAAATAATAAATGCAAAAACAAAATTTTAATATAAAAGATTCAGTGATGACTTTTAGTCATCACTGAATCTTCATTGTTCGACGAATTTAGAAACAAAATATTTCGTCTCTAACTTTAGAGATGAAAAATTTCATCTCTAGATTCAAAAATAGAATATTTCATCTCTAACGTCAGAAACAGAATTTTCCGTCTCTAACATTAGGATAAAAAATTCCATCTCTGTAGAGACGGACGACTTAACTAAATTTAGAGAGAAATTTTTTTTCTTTTAGAAACAAAAACATTTCGCCTCAATTTAGTGACAATATAAATTTCATCTCTAAATATTAACGACTGCATATTTAGAGTCAAAAATGTGTCCGTCTCTGATTCCATCTTTAATAGAGTTAGAGACGAAATCATTCCTATTTAGAAACAAAATTTTTCCATCTCTAAAATAAATTTTTCTACTAATGTTAGTTGCCATTGCTCTATAACAGAGTCGAAAAGGACAGTGGCAGCATGCATCTTGACCCCAAATGAATGCATTATATGTGCACCAAAATCACCAGAAATTAAGGCGTGCGGAATCATACAGAATAAAAATTAAATTTTTACACTTTTATGAGATTTTTTTTAATTTATACAATTATGATTGTCACTGTAATTTTTTATTACAAGTTTCATTAGAAAATTTACATTGATCTAGTTTTAAAAATGTTTTTGGGCTAAAACTCAATGGCCCTTTATCCCTGCTTCGGACAAATATAAACAACCATATTAAAGTCCATTTTTTATGTAGGCCGTCCATTTGTACGCAGATTGATCAGTTTAACTTTTCTATTTGATGGACTTCATTGCTTAAAATTTAACTTACTAAAATGCTAGTCTACGTTTCACTCCAAAATTTAATTGTTTATACTTTATGATAAAATTTTATTAATACACGATTATAATATTTATACAAATTTAAAAAATTTTATCATTTTCTAACTGTTTAACTCTTGTGAAGAAGCTCGCAGGTTTGTTGTTAACGTGGGGTTCGGTTGGTTTTAGTTCACTAAACTGAATCGGTTATAAATTTTATTCAAAAAAATAAATCTCATCGGTTTAATAGAGAACTATCAATCCAAGCCAATCCGATCACGTAACAAATGGGTTCGATTTAGTTAAATTCTTTTTTCTTTTCACTCAAAGGATCTTGCCTTAACTGTGAAGTGACTCACCCGATCTTTGTTGGAGAAATTGTCGACCGGATATCTATAAACCGCTTCTCGGCGCCTGTGCACCCAGCCGCCGCCGTTCTTCGGCGGAGATGAGAATAAAAGTTCCATTAGAAACACAGAAATCTTCCCTTCATTCTTGCACAGTTTCGATATTGCCAGAGAGAATTATCAATTTCTGGATAGGATGCAGACAGGGCGAAACAACCTTCGAGCTCAAAGATGAGCTCCGAGAGAAGATGTAACTCGTCTATCTGTAGAGCTTGGAGAAGAATATCGGAGAAACAGGAGGTTCAGCTTCGGGTAGAGGCCAGGTGAAGCAGATTCCAGACAGTGAGTGATTTTTTTAATAAGACAAATAGTCCTCATCATAAATTTATTTTTAGGAGCCGTGCCAGGAGAAATAAATGCGGTTTGGGAACTTGCGGGCGCCCCTGCGTTCAATTTCTGCGGCCGGCCTCATTAGTCACTACAGTCATCAGTGAGTCATCAGTGAGCGGCGATTAATGCCAACATTTTTTCAAAATTTATTTTTTAATTGGTGTGAATTCTCTGAACTCTCCTGACTTTCATAAAAGGCATAGTTAATCAGAAGTGCGCGTGGCTCAAGGCTGAGTTCATTCTTTTTAGATTTTGTATCATCTGTAGATTTTTACATTGAGACGACAATTCGATAAAAAAGCGATGCCTATAAAAAAAATTGAAGAGACGTGAAGATTAGGCAGAGTTTAGCTTCCTCAGTCGCGGCGTCGACCTCAGAATTTGAATGACAGATGACAGTCAGAGACATTAATATTTTTCTATTAACAAATGCATTTAATTAATTAGCCGCTCTAAAAGCTTACTTGAACGTACATGTTTTCAAAGAGTGGGATAAATTCTATTAACAAATGTGCTTAATTACTTAATTAAACTAAAAGCTTCCAACGCCATCAGGTCATTACCCGATCCAGCCTTGTGATGCTGATTTAAATTTAGAGTAAATTATTATTTTGATTCTCCAAAAGAAATCGTTGACTCTATCAACTTAATTCTTAAAAAATATTTATTATTATTTTAATCACAATTTTCTAATAAATATACCATTTGAATCTCTAACTTCGTGTTTGTTGAAATAATGTCAACAGCTTATGTGAATTAATTAATTTTATCTAACATAAAATGTTAAACGGTGAATGGAGAATGTCAAAAGTAAGGAAAATCTATTATTTTTATAATAAAATTGGAGCCAATATACTATTAATTGTGATTAACTTTGACCTCAATTTTATTAAAAAAAATGTTTTTTTTTTTTTGCTTTCATCTAAATTTTAACAATGTCCATTAGAAGTTGTCGTTCCTTATTACATAAAATTAGATCCCATTAATGTTTTATTCGTGCATACGATGACTAAAATTAAAATTGTGACAAATATTTTTGAATATTCAAATTAACGATATATGGTTCTTTCATTGACAAAATTGTATATTTATGTGCCCGTTTGATATACTGAAATGAAAAGGAATCTGAGATGGAAAGCAGAATTTCAGTGTTTGGTATGATGAAATGGAGCATTCCATGTAATGCTCCATTCTATCATATGATGGAAAGTGGACTCCTTCCAATAATGGATGGAATTCATGATTCCATCATAAAATAAGGCTAACTTTAAATTTTTTTGTATTAAAATAATTTAATTTAATTATTAAAAAAATTAATTTAAATATATTTTGTAAAAATTAATTTATAAAAAAAAATTAAAAAAAAAATTATTTTTTTTTTATTTAAAAAAATTAATTTAATTATTTTATATTAAAATTAATTTAATCATTTTGTTTATCTTATATTTTTATTCTTTCAATTTCTATTAATCAAATAATAAAATATTATATTACCTAATTTATTTCATTACATACTAAACAAGGTAATGGCATTCTATTCTCTTTTCCACTCTCTTTTTCTTTTTTCTTTCCATTTTACTTAAATTTATTCCAGCGTACTAAACGGGCACTATATTGTATACGACTAACATTAGTTTTAAACGGTTAACATAATTTTCATGAATTTAATATAGATGGAGAAAACATTCTACACTCTTCCAAAATGTAAGCTTGCTTAGGAAATTGTCGAATTTCCTACCACAGACGGTGGCTTAAATATTTATATTTAAATAAATATTGAGATGCTTTAAATTAAACAGATCGATTTGTTTCAATTCCTACTTCGTAATATACAAAAATAAAATAATAAGTAATTAATGATGGTTCAATGACAAAAAAATTTGAATAATTTGCATAGTCTCAAACTTGCCAAATATAAAAAAAAAACAAGATAATGACTTTTGAACAAATTTTATAAAGATAAATTAAATTTAGTATAATGTATTTACAAAGGCGGAAGCCATTAAATGGAGAAAGAAACTCGGTCGCGTTGCATTCCCAAAAAGACAAAAATAACGAGTCTTCAAAATAATATAATTTATATTTTATAAAGACATAAATTTAAATTTTATTATTGATATAAAAATTTTGTTGACAAATTATTTATAAATATTTATAATTGGCTTAAATTTATATATATATATATATATATATATATATATATATATATATATATATATATATATAATATGGTCACGTGACGGTGATTACTGGCAACATTTGGTCAAAATTATTTTTTAATTGGTGTGAATTCTTCGAACTCTCTCGTCTTTCATTAAAGGCATAGCTATTTAGGAGTGCACGCGGCTCAAGATTGAGTTCATCATTTCTGTAGATTTTTTAATTAAGACGATAATTCGAAAAAAAACCAACGCCTATAAACAAAATTGAAGGGACGTGAGATTTAAATAGAGTTTAGAGTTTTCCCAGTTGTCGCGTTGATCTAAGAGTTTGAATGACAAATGACAGAGACATTAATATGTTTCTATTAGTTTTAATCATATAAGATTCTTTCAGAGATAAAATTACACTTTTATAGCCGCATATTAGCTAACAAGTTCAGTGCTAAAATAAAAGATTCAAGTACTTATATTCTTCGAAAAAAATCACTTTTATTTAATATGATAAATAAATTTTATATGAGATGCAGTTCACTTTAAAATAAAATTAATAAATTATTTTCAATAATTTTAAAAATTTTGAACACTTTGTAATTACTGATAAATAAAGATAATTTTTCCATCAAACTATTATTTTCTAAATGCAAAGCTTAAATATTAATTAATGTCGCTTTTGAATTAAGTTGACGTTAAAATTAATTTAATATTAAAATTATGATATTTTATTATTTTTATTTAATTTTGTATATAAATTAATACTCAATTAACATTAATTTGATATTAAAGACTCTTGTAAATAAAATTTTTAATTTTTTAATTAAGAATTAATTTTATTTAAAAATTATATTTTTAAATATCACAAAAATAATAAATTAATATTAAATAAATATTTATTTATATATCAAAATTAAATTAATATTATAAAAATTATAATTTTAATTGGTAGCTTATAGTTCATAACTAATATGTCGTGTATTTCTACACTTTTATAAATGTCGTATTTTAAAAAAATTAGTCATGGTAGATTATATATAAACACCAAAAAAATGAAATTTAAAAATATTTTTTTAAAAATAAATTATTAAAATAAATAATACATTTTTTTAAGACTTTCTAATTTTATTAACTTTAACGTTCGACTGTCATTTTTGCGTTGTTTGTATCTTCTTGTGAAAGAATCGTTAAAATATTCTAAAATAAAATTTAAAAAAATAAAAATAAAGTGTTATCGTAAAAAATATTTCAATGTCTCTAAAAAAATATTTTAATCTCAATTTTTATTTTATTATATTATTATCGTGTTGTTCAAAATAAAACTAATTTTTAAGAGCATATATGGGTCATTTTCGCGTTGTTTGTATCTTCTTGTGAAAGATTTACGTTGGAACGTCATTTTCAATTAGTTTGTGTCAACCATGTGGTAGACTTTTGTTCAATGATTTTATAAAAAAAATTAAATAATTGATTTGGAAATAAGACTTTATTGAACCAATCTTCACGTTTAATTGAATTATTTTCTTTTTTATTATTATTTTTATTTGGTGATAAGAATCAAAATTTAATTTTTTATTTTAATCTTTTAAAAATATCATATTGTCAAAAAATCATAACGTTAACAAATGTGCATTTAAGAATTTATTTGATCCAGTCTGGTATGCTATATTTTTTCAAGTGTTGTCTTTAGAGAAGAAAAATCCACGTACGAAATTAACTTGTATGGGTGGCTTTACTCTTTTGCAATGCAATATATTTGAGGAGTAACATTCAAATTTAATTTTTGTTTAACTTTAAAATAATAAAAAGAAAATTGATATTGTAAAAATACAGTGTTGTTGAAAAATTATTAATTGAGAGAGAAATTATTTAAAATTATTCAGGCATGCAGATGTAATAAACTTTATTTTATCTTACATTTTACTAATTACTAGCAGATCTTTCAAGAAGATATGTATGTCTTTTCACCAAGACCTTTAAGGTTGGAAATATTTAGTACATTCGCTATCCGTGGAATTAAGTTTCACGTGAAATTGTTATTTTCGCTCAGTTTGTTAGTCCCCTGAGAGAGAATTTTATTCGATGATTTTAAGCAAGAATCTAAATAATTGACTTAAAAGTACGAGTTCAATGGACCAAGCTTCCCGTTCAACTGTATCATTTTTTTTTACTATACTTTTTTAATTGGATAAAAAAAAATATGTTTTCCCATTTGGAATTTTTAAAATTTAATTTTTATCATTTAAAAATAATCCTATTTTCAAAAAACTCATTACATTAAATTTTATTAATAAATTTACTAATTTAACTTTAGAATAAATTATTATTTTAATTCCTTAAAAAAATTTTGTCACTGATAATTTAATCGTTCGAATTCAATTTTTTTTATTGTATAGTTGCCGACAAAATCAATTTTAATATAATAAAATAAAAAATATGTCATTTTTAACCACTATCCCAAGCTTTCCGTTCATAAATCATTTTCACTCAGTTATTATCTGACGTGACATATACTTTATTTTAAGACCCAAAATAATCCAAGCTTCACGTTCAACTATCATTTTCAAAATCTCACCGGATCTTTGCGGGAGAAATAGGCTGTCCATTTGTTCGCAGATTGATCAGTTTAACTTTTCTATTTGATGGACTTCAGTGCTTGAAATTTAACTTACTTAAATGCGCGTCTAAATGGGCCAGCAAAAGATGCTCGCAGGTTTGTTCGTTAACGTGGGGTTTGGTGGATTTTAGTTCACTAAACTGAATCGATTATAAATTTTATTTAAAATAGAGAACAATCAATCTGAACTAAATTGATCAAATAAAAAATGGGTTTCATTTAGTTAAATTCTTTCTTCTTCTTCTTTTGGTACAGAATTCTTTCTTCTTGTAATTCAGAGGATCTTGCCTTAACTGTGAAGTGACTCACCAGCTCTTTGTTAGAGAAATTGTCGACCGGACACCAATAAACTGCTTCTCGTCGCCTGTAGGAGATGAGAATAAAAGTTCCATCAGAAACACATAAATATTAATTAATGTCACTTCTTAATTAAGCTTACGTTAAACTTAATTTAATATTAAAATTATGATATTTTATTATTTTTATTTAATTTTTTATATGGATTGGTATTCAATTAATACTGATTTAACACTAATAATTCTTGTAGATAAAATTTTAATTTTTTAATTAAAAATTAATCTTATTTAACAATTTTACTTTTAAATATTATGAGAATAATAAATTAATATAAAATAAATATTAATTTATATATCAAAATTAAATTAATATTATAAAAATTATAATTTTCATTGGTAGCTTATATTTCATAACCAATATATGTCATATCTTAAAGAAATTAGTCATAGTGAATTATACATAAACACCAATGATGCCCCAGGCTCCACGATCAACTGTTATTTTTACGCTATTTGCGTCTTTTGTGAGAGATCAGTTAAAGCATCCCAAAATAAAATTCGATGAAAATATATAAAGTGTTATCGTAGAAGAGACTTCGAAGTCTCTAAAAAAAAATATTTTAGTCTCAATTTTTTATTATTATATCATTATCGTATTATTTAAGATAAAATCAATTTTTAAGAGTATATACGATCCACCCAAGAAACACAAAGACTTTGACTAATGCCCCAAGCTTTACGTTGGGAAGTCATTTGCCTTTGGCGTTACGTTGGGACGTCATTTTCCTTCGGCTTGTGTCAGCCGTGTAAAAGATTTTTGTTCAATGATTTTATAGAAGAAACTAAATAATTGACTTGAAAACAAGACTTCAACTACACCAACCTTTACGTTTAATTGAATTATTTTTTCTTTCACTATTTTTTTATTCGTTGATAAAAATCAAAATTTAATTTTATTTTATTTTAATCTTTTAAAAATATCATATTTTCAAAAAATCACTACGTTAAGAAATGTGCCTTTGAAGAGTTTATTTAAATTTAAACATAAATATCATTTTGTCTTGATGATCTGGAGTAACTAAACTAACTTTTTGGGGTCCCAAATTCAATTTACTCCGTTGGTACTTTGAAAGTTGGCCATCTCCTTTTGTACTATTGCACCGTTGTTATGTTCAATTGTGGTATTGTACCGTCGTTTTCTTTAAATCTCGATCCATATTAATTAGAGCTTTTTTTTTTTCTTTGTCATCCAGAGCTTCACTCTTTATGGAGTGTGGGCCAAATCAAATTTATTTGGTTTACTTATTAGGTGTACGACGAAAAAACTTCATGAAAATATTACTTATAATTACATAGGGTAGCTAGCTTTTTTCTTTCATTTTTTTGATCAGATTAGGGTAGCTAGCTTAATTTATCATGAAGAGCAGACCAACATCTTCATTAATTATAATCAGAAAAATCGTTGTTTTAGCAAAGCTCAATGGGGCAATTTACATGAAATGGAGTGAATTGGGCTTTTATTGAAAACTTAGAGAAAATCAATTTTGAAAGTTAATGTAATAGTAAAATAATGGTTTAAAAAAAAATCATTGAACCAATGAAAAAAAAGTTCATAGTTTACTCGTCTAATGAACCACAATAATATATATAATATAATATAACATAAAAAATGTAATGGAAAAATCTCTAAAACATGACACATAATTTAATTAGGCATAAACAAGATTATAATCTATGATATTTAATTTTATCAATTTTAAAACATACTAATATAATAGAGATATTATAATTTTTTATTAAATTAACTCATAATTTATAAATAAAATGTAGCATTGATATAATTTTAATGTAGATTTTATATGATAATTCAAGATTAAATCATGAGCAAATACTTTTTTTAATAAATTAATATATTATATTTGTATGAATTAATGTTTGGTTATTAAATATTGCTTAATTATTTTAGTAGAATATAAAATACCATTGATCATTTTTTGTATATAACTTTCTTTACACTCAAGTATGGATATTTTATTCATCTACTATTACTTTAATTTTGATATCAAAGTATAATATATAAGAATACTCTACTAATCTCATGCTTTGTATAGACCTTAGAGCCACAATTAAAATACAAGAAGAATTAATCAAATCAAAGAATATTAAACTATTAGATTCAACTTGGATCTTATTAATTCACATCTATGTGTTTCTGGACCATATCTAGTACTCTTGATTGAATGGAATGCAAAATTACTGAAGTTATATATAATATTGAGACCACAAATGTAATACATTTTGAAATGAACGATGTAACATTTTTAAGCCGTGGCTGGCTGGCAGCCGTAACTCACTGTACGCTAAATTGAGAAAAAGAAATAAAAATATATTGGCTCCATGACATTTATCCTTATTTAATGTATCGGTATTTAAGACTTAAAAAAATCTATCAGGATATTTAATATAATTATAGTATAGTGTATATATATATATATATATACATATATACATATACATATATATATATATATATATATATATATATATATATATACATATATATATATATATATATATATATATATATATGTATGTATATGTATATATGTATATACATACATATGTACATATATATATATATATACATATATTTAAATAAATAAATTATGTCATGTATATTTTTATATAAAAACTTAACAAACAATTAATAATTTCACTTAACTTTTATCTAATATTCAAGAATCAAGATGCTTGGTGTTACATTATGTCATTATATATTTGCATCAAGTCGTACTATCCAAAATTTATGGCCACTTTATATTTTTATTTTTATTAATTTCTATAACATATCATTTTTTTTATCGTTTCTTCGATACCCTACAATCCTCATAAAACTTATTAATATACATTATACATTAATATTTTTATATGACAGGAGATATTAGATATAACCTAATTTTAGATTCCTAATATCTTGGATTCTATAATATGAGTTAGGCTAGGTACCATAATATAAAGTACTTTGATATTTAAAATTTCTATGTTTAGAATGAGAATTAAAAGTTGTTATAAAAGATATATAATTATTATTTTACAAAAATTAACAAAATTAAAATTAAGCAATAAAAAGGGTGGAATGTTATAGTCTTATAATTTTTAAGTGGTGTGAACAAAATAAAATAGTGTCATTCTATAATATCATATCTCGAATATGACATTAAATATCTTAAATGTTAATATACCAAATTTAAATAATTTGAATACTATTTTTCCATTACAGTATCTAAAATACAATGAAATTTAAGACCCATCAACTATAGTTGACAGCTACGTAAAGGTAGATATTTTTAGAAATTAAATTTTCAAATTAAGGAACAAATAATAACAACCAATCTATTCAACAATTCATATGATATTATTGTGAACATACATCATTTGATATTATAAATACCAGCCTTGAGCCAAACCTATCCATAAAACTTTAAGAGATTTGAAACGATGAATCCTTATTGCACCTTATTAACAGCATTTGCACCCAACAATTCACTGTCATGTAGCCACCCCATTAATCCTCAAACAGTCCAATATGGTTGTTCTAGGAAGACTCACCTCTACCAAAGCCACAAGCACATAAACATCCAAACTGTAAGGTCTAAGAGGAGTTGTAGTATTTTTTGCAGCCAAAATAGTGAAAACTATGGCAGCCTCCCTTCTGTTCCTGGGAAGCCAAGAAAGACTTTTGAAGGTAAAACCAACCGCACAACTTTCACGATGCCTGCAGATATAAAACCCTTCAGTTCTATTGGCATCGTCAGCTTTCTTAAGGGAAAGAACTATCTCATCACAGGTGCAACTGGGCTGGTGGCCAAAGGTACTATTCTCATTCTATTTCTTTTTCTGGATGCTGGTAAGTGTTAAGGATTACTTCAACTCAAATGCAATAGTTTAGGTGAAGACCATTAATAGTTTTACTATAAATTGGTAGATCAAACCAATTATCGCTAAATATATAAACATATTAATTTACTTTTTGGTAGAATCCACTTATAACATACTTACATGTTTAGCTATGATTGATTTAATCTACTAATTTTTTATAAAATGGATCTACTTAAGAATTTTTCGAAGTTTTATTACAACCTTTTAACAAGACAATTTTCACCTGAAAGCCCTTGAAAATTCAGAGGAAATTCAGGTGGGTCTGTGTAAAAATATTGTTAAGAGGGAGCTTTCAATTTTGCAGTTATTGTTGAGAAGATTCTAAGGATGATTCCCGAAACGGGAAAGATTTTTGTCTTGATCAAGGCAAAAGATAAGGAGGCAGCGATGGAAAGGCTAAAATCTGAAGTTGGTTTTTTTTTTTTTCTGTTTTTTTAACTTTATAAAGAAACTGATATGATTACTTGCATTAACATATGAACGTGTGCATTGTGTTGATCAGATCATAAATTCTGAACTATTCAAGAGCATCAAGCAAATGCATGGTAAATCCTACAAGGAGTTCATAATGAGCAAGCTGATCCCAGTCGTTGGAAATGTGTGTGAATCTGATCTTGGGATCGATGCTGACACTGCAAATGATCTTGCAAAGGAAGTTCATGTCATTGTGAGCTCAGCAGCCACTACCTCCTTTGATGAGAGGTTAGTTCTATGAATAAATTATGGATCCGTCATACTTTATACTAAAATTTAATTTTAATAAAAAAATAGGACAAAATTAAAGGATCAAACTCTCAATCATTAGATATTAATTAAACTATATTAAAATCATTTTATCTCAAAAATTTGAACAATTAAATAAAAGTCAATGAATAATTTTACTGGATGAAAGTCACTCCAACTAAGACCTCTTAGGAGCTTTTCAATTTCTTGGGAAACAGAAAGAAGAATCTTCCTGTGCTGCGCGCCTGGGTGTGCGCATGTGATCCCATGGCATTGCACTATGAAGACAGATTGAGAGAGCAAGTGGCATTACCATCGCTAGAAAGGATGGGGTGTTTCCACCCAATTAAGGGGCACATTCTTTTTACCGCCGCTTTAGCAACCGAAGTATTGAACTGATGAAACTCATTCTTTAGGCCGACAATATAAACCAAAATCTGAGTTGCAACCCAGTAACAAAAGATCAAATCAGCTTGAACAGCCTTTCCCAGTTGAGCGTAATCAGTTTCAAAGATCAAATCGGTCCACCCCAAATCTTTAGCCATTAACATAGCCTCCCTTGTTGCTTCAGCTGCATAGGGGCTAGGACAAGAAACAGTGGCACAGCAACTACCCAAGACCTGTCCTTCTGTGTTACGAAAGATAACCCTAGTTCCTGACAGCTTTGAATGAGATGGAAGGACCCATTCACATTAGCTTTGACAAAACCCGGTGGAGGGGATTCCCAATGGATATCTTCTGAGACTGAACCAGATTCATGGACTTGGCTAGACTGAGGAACCTCTTTATTCATTGTTGACCACCATTCTTGTGCCAAAGTCCCTGTGAGAGTATAAACTCTAGCTCACGTGATGGTTAGCTAGATTCTAACTATACTCACGTGACGTTAGTTAGATAAGTTCTATCTGTTGTATATAACCAAAAGACTGGTGCATTGCTTAGCATCTTCTTGAATAACAGAAATGCAAAGTATGATATGACTCTTTCTTCTTCTTCTACCATCTCTCTCTTTATTCTGTATTCTGTAGCTTCCTAAGAGCTTTCATGGTACCAGATCCCACTAGAGGTCTGCCACAAAGAATGTTTCAACTTCTAGTTCTGCCACATGCGTGAAAACTGAGTTAGTAGCGTTTTCTCATCCTTTATCAATTAAACTTGATGAAAAGAATTACCTTCTTTGAAAAAATAGATTATTGCAACTATTAGAGGCCATCAATTACATAAATTTCTTAATAATAAATTAAATGTTCCAACGAGATTTGAGTTAGAAGACGATGCAATCACTGGGGAATATTCAAAGGAATTTGTAGATTGGGATGCACAGGACCAACTGATACTTTCTTGGTTCCATGACTGTGTTATTACTGACCAGAGTTGTGGGATGTGAGAATTCTAGGCAATTATGGACTTTGCAATACAAAGAAAGGATCCATGTCTGTGAGTGAATATTTGCTGAGGATAAAAAATGTAGTAGACTCGTTGATTAGTATAGGTTGCCCAATGACAAAGAGTGATCACATCGATGCTATATTAGAAGGTTTGCCTAAAGAATATTTACCATTTGTTACATCAATAATCTCTAGAATTGATCCTTATACTGTGGCAGATATAGAATCTTTGTTGTTGGCACATGAAGCAAGATATGAACAGTTCATGAAATTTAAATCCTATTTTGTAAACGTTGCACAAGCAAATTTTGTAAATGGAGTTAGTTCAAGAGGATACAGTTCTGGTAGATTTCAGCACTTAGAAGTAGAGGACAAAGAAATGGAAATCCCAATGGTTGAAGAGGCAAAGGCAGATATTATTCAAATTTTCAAAATCATTTAAGTGATAAAATACCAACAATATGTCAAATCTGTGGAAAGATGGGACATCAGGCATTAAATTGCTATCATCGGTATGATCCCAACTTTCAATCTACAACAAGAAATAATACAAAATCATCAAGACAAGGCTCCCAAATGTCTGCAATGCTAGCAACCCCAGAAACTTTACTTGATGCATCCTGGTATCCTGATTCAAGTGCATCAAATGATGTTACTATGGATGAAAATAATCTGGGGCAAAAAGAATAGTTTCGTGGTAATGAAAAGCTGCATATTGGTAATGGTAAAGGTCTTCTTATTTCCCATATTGGCCACTCTCTTCTAAAATCCCCATTCTTCCCCAACTCCTCTTTCTATGCGTAACATTCTCCATGTCCCATCAATAGCTAAAAATCTACTTAGTGTGTCAAAATTTTGCAAAAATAATGACATATTCTTTAAATTTCATTTTAACTGCTGTCTTGTTAAATCCCAAGTTACCAAGAAAGTGCTTTTGACAAGGAAAGTCACTAATGGATTGTGACACTTTTGAGCTTTCACATCTAGGTCAACCTAGCAACTCAAATATCTCTGTAAAAGACAGCCTCCCTTAGCCTTCCAAGCAAACTCTTCATTGTCACTTTTTCCCTCTCAAATTAACAACAATCTAGATTCATGTACTTTTACATTGTGGCATAGTGAACTTGGCCATCCCTCCTGTAAAATAGTTAATCAAGTCATGAAAATTTGTAATCTTCAATCTTTTCCCAATAAAACTGAATTTAATAGTTGTAAATCATGTTGTCTTGGCAAGTTACATAAATTTCCTTTCTCTGTTTCCTCCAACTCTTACACGCATCCTTTACAACTTGTACATTTAGATATCTGGGGACCATCTCCCATTCCTTCTCTTAAAGGCCATCGTTGTTTTGCCCATTTCATAGATGTAGAACCAACTTCACTTGGTTTTATCCACTTAAACAGAAATCTGAACTGCTTAAAACTTTCCAGCATTTTAAAGCCATGGCTGAATTGCAATTTGATACAAAACTAAAATGTTTGCAATCTGATGGAGGTGGTGAATATCAAGCCTTGTCTCCCTATCTTGCTTCTCATGGTATTTTGCATAAATTAAGTTGCCCATATACACTCCAACAAAATGGAAAAGTAGAGAGAAAAAACAAACATATTACAGAAATTGACCTCACTATGCTAGCTCATACTAATCTTCCTCTAAAATTCTGTGTTAAGACCTTTCACACTGCTGTGTTTCTTATTAATTGACTTCCAACCCCTACTCTTCACCATAAGTCACCTTTTGAATGACTCTATCACACTAAACCTAATTACTCTTTCCTAAAGTTCTTTGGATGTGAATGCTACCTTTATGCTCGACCTTATAACCATCACAAACTCAACTTAAAATCTCATCCCTGCATTTTTATTGGCTATAGTGATCAACATAAGGGTTATAAATGTCTAGATTCCACAGGAAAATTTTATGTCTCTAAGCATGTGGCATTCCATGAAAATTCTTTTCCCTAACATGTACTCTTCTCTTCACAATCTCAAACACCCTCACCGCAACCATCCTCAACCACTTCATCTCTTATCTATAAGCTTAAATCTGATAAGTCTCACTCCAGTGCCTTAACCGTGTCACCAAATTTATCTACTTATCACAATATTGTCACTGATGCTTGCTTTGATATTAACAATGATACTCATGCCTCTGCTTTGATTCCTCAGCAACATTTCACTACAAACACGCATATATTAGCTCAACCTTTGTCCAATATTGATTCTCATATAGCTATTCAACCTTCTAAATCAAAGAAGACTAACCTTCCTTCTCATTCCATGATTATTCGAGCAAAAGATGGAATTTTCAAACCTAGAGCCTTCACAATATCTGCAGTTGATCAAGAACCCAAAACTGTCAAATCAGCTTTAAAGCGTCCTCTCTGGAAAAATGCCATGGACATAGAATACAATGCTCTTATGAAAAATAAAACTTGGCAACTTGTTTCACCTCCAAAAAATAGGCATCCTATAGGTTGCAAGTATGTCTTCAGGATCAAAAGAAATGAAGATGGCAGTATACAAAAATATAAAGATAGATTGGTGGCAGAGGGCTTCAATCAAAGAGAGGGACTTAAATACAAAGAAATATTAAGTCTAGTAGTAAAGTCATCCACAATTTGCACAATCCTTACTCTAGTCTTACAAAAGAGTTGGACCATAAAACAAATTGATGTGACCAATGCGTTTCTCAACGAAAAGATTGATGAAGAAGTTTTTATGGTTCAACCTCCTGGCTATGAAGTAAAATCTAACTCATCCTTAGTCTGCAAGCTTAAAAGATATCTCTATAGTCTTAAGCAAGCCCTACGTGTCTGGTTTGAAAAGCTGACCACCACTCTGTTTCAACTTGGTTTCATTGCAAGATGTTGTGATCATTCTTTGCTCAACGGAAAGATTGATGAAGAAGTTTTTATGATTCGTCCTCCTGGCTATGAAGTAAAATCTAATTCATCCTTAGTCTACAAGTTTAAAAGATATCTCTATAGTCTTAAGCAAGCCCCACGTGCCTAGTTTAAAAAGCTGACCACCACTTTGTTTCAACTTGGTTTCACTGCAAGCTGATGTAATCATTCTCTACTCATTCGTGCTACTCCATAGCACACTATTTTTTTTACTCATTTATGTGGATGATATAATAATTACTGGTTCTTTTTCAGTTGCTGTCTTAAATCTTATAACTCAACTTCATCAATTCTTTTCTTTAAAAGACCTGGATGATCTGAACTTTTTTTTCTTGGCATCCAAGTTCAAAAACTTGCTGATAGGTCACTACATCTATCTCAAGCTAAATATGCTCGAGATCTTTTAGAGAAAGCATGTATGCCTGATTGTAAATGGTATAAAACCTCAATGGTCTCAGGTATAAAACTGTCAGCTCATCAAGGAATCCTGTTGATGATTCACAACTATATCGTTCAATTGTAGGAGGCTTACAATATCTAACGATCACAAGACTTGAGTTAGCATTTCCCTTTAGAAAAAGGTCTACCAGTTTACGTCTAACCCTCATGACACTCACTGGCAAGTTGTAAAACGCATCCTTCGCTATGTTCAGTCCATTATTACACATGGGTTGGTGTTCAGACAACCACAACACTTAACTCTTCATGATTTTGTAGATGCTGACTAGGATAGTGATCCTGGTGATTGAAGGTCCACATCTGGTTCAGCCATTTACTTAGGTGATAATCTCATTTCATGGTACTCCAAAAAGTAGCATGTTGTTTCTCAATCAAGCACTGAAACATAATACAGGAGCTATGGGTTAGCATTAATCGGTTTGGGTCAGGTTTGGCCAAAATCTCAATCCGAAAAAACAATGGTCAGATTGCAAAATAGCCACCCGAAACCGACCATGATTTTGGGTAAACCAAAAAAGACGGGTTCAATTGGTTAGAGGAATTTCATGGTTGGGTTGTGGGTTATCCATCACTCCATCAAAGCAAAAACAACAAGTTCATCTACCATTCAAAATACACAAAATCAAATCATGATTCCTAAAGAGAAAGTGCAATCAAAATACTAGACAAAACAAAAATAAACTAACCAGAAGCTTTGGCAAAGAGAAATCCAAAAGGATTAGATCTGATGTTGTTGGATGTTGCTCAATTGCTCAGATCTGTGTCGAACTTCAACGGTTCAACCACTTCGTGTTGGAGAGACACACCTTGTAGGGAAAACCAAAGTTGCCGACACCAATAATCAAGTCCCGCAATAAGTTCTTGGTGACCTTGGTGAGTTTATCCATGGAGGTCTAAACATACGGATGAAAAACTAGTTTTCATATATGACGATGGAGGAAATCTCCGTCTAATCTAATTCTAGTAATAAAACGGTGATGTGATGATGAAGAGAGAGATCAAGGCCAAAGAGAAACTGTGTGATAAGGAGGCAACGATAATAACAAAGACGAAGAGGCTGAGGGACAGAGATAGGGGAGGCATTGGACTCTAGAGGACGAAGAGGCAGAGGGATGGAGAAAGATGAGAAGCGAAAGAATGAAGAGGCGAACATGCGAATGGGCGAAGACTGATTGAAGGATTAAGGTTTGCTAACTATATATAAGCTTAACAAAACAACATCGTTTTACTCTTTTTTTTGTATGTAAAGAAAAAAATAAAGGGCCTAGCATGCTAGTTGGGATTTGAACCCAGTTTCCCCCATAAGCTGCATCCATTTTCTACCGCTGTGGCACAAAAACTCAGATAAGATGTTTTTGGTTTTACTTTTATATATTTATCTCGGTTGGGTCAAGTTACAACAGGTTCAAATTCTTGAACCCAACCCGAACCGATAAACCCAAATTTTTTTAAAAAAAACTCACCCATATGAACTCGTCTTTCCTATTTGATCCACCTAAAATATAATTTTTTTGTCAGATTTATGTGGGTTCAATCGGTTTATTCGGGTTATGTTCACCCCTAACAAGAGCAACCTTATTGTCTTAGAAATTATGTAGCTTAATTCCCTTCTCTCTAAACTTAAAACTTCTCTAATTCCACTTCTATGGTCTACTATGACAACCTCAGTGCAGTTATGCTTACAACGAATCCAATTCTTCATGCTCGCAGCAAGCATATAGAATTAGATATTCAATTTTTCAAAAAAAAAAAAGGTCCAGTCCAGTCCCGTGATATCATAGTTAGCCACATCCCAACTGTAGACCAAATAGCTAATATAATGACTAAGTCTATTTCTGACTCCCTCTTTTCAAAATTTTGCACCAAGCTCAGAGTGGAAGCCACTGCTCAGCTTAAGGGGAAATGTGAGAGTATAAACTCCAGCTCAAGTGATGGTTAGCTAGATTCTACTATACCCATGTGACGTTAGTTAGATAAGTTCTGTATGTTGTATATAACCAAAAGATTGGTGCATTGCTTAGCATCTTCTTGAATAACAAAAATGCAAAGTATGATATGACTCTTTCTTCTTCTACTACCATCTCTCTCTTTATTTCGTATTCTATAGCTTCTTAAGAGCTTTTAGACCCTTCATACAGGTTGCTAGAGGGTTAACAAGAACATATTTATTCTATAGCTTCTTAAGAGCTTTCAGTCCCTTCAGTCCTAAATTTGCTAGCACGTGGATGCCATAATAGCTCTAACTTTCTCATTTGAACATACATCAAATCACATAAACTTTAAACTCCAACTTGCAAAATTTGTAATTTCTCTTTCATCAATCCTTAAAGTCAACACACTCCCAAACTATGTCATCTTCGCCCAATCAGCAAGGAGAAAGAGTTGTTCAATTATTTTTGGGTACTTCTTTCAAAACAGATAGAAAGTAGTTACGTTTGAACACATTTCTTCTGGAAGAGATCTTATAAGAAGTGCCTTTGAACCATCCCTCCATAACATATGTTTAACTTTTGGGACAACTTTTTAACTCCAAATCTCAGGCCATAGCTCTTTAAGAACCAAAGAGGACGAACTAGGCCACAAAGAGCAGTTTACTATAACCAAGTCACATGCCACCTTATAATATGCTTTCACTATATTTTAACCAAGAACCCATCCACATCAACCTATCCTCCCTGCCGCAAATAGAAATTACGATAGCTTGTACACTATAAATTGCAATAATTTGTGATGGGAAACCCTTTTATAACTACCTTGCTTTACATGTGTTTTAATAGTTAGATATTTAATGTTGATGTACTTACTATGACTTTTGTTTTATTATTCCTGGCCAAAAATATTGATGCAAAATTAGTACAGTAAATCTTCAATGGCTTAGCAACTATGTCAACATTTGCAAGCCCATAAATAAAATTCCTCAACTATATAGTTTGTGATGTCGTTTTAAAACATTATATAAACTTTGCTTCAGTAGTAGAAGTAGCAATCAAAGTTTACTTTGCATTTTTTCAAGAAATAGCCTTTCAAGTAATAAGAAAATATATCTTGATGTTGACATTCTTGAGTCAAAGAAGTCAACAATGTTAGAGTTTGAATATTCAACTACTTCTAAATAGTCAGATTATCTATAAGTAAACTTTAGTCTTTAGATCTCTAGAGGTATCACATAACTTTCTTTACAGCTCTCGCATAGTCCAAACAAAATTACTTATATATTTGTCCAATATTCCAATTGCATATACAATGTCATGTCTTGTGTGAATCTGAGTATATATTAAAATCTCAACTGTAGAAGCATAAGGAATAGTTTTCATCTGTTCCCTCTTTAAAACATTTCTTGAGCTTTATGTCAAACTGAATTTGTCATAGTTGACAATAGGTGCAACACTTTATGAACAATCTTTCATACAAATTTTTTTGAAAAATTTATTGATATAGGCCTATTGAAACAATCCTAATATTTCTTGGGATCTCTCTCTCATTCTTTATACTTAAGACATAAAAGATGTTGCCTATTTCTTTGATTTCAAATTACTGTGAGAGAAATCACTTAACCTCATGGAGGAACCTAAATCACTTAAAATAAGTAAAATATAATCTACATAAGGACCAAGAAGATTATCTTACTCTCACCAATCTTATGGTATATACATTGATTTATAATATTCTCTGTATATACATTGATATTACTCCTACCGTCTTATGGTATATAACCACCATAAGTTTATTGACTGTAGAAGATTTTCTTAATATTACATTAACATCCTTAACTTGAGAATTCTAAATAACTGGATTTACAAGAGTATTCTCATGATGAAGTGGTTCTTCAATCTTTAGTTGTTCTTAAGTAATTGATTCCCAATGATAATCATAAAAAAAACAACTAATTTATTTGAAGATATGAGAATAAATTCAAGTATATTATACTCGTAAAAAATGAAGTTTCGAGGTTAGCTCCCACGATTCTCATCATTCTCAAAGAATCATGCATTATTAGATTCCAAAATTTCTATTGTACAAGATGGACCATAAAATCTATATCATTTAGAATTTTTTGCATATCCAATGAAATATCTACTTATTGTTGAGTCTAACTTTATTTCGCAGTTGGGCATCCCCAAACATGTACATGCCTTAAACTAGGTTTTCAACCTTTCTAAAACTTAAATGACATTTTTTAAATTATCTTGATTGGAAACTTATTTAGTACATATGCCGTAATTTGTCGAGTTTCACTCCACAAAGATAATAGGGGATCAGAGTTACTAATCATAATTCTCACCATATTTATCAATGTTCAGCTCTTCCTTTCAACTACATCATTTTGTGATAGTAATCTAGGCATTGTGTATTGTGTCACAATACATTGTTCTTTAAGAAATTTTGCAAATGGACTTGGCAATTATCCCTTTTAATGTGCCTTCTATAATATTTACCATAAAGTAAATAGAGATAAATATATTGTGTATAATCATAAAAAAAGGTAATGGAATATTTTTTATCACTAAAGCATGCATCATTAGGTCCTGAAATATCATACGTATCAAAACTCCTCCTCTAACTTTTCTCGAACTTGTTAGTTTGTTTGTTTTTTAATGCAATCTATACAAGTACCAAAATCAGTAAAGTCAAGAGCCTTAAAGACTCCATCATTTACTAATCTATTTATTTTGTTAATGGAGATATGACCTAATCTTCTAGACTATAATATGGGGGATTTCTTCTTTATAACGTCACGTTTAATGCCAATATTAATACCATGCACAGTTGTAAGGCTACAATCAATGGTAGAATTTAAATAAAGTTTAAATAACTTATAATCTATAATATTATTACCAACAAGAAAATTATCTTTATACAAACATAAGTTATTATAAATGCAATTGAAACTAAAATCGCAAGGTAAAAGTCTTGAAACTGAACTAAAGTTTCTTGTTGTTTAAGAAACCTTGCATAGTATTGACAGCATAAATTGTAGAACCAAAATCAATTTACCAAGTGTTATATAAAACACGAATCTTATTATATTCCAAACATAGTAAGGAGATAATATTACCTTTCTTTTCAAACTAATGGTTGAATTTGGGACAAGTCTTCTTTATATATCCTTTCAATTGAGACATTATGTCTCGTAACTTCATAATTTGTGATTAGGTTGTTTACTATTGCCTTGTCAGGAGTCTCAAATTGATCCTAAATAGCTTTGATATATTCTTTTACTTTAGCACAATCAAGGATAGATCTAGAGATCATTTTCCTAATATGAGAGTTAGTAAACATCAAACTCAAGTGATTGGATTGCTCCTAAAGATTGTATAATATTTTCTTAACTTAATTGCTTGATTATGTGGGTTTTAGCGGTTTATCCACTTAAAGTTATAAATCACGATCTATGCACCCTCAATGCAAGAAGAATCTCTCCTTCCAATCAAAATAGTTATCACCACTTAAAAGAACATATTTAAGGAATTAAAATTTGGGATTGATAAATTGTAAACGACTGCAAATAAACAATAAGCTTACTATATATGTAATAAAACCAAATATGGAATATTTACCTATGTAAATTATTTTAAACAAATAAATCAACATGTCATTATAATATTTTTGTGGCTTAAATTATAACACAAGTGATTTAATTACTTTATGATGAGACTAGCATGTGATCTATAAATAATTATCTAGGCCTATGGATAACTAGAATTTAAATATATCAAATATTACTATTTCATTCTAATTAATCATTTTATTATGATAATTATCTTGTGGGGTTGAATTATTATATATTCCGATTAATTATAATTATTAATTTTATTAACTTTGTGTGGCTAAATTTAATGTCACTTGACATTTTTATAATTAAGAATATTGTGAATATCAACTTAAATATGATATCAAAATTACTTATTTAAACTTTATGTCAATAATTAATTTTTTATATTTAGAAAAACCAAATATATGTATATAAAAATTAAGTATACATATAATCCTAAATAAATCTAAAGAATTAATTAAATTGCAAATAAATTCCACAAAACATAAAGTAAACCAACTATGAATACTATTATTGCATTCATAAGTGTAGATAGCCGAGTTAGTGAAAGGGTGCCATAAATAATCAAAGTGATGTGGCTTCAAAAAACCCACCTCTGTAGCTTTCTTCTTTTTGAACATTTCTAAACGTTTAAACAAAATTGCAATAATCTAAAGCAGAAGTCGCCACCTGAGGCTAGCTCAGGTGGTTAGGGGACGGGTGGGAGTTGGGTTTGTGCAAGGGTTCGATCCCTCTTGATGTACCAAAAAAAAAGCAGAAGTCTGAAAATAAAAACAAGAAAAATATCAGTACTATGATCGAAGAAAACAAAGACAACACATTTCTGAAGTACCGGTCTATAAAACATTACACTTTAAAATTTTAAATATATAATAATATAATAATAAACAATAAAAAAATATAAATTTTCTTTTGGAGAAGCAACACATCTACTCTTTTTTAAAGATTAATTCTCTTCAATCTTTTTTTTATATATATGAGTACAGAATTGTAGATATAGTCTTCTTCTACCTAAACTTGAGCATAAAACTGTATATCTAAATTTAGAATTATAAATCTAAATGTAAAAAATGCAAATTCTTAAAGTTCTATCTCTTTTTCAAGTAAGAGAAAAATATTTTTTTTATAAAAAGTAAAGAACTTTCTAACAAGAGAAAAATACTCTTTTAAAGAAAAAAAACTATACAAACAAACAAAAAGAAGAAGAAATGGAGGAGGCGACAGCCATGGAGCCCCTTCTTAAAAAATCTCACACTTCTCTCCCTCTCTTACTTGCAATGGCATAGTATCTTTGTGGAAATTCTTCACGCTGTGTTTAGAGCATTATTTTCGAGTTACAGTGCAGCTAAAATCACCTTTTCTGGGTGACATTTTTCCATAGAGAGATAAAATCATATATTTAAATAAAAACGGTCGTGTATATTTATTTTTCATATAATTAACATAACTAGCACTGCTTGTATTTATCAACTCTAGAAAATAAGTTATCTATCCCTTCAAGATTCCATCTTTTCCCATCAATTAATCAAAAACCAAGCCCCCTTGTTCCTCGCTATTTAAAGCCTGCCCCAGTTTATAACCTGCGATAGACGGTGTATTGACCCGAGAGCCAACACCATTAATATACCAACAGAGATCTTCCTTCTATTAAGCTACTCT
This sequence comes from Gleditsia sinensis, assembly GCA_037074535.1. Taxonomy (NCBI): domain Eukaryota; kingdom Viridiplantae; phylum Streptophyta; class Magnoliopsida; order Fabales; family Fabaceae; genus Gleditsia; species Gleditsia sinensis. The sequence continues at coordinate 72,543,354 of CM073466.1, read as the reverse complement.
ATACCCCTAAGAGGCTCTAGTTCCCTTTTTGGCTTGCAGAAAATCACATCTAGGAAAGTAAATACCTTTAAGAATTCGTACTCAGGTCTTTAGGTTGCTGATAATTCTCCAGCTTTGTTTTTCTAAAAAAACTAGGTTGAAGCTTGCAAAATCTTTAAAACCCGTGCCTCCTTCCTTCTTATTTTTTTGTGCGTTTATCCTAAGCAAGCCAGTTAATTTCCCCTTCTTGATCCTTCTGACCCCACAAAAACTTGGCAATAATTCTGACAAGCTCCTTGCGCGCTTTCTTTGGATATTTGAAGCAAGTCATGGAGTAAGTAGGAATTGCATTAGCTACAGCTTTGATTAAAGCCTCTTTTGCCTGCATTTGTTGGCAATGAGTACATCCACCCCTACACCTTTTTAGCCAATTTTTCCTTCACAAATGCCAGATTCAAATTTTGAACTACTCCACAACATTGGCAAACCCAAATAGTTACTAGGGTCAATAAAGTCTTTCACCCCAAAAGCTTCAGACACCTCTTTTATGTCATTTGGAGTATTATTTGAGAAGTAAGATACGATTTGTCAAGATTCGTAGCTTGTACCGAAGCACAATAGTAGTCTACCAATATATTACTCATGGTACCATAGTTGTTTCTATTATCCTTGGGGAAAAAGTGTCAGTCATCTGCAATTGCAAAGCAACGGTTAAGAATGGAACAAACTCTTGCAAGCTTAACACCTTTTAAACTCCCACAATCCACAAAGGCAGAAACCATGTTAGAGAGGACATCTGCAACAATAATGAACGTATAGGGGGACAAGGGGTCCTCTGTCTCAATCCTCTGCTTGGTTTGAAGGAAGCTATTTTTTCTCTTGAGAGCAACATATTATACTCTATTGAGCTAATGCACTTCACAATTCTCTGCACCAACGACTGGCAAAAACCCAATTTAAGCAAAACTTTTTCCAAAAAATCCCACTCTAATCGATCATAGACATTGTCCATTTCAACCTTCGAGGCCATTTCATAATTTCTGCCTCTCATATTTATTTTTAGGTAATGGAAAGTCTCAAGAGCAATGACCATATTATCCTGAATCAACCTCCCAGGAACAAAGGCACGTTGGTTTTGAGAGACAGGTAGGGGGAAGATGCTTCATTATGTTAGTTGAAACCTTAGAGACCACCTTATAAATAAAGTTACATAACCTAATGGGTTTACTAACTCGCTAGCTCAGGCTTACTAACTTATGGAACCAAGACTATATTGGTGATGTTTATCTCCCTCCCTCTCCATTCATGATAATGTCATAAACCATCTCAATTTTTAACCAAGCTTTCTGCTAGAAAACCCCTGAAAATCCATCAGGACCTTGGACTTTAAGCCCCCCAATCTAAAACATAGCCTCTCTAACTTCATCTAAAGTTACCCTTCTCATCAGTTCACATTATCATCATGCATGACAGTAGGCTGTATGAAATCCAGAATATGGGAGAACTCCCTCAGGCCCGAGGAGGTAAATAGGTTTCCAAAACATTCTTTAAAACAATTTGAAATTTCCCCTTCATCTTCCAGCCATTCACTATCTCCTCTACGAATTCTAAGCACCTTGTTTTGTTGCCTCCAAAACTGTCAGAGAGTGAAAAAAAAATAGTATTTTTTATCACCCCATGTCAGCGATCTCTGACTCCAGTACTTCTCTTCTCTATCCCAGGCTTCCTCTATCCTACTTATGACCTCCTCTTCCTCCCTCACTTTATCCTCAGTAAGAGTTCCTTCATAGCAAGCTTGCAACTTTAAGGAAAGGCTATTAATTAAGGTTGTGTTATTCGGAAAGACTCGAGCACTCCACTTGATTTGTTCTTCTCTAGAAGCATCCAATCCTCTCATCATTTTAACAGTGGACTCATAATGTGGAGACGTCAAAATTCCCTATCCCTTCTTCACAATCTCCATAAACTCCTCATGCTCTGCTTAGTTGAGTTCGAATTTGAAAGATTGAGGGGGTCCTAACATCTTGATGACTCAATTCCAGCAATAATGGGGAGTGATCCAAGCCAACAGGGGTAAGATAAAAAAACTGAGCTTTTGGAAAATTAACTCTGCAAGCATTGTTACAGCAAGCTCAATGCATCCTTTCCATTATGTGTGCATCACCCAACTGTTTGTTTGACCAGGTAAAACTAGGCCCATTCAAAATCAAATCTATCACCCCATAATCTGAAATAAAATTATGGAATTCAATAAAGCTTCGTAGAGGTCTCTTCCTTACCCCTTGTTTCTCCATATTTCCCAAAAGCTCATTAAGATTCCATGTTTCCTGCTCATCAAAGATGCTCAACCAAAATACTGATAGACGTAAGATGACAACAAATATATATCACCCAAAAATCTGTTTGCAATTCCCCTTATATTAATGTGCACAAAGATGTCATGCTTGTAATAAGTTTTTTGATCTGAATTCCACTTTTAGGTATGATGTGGCTTTGAACACAAATACCGAAGGACCTTCTCGTCTATTGAACTTTGCCAAGAAATGCAAAAATATTTGTCTTTTCCTTCATATATCAACAGGTAAACGATATTGTTGAAGACTTGAACAGAATGTTTATATGTATATATATCCAACCATAGTAAAACTGAATCTATCTGTTACTATGTCATTAATTCAGCTTATGTTAGTGATGGAGAAAAACAAGGCATAATTATGGAGGAGCCACTTCACATGGGACAAAGCATCTCTATGCAAATCCCAGAACTGAATATAGATTCTGAGATGAAGTTGGCATCAGAAATGGTGAGTTCTTTTAAAGGGAATCATCAAGCTACCACTCAGAAGATGAAAGAGTTGGGTCTTGAGAGGTACTTAAGAGGAGAGGCTTCATGTAGACTTTCTGATTTGCTGAAAATGGTAAATTTATAACTGATGCTACAACATTACCAGGGCCAATATATACGGATGGCCAAACACATACTCATTTACAAAAGCCATGGGAGAGATGCTAATCAACAGCTTCAGAGATGACATACCAGTGGTTATTCTCCGTCCTTCTGTGGTTGAAAGCTCCTATAGAGAGCCCTTCCCTGGATGGATAGAGGGATACAGGTTCTATCCCATCTTATGATTTTCATATATTAAATGCTTGACAGTTTAGGCTAAACTTCAACTTGTTCTTACATGGATTTTTTAGAGCACTTTCGCAAGGGCTTTAATATAATGTCAATTAGGTTAAGGTTTTGGAATAGTAAATTTTATTTAAATTTTTGCTTATATTTTGTCATGTTTCATTACATATTTCTTGTGATCAATGAATCAGAGTTCTCGATCCACTTATCTTTAACTATGGGAGGGGTCAGCTCCCAGGATTTCTTGCAGATCCTAAAGGAGTTATAGATGTGGTAAGCAATGTCATGGCTTGTTATTGTTTACATTTGCATAACCTATTTAATATCCAACACATTAGGAATTATATAGTATTTTGTGAGAAAGTGCAAGGAGCCAATAAGAACTCATTAAAGGGGTGTTTCTAGTGGTGTTGTCCGCTGACACACACTGATAAATTTTTATTGACTTATTATACAGCCACGTGATGCATTATATATATACTTGATAGTTTCTCTTAACATTCACCAAATGCTTTCCGCAGTATTAATTACTCACAGTTTGGATGCGTACAGATTCCAGTGGACATGGTTGCCAATGCCACTATAGCTGCAACTGCAAAACATGGGGCTGCTGCAATGCCAGAACTAACTGTCTACCACATTGCATCATCTGTTGGAAACCCTGTTTCATTTGGTGCTGTTTTTGACTATGCTTGTGGCCATTTCAAGTCATTTCCATTGCTAACCTCAAATGGGAATGAAATTTGCATTAACAAGATGAACTTCTTCAGCTCACTGGATGACTTCTCCTCTTACATTTTAAAAGAGATGGCAAAGAAAAGTGGGTTGTTGGAGGCAACAAAAATGGAACCTAAGCTACATAGCATTCTTCAAAAGAAGACCACAAAGAAAGCAGAGCTCTTTATTCACTTGGCCAAGCTCTATGAGCCATACATGTTCTATAAAGGATGGTAAATAAGAAGAATAAATTTACTTTTTTTACCTTGAAAAATATATTTGATTTGACTTTATCCTGAATAAAAAAATAATGGTTAGTTTCGTCCTTAATTCTGTTCATGTTCAATTTACTCATTTTGTTGACTTACAAAATGAGTAAATTGACTACAAAATAAAGAAAATTGAGGACTCAACTATATATTATATTATTTGAGTACAAAACTCAAATTGATGATATTTTTTTAGGATCAAATTATGAATTTAATATCTCTCTCTATACGCACCTTTTCTGTTATTTTTTTTTATCATTCTGTCCTTTACAAACACAGCTTGCAGTTTCTGGAAAATAATTGATATACGAACAGTAGAAATATTGAGCAGGAAGTGGTTGAATTTTTTGCCAGGTTTGACAATAGTAATACCCAAAAGTTATTTAGACAAATGTCCAATGAAGAGATGAAAAACTTTGGATTTGATGTGGGAAGAATAAATTGGGAGCAGTACATATCCGGCATTCACATCCCAGGTGTGAGAAAGCATGTGTTGAAGTGCTGAAGTCTTGAAGGAAGGGCCATTAAAAGTATTTTTATTTATTATATCGTATTTAATTGGAAAAAGGAAAAAAAAAAAAAAGGGAAGCATGAATGTATTATTTATTCAATAATGCTCCTTCTGATGTTCTGCTTGTTATGTGATGTACAAGGAACAATATGGTATGCTTTTGATTTCATATCCATGAATTCTTCTTGATTTTCTCTTTGTAACTTTGGTCTCGTCAAATACCTTGGTGACTAGACAAGGAACCCTAAGACAAGCTTTAATTTATGGAAGACAATGCCGAACGAGAAACACTCTTAGACTTGTTTTTTTTTTTTTTTGAAAGATCTGTTTGTTTTGACAAAAAATAAGATTTTTTGGAAAGTTTTTTGTAGAAATAGTTTCGTGGCAATTTTTTTTATTAGAAAAAATATTTTTGTTTGGATTATATATATATATATATATAAAGATATGACAAACAGTAATTGTCCATTCTATTGCTATGATTTATGATTTATTGAAATAAATTTATGAACAGTTAGCTATTATCTAAAAATCTTGGAGTTTGTTATTATACAATTTTTCTGTTAGTATACTATTAGGATTTGAATTTGTTACTTCAGTGACAAGATTTTGGGATTTTTTTTTTAATAAAAAAGCTCATTGAAAATTCTTAATTCTTTGGCTTCATTATACAAACTCTTAATTTGCATATCATTTCATAAAATTATTTGGCTTCATCTCTCTTGCTGCTTTCTTACCTCCTCTTAATGGATTTCTCTCTTTTTCATTCCTCAAGACGCAAATTGACTTAGAGCACCTTTGTTTCCAAGAAACAACAAACAAAGATTCACATCAAAATGATAACAGTATTGGCTAGAAATAGGATGTAGCTAAACTAGGAGTAGTGGTAGCCTAGTTTTGATGGGATTAAACGACAAGCGATGATTAAGTTGGATGCTCAAAAATCAAAATATTTTCCTGCCCCATTGAGAGGTACCAAAATAGTAATGCCTAACTAACCACGTTGACCATTCTTTTAGTTACAAAATTAATATTCAAAATTTTAAATCAAAAAATTAAAATTATGCTAAATCGAATTTAGAAAAATTATATTCAATTAAATTTGAATTAATTTAAAATTATTTTAAAAATTTATTCATCTAAATTTATCAAATTGATTCAATTTATTTTAAATAATTTTTTTATCGAGATCAGATAGATTTAGTTGAATTATACTCGCTCTTAATTCTCTTTTTTTTTTTTTATCTGAAACCTAGTGTTTGCCAGTTTCTTCGGAGCACAGTAGGCACGCTACAGCCACGAGCAGCCCATTTCCAAAAGAGTTGGCCCATTAACTCATAGTGGACCCCATTTTAAAGTTGTAATGAAGCCTATTCTATTCAGCCACCACAAAATCTTGAAAGGAGACAACCACTAAGAATGCACAAAATATTCTAGACTGGAACTTTGGGAGAACTAGGAATGCCTTTGATAAAAAAAAAAATAGAAAAGCACAGAATATTCTAGATTAGGCTCCCACGTGTCAAAGTGATGGAAACAACCACTAACTCTGGACTTGATTGAAATCATTATTGGATTTGAGTTCTACTTTAAAGTCTTCTTTCTACTTACTACTCAGAGGAGGTGGCCCCCCATGAGTGGACCACCTAAAAAAGATTACAGGGTCATTTACTAATCATAGCCTTTGATTGCCTTTATCTTTTAAAAATAATAAATATTAGCATTTATTGACGTTAAACAAAATTCATAATGTTCTGATACTTTATTTAGGACATTTTTTATATACTGTTATATACTTTAATTTTAATATCTTATATATCAAATAATATTTAAAATATTTAATGTCAAGTAAAATATTAAAAATGATTGATAATGATATTATTTCAAAATATGTTTGTACAAGAGATAATTGAGGGAAAGAAAAAAGAAAGAAATAGTTATATAGAATTCAATTTTAGAAAGTGAAAAAAAAATGAAAGATTTTACATAAACCCTTCTTAATAACTTTCTTCTTTTTAAAAAAAATTGAGAAATTTTTAAAAAGATATTTGTTTTGATGATTAATATATTTATAATTATTTAATATTAATACTTACCAAATAAATTTATCATTGTAATTAGATGTGTACTTGGAGATTATGTATTTTTTTTAAGTTTAATTACGATTTTTTAAGGATGTATTAATTTAATTCTCTTTATAATTTATAATATAATTTTAATAAATAATTTAAAATAATCTTTCTATTAAATTTATTATTTATTTTATCGTTAATATATTACGAATATATTATTTATATATCAATAAATAACATATGTCATATCTAATTATTCAGAAAGACATATTAACAATTGATTTAATGATGCACACATTTGTATGCGTAATATATTAATGACATAATAGATTAAAAGATTATTTTTATTTATTTATTAAAATTAAAATAATTAAATTTATATTATAAATTAAATGAAGATAAATTAGTGTATTCTTAAGAGTAAAGAGATCAAAAGTGTAATTAAAACTATTTTATAGAATTAATATTTTTTTAAATTTTTCTTTAATTGACTGATTCTTTTAAACTTATATTCAATTAAGAGTATTTGTTAATTTCTTTACATACTTTATTTTTAAAGGTTAAATTATTACAATATAAAATATTAATATACAAAATTATTAGCAATAAATAAATAAATTTATAAAAAAAATTACAACTAATAATTTAGTCTTTTATTTATTTTTTGTTTATTATTAACTTTCTCTTCTTTTTTTTCAGCTTCTTCAAATTATTTCTTTTTCTTTTTCTTCTAACTCTCGTTGAGTGATATTGCATAACATTACTTCTAATATTGTTAATTTTCATGAAACACTACATCTATCATTGTTATAAAAAAAAATTAAATTATTATATCAAATATAAAATTTAAATACTATAATATTTTATATTATAGTTAGTATTTAGTCCACCAGCAGTGGATATTATTTTGTCCACCAGCAGTGTTTAAATCATAACATATGACAAAAATAATTTTAATAAATACTATTCTTACGGCGTATCGCGATTTGAACACCACTATTAATAGATTAAATATTATTTTTTTATATTATAATATTTAAAATATTAAAAAAATTAAAAATAATAATTAAAAACAATACCAATTAAATAAGATACTTTAAATACATAACTTTGTTATAAAAAGTTAAGATTCTTCCATTAATAAATGAGATCAAAGTCTTCCATTTTTAAATTTATGTGGGGGGCATGATTACTTTAGCTTTGTTGGGATAATTATGGGAAAAAAGCGATATCATTGGGCCGACTTGCCACCTTGCCTGCCGCAGAGTGTGCATGATGGAGTTCCTTAGACACTAAGAATGTGCATGAACTTGGAGAATTCCTTCTTTTGGTGGGTGATTCATAAATTGGGTGTGTCCAGCAAAAGCTAGATGATTCCAACTGGGAAGCCCTGTGGTGCCACATGCAGGGTTCTCTTTTGATAATAGTGGAACGTACCATCATCCAAGATCATCCACAGTGCCTTTTGTGTCCGTACGTTCACGAGAGAGAAAGAGAGAATGCGTGTGTAAATGTAGTATTAATTAGTGAGGATGAAGGGGGTTTAAATTATCTCCAAGTAAATTCACATCAATAAAAAATAAATACTTTATAAAATAAGTTGTGTTACATATAAATATTTTAATTTTTATCTTGTTATAATATCTATATCAATATCGTGTTATGTATCTATTTTAAGAGATATTTAATATCCAATAAAAAATTTTATTATTGAGAGTCATATTTTTTTAAAAATATATTTTTTAAGAATGATAATGATTAAAAATATACAAAATATATTTAATTTATTTTAAATATTTATTTAAAAATATTTTATTACTATATTTAGTTGTAATAAAAATTTAAAAAAAAATTAGTATTTTTTTAAATGTATTTACATATATTAAGGTGATAGAGAGAAAGTGAATGTAAAAATTTAAAAAATATATATATAAGAGAGATTGATTAAAAAAAAAGGTGGGAGAATGAAAGATATTATTATTTTTTAGTTAATTTTTTAAATATCGAATAATTTTCTTTTTAAATTATTCTCTTTTTAATTAATTAATTATAAATTAAAATATCAATTATAATAAATCCAGTTAATAGAAGAGTTCATTTTTAAAAAATAAACTAATTGTTTGATCATTAAATTTATAATTTATTTAATTTAAATTTTTAAATATATAAATTATAACAATTAATTTTTTTATTAATTAAATTCGATTATTTAAATTAAATAATAACAAATTATTTTATTGTAAATGAGATTATTTTAAATATATAAATTAATCTCTAAAAATAATTATCTAATATAAGCCGTACTTTCACTTTCTGACGCAGATCGAGAGCAAATAATCTCAATAAAAGCCAAAATAAAAGGTCATTGTTTTAAACCACCCTCTCCAATTCCTCACAAAAGGACAAATAATGCTGCCTCGTCGGTTGATTAATTGCACTTAAATGATGAAAGAAACCCGTTTCGGAGGTCATTAACAGTGACATTGGTAACAAAATATACCCAAATCAATTTCCAACAGCTGAAATGCGTCCTAATTATTTGACTTTTTTTATTCGGAATGTTCAACTTTAAGGACCATCGCTTATTGGTACGAGCCAGGTAGAATCTCCATAAACCTAATTATGGGTGCTTAGCTGCAGAAATCTGGTCAGAATCTGACTTTTTCAATTTTATAAAAAAATGGGGTCGACACAGATATCTGGTCCCTGGTCGGTGGTACTTGGCAGCTTCCCATTTGTCAGCTTTATCTCAGGTTTTTCTATCCTTTCAATAATTCTGCAAAAATCTACGCTGGATTTATCAGACACCACAAACCAAAAGTCTAGGACGAGTCGGGGATCAGCAGAATTTAAATTTATTTATTTCAAATAAATTGATATTGAACTCTCAATAAATTTAAAATTAGGATTATTTTTAATTTTTCTTGTATAATTTATAATTAATATTATAAATAAAATATATATTTTTATGTATATATATAAATTAAACTAATTAAAAATATATTTTTATATTATATATGTATGTATATATATGAGAAATATTCATAAAAATATATATTATAATATATTAATGATATATAACTTATTATATTTATCTTTAATTTTTAACAATTTTTTTAATATAATAATAATAATATTTTATTAATAACAAATAAATTATTAATTTTTAAACTCGACTTATTTAATTAAATAATTTTAATATATTAATTAAATTTATTTATTTAATAAATAAGTCGATTTTAATTAATAAAATAAATTTGAATAGTTTTTAAATAGACTAGTTCATTTATATTCTTATTTTAATTATAAATAAAGCTAAAACATGCATTGATATTTTAAAAATAAAACCATATTTTCATATTAGATATATTTTTGTTTTTTTGCCAAACATATTAGATATACTATGATAAGATATTTTAAATTATACTTAAATATTTTATATTTAATCAATTATATATTTAGTCATATCATGATTTTTGAATAATGTTTTATTTTATATTGGTATTTTTTAAATTAAAACTTAAACAGTTAATTTAATAATAAAAACAAGTATGTCGTATTTAATTTAATACATTATTACATGTTCAAATTCTAGCCAAATTTTGTTAGGCTAATCACAATATGCATCGGCCAAGCAAAACCACACACTACTTGACTGTAGAAAACCCGTCTTGCCGACTTGGAGAGAAGGAAACGTGTCCCACTACTCATCCCAGTTTAATGTAATTATTTTCACCTCGCTATCAGACAGACAATTTTTGTTTTATTAATTATGATAAAATTAATATTTTTTAAAAATTATTTTTGTGATATATTATAATTTAAATATTATTAATAAATAAAAAAGTATTATAAATAATAAATTAAATACTAATTTTTACAAAAAAAATCCAATAGCCTGTACATTTTTTTTCTTATATCATGTAAAAAGTTAAAAATTTTAATATATAAATTTTTATTTAAAAAAAATATTTAAATTATGATATATAATAAAAATAATATTTTTTAAAATTATTTTTATTACGTAATATAATTTAAATATTATTAATAAATAAAAACTTATCTACTCAAATTATTTTTTAATTATATTAAATTTTTTAACCCTAAGCACATTCACCCCTTTATAAAAGCCTTCTTCTCTGCACACTTTTCTACCACAAAAAATGCTCTACGACTTCAATTTCAGCCCTATAGAATAATAGTTTGAGGATCCAAATTAAAAGAAAATGGAATACTATTCTTCTTCTCCTCCAAAGTCTCAGCCTACTCTACCTCTTCACCTCTGTCTCTTCCTGCTGACTCTCTTCTTGTTTCTGTGTTTCTCGTGGTACTTAAACTACGAGCCAATAATGGAAAACTTTATGGACATCCTGAAGATGATTCTAATGGTGTCTCCTCTGTTGCTTCTGCTAGTGGTTCACTTCGTTTCCTACTTTCGAGGAGGCAGAGGGATGCTTTCGTCTCTGAATCCCATGCCAGAGCAAGACTCACTGCACAGAGCAGGAGGCACTCCTTGGGGAGTTGGGTTGTTTCTTGTTCTTCTGCTCTTCATGATCTCTTACCAGTCTTCCTTCCAAGAACGCTGGTTTCCTCTCCTGAGCAGGTGAAAAGGAGGAGTGAGCTTTCTGACTATGTCAGGAGAGCTTTCTTCTACTGTAATTAGTGTAACCACGTGAGTTCTTTCCATTTTTCATGAAAGATCTTCCTCTCTAATTTTTCTTTTGGCATGGAAACCAGGTCTCGGTCCCATAGAAACTAATCTTCCTGAAGTCAATCGCTGGACATATCCCTACCAACAACAAAGTCTTTTCTATATATATTATTAGGTAGAATTAGAATAACATACTTAGTTATCTAGCAACTGTGTGGGACCGGACCATGTTGGTCCTCTAGTTAAGTAACTTAAAGAAGTTGTTTTTGCTTTGTAATTAAAGGGTGCTCAAATAGTTGATGAACAAGAAGATGTGAAGCCACTGCTTTAGACTTTACTGTATAAATTATAAGTGCAAACTTGAGAAATAGATGTTAGTAAATTTTGATGGTTAGTATGTATTTTCTCTTGTGGCATGGGAATTTCACGTTATTGACGTTATAAATTTAATTATCGAGTTTAAATTTATTTATTATTTAAAATACGAATTTATTAATTTGTAAAGGTTAGTTGTGTAAATGGAATTCTTAAAATTAGTGTATTGATGAGGAGATTGAAGTTGATTATGTTGTAGTTGATTCACTTTGCCGAAGTAAATAAACACTATCAAAAGAAGAAAATTGATAAATTAGTCCATTTTTGCCTTGAAAAAGGGAGCTCTCTTAATTTAGTGTTAGTCATAGATTATATATCTATTTATCATATTTAAATAGTTATTATATTTTTTAATGATTGTAAATATAATAGTGTACTGTAATATAATGATGTTCAATTAAAAATATCTGTCGAGCTTAGCAATGTTTTCATATCAAAAAAGAAAAAAAAATATTAATGAGTCAAAAGTTGATTTAATTTTAAGAATTTTAATTGACGTCAAAGGATTCATAAAAAATAAATAAATAACGTGTAAATAATGTTGATCAATATTTTAAATTATATATAATTATATTTTTATATTAGATATATTGTTATATAATATTTTAAATTATATTTAAATATTTTATATTTAATCAATTATATATTTAATTATGTCATGATTTTTGAATAATATTTCATTTTATATTATTTGTAATTCTTATATTAAACTTAATTATTTAATTTAATAGTAAAGACGAATATGTAATATATATATATATATAGTTTAATTTATTCATAAATTTTTATTTATTAATAATATCTAAATAATAATATATAATAAAAATAATATTAATTTTTTAAAATTATTTTTATCACATATTATAATTTAAATATTATTAATACACAAAAAATTATCTATCAACTTAACGAGGCAAGCAAAACCACACGCTACTTTTGCTTGTAGAAAACCCGTTTTGTAGGAAAAAGAAAGAAAGAAAGAAATGTGGCCCACTCATCCCAGTTGTAAGTAATTTTCACCTCGTTAAGAGAACCTGAACTACACCACAAAACAAAACAATACACTCAGTCCCAAAAAATAGCGCCCCTCCTTCTTCTTTTTATTTATTTATTTATTTTTATTAATTTTTTTTTATAATTTCTTTATTTGAGAAAGTCTTTTCTCTCAGCAGATTTTTTTTTCCTTCCAACCATTGGTAAAGATATTTTTTTTCAGAAAAGGCACGTAATTTCAAGTTTGTATAATTTTACATTTAAATTTATAATTTTTTAGTTTGAATTTATAATTTTATGTTTATATATATATATATAATTAATTTTTAAAAAGAGTTAAAAGATATATATTTTTTAATATAATTTAATATTTTAATTATATTAGTTATAACTCTATAATATTAAGTTATATTATTTAATAAATTAATATCTATAAAATATGTTATTTTTATTTTTTTTTAATTGTAATACTTTATTTTTATATTTTTAAAAATTATATGATTAAATTTTTATTTATTTTACCGTCCGAATCTTCTGGTGCTGTCCACTTGTTGTATTTCTTTACATAAATTAGTGGTTCTCATTTGTCTAAAAATCAAAGAGAGAGAGAGAGAGAGAGAGAGAGAGAGAGAGAACCTGCACTACTGTAGGAAAAAAATAAAGAAAAAAAGGAAACCCAATAGCCTCTTTTGCGCATTTTCCTAATATGTTGGGCAAAAAGCTGAAAACTTTAGTTAGATTAAACTTTTAACAGTAAGCACATTCCCCTCTTTATAAGAACCTCCTTCTCTGCACAATTTTCTACCACAAAGAACCCTCTACGACTTCAATTTCAGCCAGTAGCATAATAGTTTCAGGATCCAAATTCAACGAGAATGGAATACTATTCTTCTTCTTCTCCTCCTAAATCTCAGTCTGCTCTGCCTCTTCATCTCTGTTTCTTCCTGCTAACTCTGTTCATGATTCTGGGTTTCTCGTGGTACTTAAACTACGAGCCAATAATGGAAAGCTTAATGGACCAACTGAAGATGGTCCTAATGGTGTCTCCTCTGTTGCTTCTGCTAGTTGTTCACCTCCTTTCCTACTATGGAGGAGGAGGCAGAGGGGTGCTTTCGTCTCTGATTCCCTTGCCAGAGCAAGACTCACTGCACAGGGCAGGAGGCACTCCTTGGGGAGTTGGGTTGCTTCTTGTTTTTCTGTTCTTCATGATTTCTTACCAGTCTTCCTTCCAAGAACGCTGGTTTCCTCTCTTGAGCAGGTGAAAAGGAGGAGTGAGCTTTCTGTTTGTGTCAGTAGAACTTTCTTCTGTAATTAGTGTAAGCTTGTGAGTTCTTTCCATTTTTCATGAAAGATCTTTCTCTCTAATTACGTAGCTTCTTTGAAGCCACTGCTTTCAGATTTTGCTGTATAAATTATATGTGCAAACTTGAGAAATCGATGTTAGTACCTTTTGATGGTTAGTATTTTTCTTCCTTGTGACATGGGTATTTCATGTTATTTTTGTATATAATTAATATTTTCTACCAAATTTTATTTTATAGATTTAATTGTTGAGTTTAAATTTATTTATAATTTAAAATATAAATTTATTAATTTTCAATGGCTAATTGTGTAAAATGGAATATCCACGAAAAAATTGAAGCTGATTATGTTATAATTGAATTATTTCGTTGAAATAAATAAACACTTGTTACCAAAAGAAATAAGAACATTGATAAATTAGTCCATTTTTGCCTTGAAAGGGGAGTTCTCTTAATGTAGTGTTTGACAGAATGTCTTTTGGGATTTACAGCTAATAAAATTGAAGGCTGCAAATCATAGATTATATATCTATTTATCATATTTAAATAGTTATTATATTTTTTTAATGATTGTAAATATAATAGTGTACCGTAATATAATGATATTCAATTGAAAATATCTGTCAAGAGCTTAGCAATGTTTTCATATCAAAAAAGAAAACAATATATTAATGAGTCAAGTTTATTTAATTTTAAGAATTTTAATTGACGTCAAAGGATCCATAAAAAATAAATAAATAACGTGTAAATAATGTTGATCAATATTTTAAATTATATTTAATTATATTTTTATATTAGATATATTGTTATATAATATTTTAAATTATATTTAAATATTTTATATTTGATCAATTATATATTTAACCATGTTATGATTTTTGAATAATGTTTTATTTTATATTCACTGTTAGTATTTGTAATTCTTATATTAAAACCTAATTATTTAATTTAATAGTAAAGACAAATATGTCAAATATATAACTTAATTTAAGGTACTAAATTTCGTTTCGAGATACCGTTTCGGTGATTTCAGAAAAGGAAACATTTCGAAACGTTTCGAAAATTTTGAGAAAATGGAAGAATTTTTTAAAAAAGTTTCAAATAATTTCAACTAATATTTTTTTTAAAATTTTAAAATATTTTAATATAATATTAATAATATAGATATATAAAATTATATTAAAATTAATTCGAATTAATGTCTATAATTGAATAGTAAATAAACATACTACTATAGTAGGGACTTCTACTCAAATCTTAACAACATTCAACAACAATTTCTCTCTTGCATCTATCTCTCTATCGACCATGATTCTATCTCTATCTTTAAGTATATTCCTTTCTCTTTACCTTTCTAACTCTCTTTGCATCATTTTTGTAGTTTTCTCTTTAAAATGAAAATAAATAAAAAATGTCATGAGAATAAAGGGGGAAAGTATGAAGTTAATAAAGATGTTGTAATTTGTGAGATAAAATAATTTGGTGTTAGATGTGATATAATGCTATTTTCATCTATTTTTAGATTGTCAATTTTTTAATTTTTCAAATTAGTTTAGTACTTTTCCATCGAAACAACTCGAAACAAGAGTATTTTCATCGAAATAATTTGAAATAAGAGTATTTTTATCGAAATAATTCGAAACAAGAGTATTTCTATCGAAACAACTCAAAATAAGAGTATTTCCACCAAAATTTTCATTAAAACAAAAGTATTTCTACTGAAACATTTTGAAACATAGTAATTTTAATTAAAATAGTATAATTCTTTAACAAACACTTCGTTTCGTTTCGATAATTCCGTTTCATATCAATGACTCAGGAAACGGAAACGTTTCGATCGTTTTGATAGAAAAGAAAGAAAATTTAATTCTTTAATTTAAATTATATGTTCAAATTCTAGCCAATTTTTTTTTGAAGCTAATCACAATATTTATGAGCCAAGCGAAACCACACGCTACTAGGACCCGAAATTTCTCCTCCCAGCACAACAAACTTTGGGGAAGCGATTGCCATCAACAGTCCTCTCCTCTATCTTTTCTATTTTTTTTTTATAACTTTTTTGTCTAAAAACTTCTATTAATGGAAAAGTTTTTTTTCATTAATAAAGAATTTTTTTAAGAAAGTCACATAATTTTAAGTTTGTACCTCTCTACATTAAAATTTATAATTTTTCGATTTAAATTTATAATTATATATATATATATATATATATAATATCAAAAAAATTAACTTTTAAAAAAAAATTTAAAAATATATTATCTCTTCTTTAATGTATTTTTATATTTTATATTTTAATTATATTAATTGTAAATCTATAATATTAAATTATATTATTTAATAAATTAATATCTGTAAAATATGTTTTAAATTTTTTTTAATTATAATACTTAATTTTTATATTTTAAAAAATTGTAGGATTAAATTTTCATTTATTTTACCTGCCCGAGTCTTCTAGTGCTGGCCCGTTTGATGTATTTTCCTTCATAAATTAGTGGTTGTCACTTGTCTAAAAAAAAGAGAACCTGCACTACTGTAGGAAAAAAATAAAGAAAAAAGGTAACCCAATAGCCTCTTTTGTGCATTTTCCTCGTAGGTGAGGCAAAAGGCCAATTAAACTTTTAACAGTAAGCACATCCCCCTCTTTATAAGAACCTCCTCTGCACAATTTTCTACCACAAGGAACCCTCTACAACTTCAGCCAGCAGCATAATAGTTTCAGGATCCAAATTAAACGAAAATGGAATACTATTCTTCTTCTTCTCCTCCTAAATCTCAGTCTGCTCTGCCTCTTCATCTCTGTTTCTTCCTGCTAACTCTGTTCATGATTCTGGGTTTCTCGTGGTACTTAAACTACGAGCCAATAATGGAAAGCTTAATGGACCAACTGAAGATGGTTCTAATGGTGTCTCCTCTGTTGCTTCTGCTAGTTGTTCACCTCCTTTCCTACTATGGAGGAGGAGGCAGAGGGGTGCTTTCGTCTCTGATTCCCTTGCCAGAGCAAGACTCACTGCACAGGGCAGGAGGCACTCCTTGGGGAGTTGGGTTGCTTCTTGTTTTTCTGTTCTTCATGATTTCTTACCAGTCTTCCTTCCAAGAACGCTGGTTTCCTCTCTTGAGCAGGTGAAAAGGAGGAGTGAGCTTTCTGTTTGTGTCCGTAGAACTTTCTTCTGTAATTAGTGTAAGCTTGTGAGTTCTTTCCATTTTTCATGAAAGATCTTTCTCTCTAATTACGTAGCTCCTTTGAAGCCACTGCTTTCAGATTTTGCTGTATAAATTATATGTGCAAACTTGAGAAATCGATGTTAGTACCTTTTGATGGTTAGTATTTTTCTTCCTTGTGACATGGGTATTTCATGTTATTTTTGTATATGGTTAATATTTTCAACAGTAAAATATATTTTGTCATCTTAATCTATCTTAATCTATGGGTGTAATTGCAGTTTTCTCCCTTTCTTTTAATTTAGACAATGTCCCCTCATTCTTTATTTTTATTGTAATTTCTCTCCTCCATTTATTTTTACTTTTAAATATAATATTTAGATACTTGAAATATTTTAATTATCTTTTAATTTTTTTAAAAAAATTATTTTGTGTATTTTAAAAAATACTTTATTTTAACAAAAATTCTTTTCTCAATACACTCTTAAAAATAAAGTATTTTTTAAAATACAAAAAATAATTTTTTAAAAAAATTTGAGGGATAATTAAGATATTTCAAGTATCTAAATATTATATTTAAGAATAAAAATAGATGAAAGGAAGGAGATTGCCACAAAAATAAAGAATGGGGGAGATATTGTCCAAATTAAAAGAAAGGGGGAAACTACAATTGTACCCATAGATCAGGTAGCAAAATACATTTTTACCTATTTTCTACCAAATTTTATTTTATAGATTTAATTGTTGAGTTTAAATTTATTAATTTTCAATGGTTAGTTGTGTAAAATGGAATATCCACGAAAAAATTGAAGCTGATTATGTTATAATTGAATTATTTCGTTGAAATAAATAAAAACTTGTTACCAAAAGAAATAAGAACATTGGTAAATTAGTCCATTTTTGCCTTGAAAGGGGAGTTCTCTTAATTTAGTGTTGGACAGAATGCCTTTTACAGCTAATAAAATTGAAGGCTGCAAATCATAGATTATATATCTATTTATCATATTTAAATAGTTATTATATTTTTCTTAATGATTGTAAATAAAATAGTGGACTGTAAGATAATGATATTCAATTGAAAATGTCTGTCAAGAGCTTAATAATGTTTTTCATATAAAAAAAGAAAAAGAAAATATCAATGAGTCAAGTGTATTTTATTTTCAGAATTTGAATTCCAATCTTAATTGATGTCAAGGGACCCATAAAAAAGAAGAAAAAAAAATAGATAACGTGTAAAATTGGTTTGTTGACTATAATTTGAGGGTGGGATTAACCGATCTCTCTTTATCCCTAATGTCAATCTAAGACTATATAAAATAAAGGAAAACTCAAAATCAACCTGCTCCATATGAAAATGCATATAAAACTGTATGCTTCATTACAATACAAAAAAGACAAAACGCCAAAAATTGTAAAATCAGACAGCTAATAGGAGTTCTGAAGTAAGCTAGTCAGGTTTCATCAGAGAACACAAACTACGGTATCAGCAATCTTGAAACTTTGAAAATAGGAACCTAGTCTTATTCCAGGTAATCCCAAAGAAAATAATGGTAAATTTTTTACAGTACACATGCTAAACTAGAAACTTATCTTCAAAAAAAACCAGCAGCCAGGATAGAAATCACCAAAACAAATTTCAATCACTTTGCTGAAGTAAATAAACACTCTTTACCAAAAGAAATAAGAAAATTGATAAATTAGTCCATATTTGCCTTGAAAAAGGGAGTTCTCTTAATTTCGTGTTAGTCATAGATTATATATCTATTTATCATATTTAAATAGTTATTATATTTTTTTAATGATTGTAAATATAATAGTGTACCGTAATATAATGATATTCAATTGAAAATATCTGTCAAGAGCTTAGCAATGTTTTTATATCAAAAAAGAAAAAATATATATTAATGAGTCAAGTTTATTTAATTTTAAGAATTTTAATTGACGTCAAAGGATCCATAAAAAATAAATAAATAACGTGTAAATAATGTTGATCAATATTTTAAATTATGTATAATTATATTTTTATATTAGATATATTGTTATATAATATTTTAAAATTATATTTAAATATTTTATATTTGATCAATTATATATTTAACCATGTTATGATTTTTGAATAATGTTTTATTTTATATTCACTGTTAGTATTTGTAATTCTTATATTAAAACCTAATTATTTAATTTAATAGTAAAGACAAATATGTCAAATATATAACTTAAATTACATGTTCAAATTCTAGCCAATTTTTTTGAAGCTAATTACAATATGTATGAGCCAAGCGAAACCACACGCTACTAGGGCATGTTTGGATAATATAATTTATACTTTATTAGAATTTTTTTGTTAGTATAAATATTTTTATGTTAAAAAAAATTAATGTTTATATAAGTTTAAATAAGTAATTTATCAATTTTTAATAAGATAATTTTAATTTATTTCATAAGTCAATTTTTTAAAATTTTTGAAATTTTTTTTATAAAAATTCAAATTCACATTATCAGAAAGTTATTTTACATTTTTACAAATTAAAATTTCATTAAAATTATACCTTTCACCTTTCATCTTTCTAATTTCATCAAAAATATATTTAAATATTTTAAAAATAGTTTATAAATTTAAAAAATATTTTTTTAAATACGTATTTAAACGCTAAATAACTTAATTTAAAAAGAATTTATAGTATAATTTTTTTTTACATAAAACCTTATTTTATAAGTATTTAAATAAGTTGTTTATTTAAACTAGATTTAAATTATTAAAAACTCATTTTATATTAAAAAGAAAAAAAGAAAAAAATGTGGTCATTCATCCCAATTTTATTAAATTTTCACCACGTTAAGAGAATGAGAACTAGACCACAAAACAAAACAATATACTTTTGTCTACAAAAATAATCATAATAATAGACACTTAATTTTCAAAAGTAAGGTACTAAATTTTATTTCGAAATATCATTTCGGTGACTCCAAAAACAAAAATATTTTGAAACATTTCAAAAATTTTAAAGAAACAAAAGATTTTTTAAAAAACATTTAAAATAATTTTTTTTAAATTTTAAAAGATTTTAATATAGTATTAATAATATAGATATATAAAATTATATTAAAATTAATTCGAATTAATGTCTATAATTGAATAGTAAGTAAACATGTTATTACAATAGGAACTTCGACTCAAATCCTAATAACATTTAACAATAATCTCTTTCTTGTATCCTCTCTCCATCTTCTTTTTAGTTTTTTTGTGGCATTGATATTTAAGTCTCTCTCTCTCTCGATCATGATTCTATCTCTATCTTTAGATATTTTTCTCTCTCTTTGTTTTTCAATCTCTCTTTTCATCATTTTTATAATTTTCTATTTAAAATAAAGATAATGAAAGAAAATAATGTCATAAGAATAAAGGGGGAGAGTAAGAAGTTAATAAAGATGCTGTGACTTATGAGAGAAAATAATCTAGTGTTAGATGTAATATGATGTTACTTTCATCTACTTTTAGATTGTTAATTTTTTTTACTTTTCAAATTAATTTAGTACTTTTTTATCGAAACAACTTGAAACAAGAGTATTTTCATCAAAATAATTCGAAACAAGAGTATTTTTATAGAAACAACTCGAAATAAGAGTATTTTTACCGAAATTTCTATTGAAATAAGAGTATTTCTACTGAAACATAGTAATTTCAATCGAAATAGTATAATTTCTATTGGTAAATTAGTCCATTTTTGCCTTGAAAGGGGAGTTCTCTTCATTTAGTGTCTGACAGAATGTCTTTTGGGATTTACAGCTAATAAAATTGAAGACTGCAAATCATAGATTATATATCTATTTATCATATTTAAATAGTTATTATATTTTTCTTAATGATTGTAAATAAAATAGTGGACTGTAATATAATGATATTCAATTGAAAATGTCTGTCAAGAGCTTAATAATGTTTTTCATATCAAAAAGAAAAAAAAAATATCAATGAGTCAAGTGTATTTTATTTTCAGAATTTGAATTCCAATCTTAATTGATGTCAAGGGACCCATAAAAAGGAAAAAAAAAATAGATAACGTGTAAAATTGGTTTGTTGACTATAATTTGAGGGTGGGATTAACCGACCTCTCTTTATCCCTAATGTCAATCTAAGACTATATAAAATAAAGGAAAACTCAAAATCAAACTGCTCCATATGAAAATGCATATAAAACTGTATGCTTCATTACAATACAAAAAAGACAAAACGCCAAAAATTGTAAAATCAGACAGCTAATAGGAGTTCTTAAGTAAGCTTGTCAAGTTTCATCAGCGAACACAAACTAAGGGGTTGTTTGGTTTATGAAAATATTTTTAATTTTTAATTTTTGTTTTTATTTTTTAAAAATAATTTTCATTTTTAAATTTTCAAATTGTCAAAAGCATGTTTGGTTTATAAAGTAAAACTATGTTTTCAAAAAATGAAAACAATGAAATTTGTTTGGTTTAAAATTTTCAAAAAGCAAATGACCAATTGTGGCTTCATTGACGTTCTTCACCGAAGTGCAAAAGAACACAAAAAAAAAAAACGAAACAGAGGTTCAATGTGGTTTCATTGCAAATGACCAGATTGTCATTATTGGAGCAGTAGAGATTAGTGGCTTCACCAAATGTTGTCTCCACAAGCAACCTTGCTGAGAAAAGTAGCGAAACTGAGATAATGTTGGCACACAAAAGGCCCCAGGTGGAGGAAAAAGCAGAGGATGACATTGTGTTCTCACGAGCAGTGCAGAAGCAGAGGACAACGCTACTAGCGGTGTCATGTTTGTCTTTGTGTTCTCGGCAGTAGTGCAAAAACAGATGATGACGATACTCAATGATGTTCGACGATGTGCTTGTGTTGCGAAGCTTTGGTGGACATGACGAAACAAACAAGAATACATAGGAGCAGAATGTTGTGCTTAGTTTGCGGCTTTGCGAACGCTGGTGACCAATTGTGAGGAGCAAAATGTTGTGCCTCATTCGCGAGGCTTCGGCTTGTCGGTAGAACTAAAAGCGAGAACACGATGAGAATGCAGACAAGTATAACGAACGAGCAGCGAAGGGAGCAAATTAACCAAAAGCAGTAGAAAACTATCATAATTACAAAATTGCCACCGTGTTTTCATTCCATGTTTTCATTTTTCACGTTTTGAGAAAAAAATAATGAAAACAACGATTATGTTTGTTTTCTTGTTTTAAAAATTATTTTTTATTTT
Source organism: Gleditsia sinensis (assembly GCA_037074535.1). NCBI lineage: Eukaryota > Viridiplantae > Streptophyta > Magnoliopsida > Fabales > Fabaceae > Gleditsia > Gleditsia sinensis. The sequence goes on along the minus strand of CM073466.1, from coordinate 72,520,975 downwards.
TAATTGTTTTTAAAATAAAAAAATTTGTTTGATAATTATTTTTTATTGTTATTTTAGAAATAAGTTTTAAAAATAAGTTATTTTTAAAACAAAAAAACAGAAATAATGAAAAGTTATTTTTGTTTCCAATTTTTATTTTCAAAAAAAAAAAGTAAAAAATATATTTTCAAAACAATTTATCAAACGAATTTTTTTTTACTTTTGTTCTACAGAACAACTTTTAAACATAGTTTTCAAAAATAATTTTAAAAATAATAAAAACAAAAAAAGAATCAAATAAACCCAACTTTTTTACGTTTTCAAATTTTTCTCTTTTTCAAGAAACATTTTCAAAAAATAGTTTTCAAAATTTTGAACCAAGCACGTTTCTTGTTTTGTTTTCTGTTTTCATTTTCAATGAAAACAGACAACACATATAGCAAACAACCCCTAAGGTATCAGCAATCTTGAAACTTTGCAAATAGGAACCTAGTCTTATTCCAGGTAATCCCAAAGAAAATAATGGTAAATTTTTTACAGTACACATGCTAAACTAGAAACTTATCTTCAAAATAAACCAGTAGCCAGGATAGAAATCACCAAAACAAATGTCAATCACTTTGCTGAAGTAAATAAACACTCTTTACCAAAAGAAATAAGAAAATTGATAAATTAGTCCATATTTGCCTTGAAAAAGGGAGTTCTCTTAATTTCGTGTTAGTCATAGATTATATATCTATTTATCATATTTAAATAGTTATTATATTTTTTTAATGATTGTAAATATAATAGTGTACCGTAATATAATGATATTCAATTGAAAATATCTGTCAAGAGCTTAGCAATGTTTTCATATCAAAAAAGAAAACAATATATTAATGAGTCAAGTTTATTTAATTTTAAGAATTTTAATTGACGTCAAAGGATCCATAAAAAATAAATAAATAACATGTAAATAATGTTGATCAATATTTTAAATTATATTTAATTATATTTTTATATTAGATATATTGTTATATAATATTTTAAATTATATTTAAATATTTTATATTTGATCAATTATATATTTAACCATGTTATGATTTTTGAATAATGTTTTATTTTATATTCACTGTTAGTATTTGTAATTCTTATATTAAAACCTAATTATTTAATTTAATAGTAAAGACAAATATGTCAAATATATAACTTAATTTAAGGTACTAAATTTCGTTTCGAGATATCGTTTCGGTGACTTCAGAAATGGAAGAATTTTTTAAAAAAGTTTCAAATAATTTCAACTAATATTTTTTTAAAATTTTAAAATATTTTAATATAATATTAATGATATAGATATATAAAATTATATTAAAATTAATTCGAATTAATGTCTATAATTGAATAGTAAGTAAACATACTACTATAGTAGGGACTTCTACTCAAATCTTAACAACATTCAACAACAATTTCTCTCTTGCATCTATCTCTTTATCGACTATGATTCTATCTCTATCTTTAAGTATATTCCTTTCTCTTTACCTTTCTAACTCTCTTTACATCATTTTTGTAGTTTCCTCTTTAAAATGAAAATAAATAAAAAATGTCATGAGAACAAAGGGGGAAAGTATGAAGTTAATAAAGATGTTGTAATTTGTGAGATAAAATAACTTGGTGTTAGATGTGATATAATGTTATTTTCATCTATTTTTAGATTGTCAATTTTTTAATTTTTCAAATTAGTTTAGTACTTTTCCATCGAAACAACTCGAAACAAGAGTATTTCCATCGAAATAATTCGAAATAAGAGTATTTTTATCGAAATAATTCGAAACAAGAGTATTTCTATCGAAACAACTCGAAATAAGAGTATTTCCACCGAAATTTTCATTAAAACAAAAGTATTTCTACTGAAACATTTTGAAACATAGTAATTTTAATTAAAATAGCATAATTCTTTAACAAATACTTCATTTCGTTTCGATAATTCCGTTTCATATCGGTGACTCAGGAAACGGAAACGTTTCGATCGTTTTGATGGAAAAAAAAGGAAATTTAGTTCTTTAATTTAAATTACATGTTCAAATTCTAGCCAATTTTTTTGAAGCTAATCACAATATTTATGAGCCAAGCGAAACCACACGCTGCTAGGGCTTGTTTAGATAATATAATTTATAGTTTATTAAAATTTTTTATCAGTATAAGTATTTTATATTAAAAAACTAGTATTTAGATCAATTTAAACAAATAACATATTAATTTTTAATAAGATAATTTTAACTTATTTCATAAGTTAATTTTTTAAACTTTTTAAAAAAATTCTGCAGAAATTCAAATTCATATGATCATAAAGTTATTTTACACTTTTACGAATTAAAATTTCATTAAAACTATACCTTTCACCTTTTATTTTTCTCTTTCCATTAAAACTATATCTAGATATTTTTAAAAAAGTTTATAAATTTAAAAAATATTTTTTAAAATATGTATCTAAAGTTTCAAAAGCTAAATAACTTAATTTAAAAAGAATTTATTGTATAAATTTTTTTTACATAAAATCTTATTTTATAAATATTTAAATAAGTTATTTATTTAAACTAGACTTAAATTATTAACAACTTGTTTCATATTAAAAAAAATGTGGCCATTCATCCTAGTTTTATGTAATTTTCACCTCGTTAAGAGAACCGAAACTAGACCACAAAACAAAACAATATAATTTTGTCCAATAATAATAATAATAATAATAATAATAGACATTCAGTCTCTAAAAGTAAAGTACTAAATTTTATTTCGAAATACTGTTTCGGTGACTTTAAAAATAGAAATATTTTAAAATATTTTAAAATTTTTGAAAAAACGAAAGATTTTTTAAAAAACGTTTCAAATAATTTCAAATAATATTTTTTTTAATTTTAAAAGATTTTAACATAATATTAATAATATAGATATATAAAATTATATTAAAATTAATTCAAATTAATGTCTATAATTGAATAGTAAATAAACATATTATTACAATAGAAATTTCGACTCAAATTCTAATAGCATTTAACAATAATATCTGTTTTGTATCTATCTTTTCATCTTCTTCTTAATTTTTTCGTGACATTTATATTTAAGTCTCTTTTTCTGTCGATCATGATTCTATCTCTATTTTTAAGTATCTTCTTCTCTTTTTGTCTTTCAATTTCTATTTTTATTATTTTTATAGTTTTTTCTTTAAAATAAAGATAATGAAAAAAAATAATGTCATGAGAATAAAGGAGAAGAGTAAGAAATTAATAAAGATATTATAACTTATGGAAGAATTTGGTGTTGGATGTAATATAATGCTACTTTCATCTACTTTTAGATTATCAATTTTTTTATTTTTCAAATTAGTTTAATACTTTTTTATCGAAATAAGAGTATCTCTATCGAAATAATTCGAAATAAGAGTATTTATATAGAAACAACTTAAAATAAGAGTATTTTCACCGAAATTTCTATTGGAACAAAAGTATTTCTATCGAAATATTTTAAAATATAGTAATTTTAATTGAAATAACATAATTTTTTAATAAATATTTTATTTCGTTTCGATAATTCTGCTTTGTATTGGTGACTCAAAAAACAAAAACTTTTCAGTTATTTCTATAAAAAAAAAATTTAGTTTCTTACTCAAAAGTAGCAGGATTGCAAAGCCACCCGAAATTTCTCCTCCCAGCACAACAAACTTTGGGGAAGAGATTGCCATCAACAGTCCTCTCCTCTGTCTTTTCTCTTTTTTTTTTTTTTATAACTTTTTTGTCTAAAAACTTCTATTAATAGAAAAGTTTTTTTTCATTAATAAAGAATTTTTTTAAGAAAGTCACATAATTTTAAGTTTGTACCTCTCTACATTAAAATTTATAATTTTTCGATTTAAATTTATAATTATATATATATATATATATAATATTAAAAAAATTAACTTTAAAAAAAAATTAAAAAATATATTATCTCTTCTTTAATGTATTTTTATATTTTTATATTTTAATTATATTAATTGTAAATCTATAATATTAAATTATATTATTTAATAAATTAATATCTGTAAAATATGTTTTAAATTTTTTTTTAATTATAATACTTAACTTTTATATTTAAAAAAATTGTAGGATTAAATTTTCATTTATTTTACCTGCCCGAGTCTTCTAGCGCTGGCCCGCTTGATGTATTTTCCTTCATAAATTAGTGGTTGTCACTTGTCTAAAAAAAAAAAGAGAACCTGCACTACTGTAGGAAAAAAATAAAGAAAAAAGGTAACCCAATAGCCTCTTTTGTGCATTTTCCTCGTAGGTGAGGCAAAAGGCCAATTAAACTTTTAACAGTAAGCACATCCCCCTCTTTATAAGAACCTCCTCTGCACAATTTTCTACCACAAGGAACCCTCTACAACTTCAGCCAGCAGCATAATAGTTTCAGGATCCAAATTAAACGAAAATGGAATACTATTCTTCTTCTTCTCCTCCTAAATCTCAGTCTGCTCTGCCTCTTCATCTCTGTTTCTTCCTGCTAACTCTGTTCATGATTCTGGGTTTCTCGTGGTACTTAAACTACGAGCCAATAATGGAAAGCTTAATGGACCAACTGAAGATGGTTCTAATGGTGTCTCCTCTGTTGCTTCTGCTAGTTGTTCACCTCCTTTCCTACTATGGAGGAGGAGGCAGAGGGGTGCTTTCGTCTCTGATTCCCTTGCCAGAGCAAGATTCACTGCACAGGGCAGGAGGCACTCCTTGGGGAGTTGGGTTGCTTCTTGTTTTTCTGTTCTTCATGATTTCTTACCAGTCTTCCTTCCAAGAGCGCTGGTTTCCTCTCTTGAGCAGGTGAAAAGGAGGAGTGAGCTTTCTGATTGTGTCAGTAGAACTTTCTTCTGTAATTAGTGTAAGCTTGTGAGTTCTTTCCATTTTTCATGAAAGATCTTTCTCTCTAATTACGTAGCTTCTTTGAAGCCACTGCTTTCAGATTTTGCTGTATAAATTATATGTGTAAACTTGAGAAATCGATGTTAGTACCTTCTGATGGTTAGTATTTTTCTTCCTTGTGACATGGGTATTTCATGTTATTTTTGTATATGGTTAATATTTTCTACCAAATTTTATTTTATAGATTTAATTGTTGAGTTTAAATTTATTAATTTTCAATGGTTAGTTGTGTAAAATGGAATATCCACGAAAAAATTGAAGCTGATTATGTTATAATTGAATTATTTCGTTGAAATAAATAAAAACTTGTTACCAAAAGAAATAAGAACATTGGTAAATTAGTCCATTTTTGCCTTGAAAGGGGAGTTCTCTTAATTTAGTGTTGGACAGAATGCCTTTTACAGCTAATAAAATTGAAGGCTGCAAATCATAGATTATATATCTATTTATCATATTTAAATAGTTATTATATTTTTCTTAATGATTGTAAATAAAATAGTGGACTGTAATATAATGATATTCAATTGAAAATGTCTGTCAAGAGCTTAATAATGTTTTTCATATCAAAAAGGAAAAAAAAAATATCAATGAGTCAAGTGTATTTTATTTTCAGAATATTCCAATTTTAATTGATGTCAAGGGACCCATAAAAAGGAAAAAAAAAATAGATAACGTGTAAAATTGGTTTGTTGACTATCATTTGAGGGTGGGATTAACCGATCTCTCTTTATCCCTAATGTCAATCTAAGACTATATAAAATAAAGGAAAACTCAAAATCAACCTGCTCCATATGAAAATGCATATAAAACTCTATGCATCATTACAATACAAAAAAGACAAAACGCCAAAAATTGTAAAATCAGACAGCTAATAGGAGTTCTGAAGTAAGCTTGTCAAGTTTCATCAGAGAACACAGACTAAAGGTATCAGCAATATTGAAACTTTGCAAATAGGAACTTAGTCTTATTCGAGATAATCCCAAAGAAAATGAATGATAAATTTTATACAATACACATGCTAAACTAGAAACTTATCTTCAAAAAAAACCAGCAGCCATGATAGAAATCGCCAAAACAAATTTTGGAAAGAAAAAATAATTTAGAAACTGTAAAATAAAATATCATATCATGCATACCAATAAATCTGACCTTTATTATCATTTATCAAACAAAATTTTCTATAATATATATAGTTGGACAACATTTATTTTGGTAAGCATCTGATCACAACCTTAGTTATCGAAGTAGTTGATTATTGATCTCCAAAACCTCAAGCAGTACATGAAGAAGTTTATGGATCACCATATGCTTTCTCAGAGAATGAATGATTTGAAATAAACCCTTGAGGCCAGGCAAGAGAAGTTAAGAGCAGCTAATACATTTAAAGAACCATTTCAAACAGCGAACGGGGATTGGTTCATAAAGATCAAAGCACTTCGTTTATAAGGTTCAGGTTTAACTTTTGCTGTTAGCAGTCATTTTTGGTAAATGATCTGTAAGTACTACAGAAACTTGTGACATGTTTTGACTTTAAAATAGAATAGTCTTCTTTCAATCTAAACCTCTAATTAATCAAAAAAACAAAAATGGAATTAATTCGAGCGAGGTAGTTTTGGATCCAATAACTGAGGTTTGGTTTCATAGATATTGAATAGCTATATCATTCAAACATTTAGACTTGTCATTTACTAATGAATAGTGATAAATTATTATCATTTTTTAGGCTTTTTTCCAACTGTAATAGAAAGGTAACTGAATACATAGACAAGTAAGCTTAATTTAGATTTTACTCTTGACATCAATGCATAATGGTCGAAATTTTGAAATCTATTGCCAAGTTCATAAAAAACAACAAAGATTTCAAACAATTATCTAATATTAGTTCCATTGCTGGTAAGTAAATTTATCGAGGCTTGTAGAGAGAGGTCCACTTTTTCATATTCCAGTATCACATAATAATCCTAACAAATAAAATTAGATGCTCAGAATAGTATGGCTAAGATCATATAATTAAAATTCAAGTTAAATAAAGAAGGCAAGTGTTGAAGTGAGTTCAGTCTGAATACTTGTTTTGAACTTTTTTGGCATAGTTTGCTTATCAGTTAGCAACAAATGTCGGTGTGTCTCTGACATTCATATAGCAGTTAACAAAATCTTCAGATATGACAGATCTAGAGCAGTTTATCTTACTGACGAAGTTGGAGCAGAAGAAAAATAAGAACAAGCCATAATTCATCACCATAATAGAAAAGATATTTTATAAAACTCAGCCAGCTCATTGCAAGATCAAAGATCAAACAAAAAACTTCCATTAAAGAACATAGAAAACAAACCCTATTCTATTTAATATCATGTCTTCACACACCGTTCCATCAGAATCAAGCACAAGCAGATTTTCGGCAAGTGCCCCTCCAATGTTGCAATGACAACACATAAGAGGCTCAGCTGCAACAGTAAAGGGCATGTTAGCAACTTATACTGTTTTAAGACTACTGTGGTTTAAAACATATTGTTTGGACAAATGCACAACGAAAATTATCAATAAAAATAAAAAAGACAATCTATTAATGCTTGAAAGTTGACAAAGTGCACATGATGTGGTACATATTTCATCTTATATCACATAAGCCAACTGCTTTATTGACATGAGTGCAGATGCATATTAATGCAGAGTGTTGTGATCTTGACAATGCATGTGTGCAGGAGTCCTCATCATATTCCATCAAGAAATATGAAACTTCTGAAGAAGATTCCAAATTGTTTCTGATAAAACTATTCACCTCATCTCCTAAAAAGAGAGACATATTATGTTTCCAACAAAACACAACTTTCACTAGGAAAGCAACAATAATCAAAAGGTTATTCTATCTCTCTATATATAAATACAGCAATTGCCATTTTTTAAAAGAAATATTCATCATTTTTAAATTGATCATCATGATCTACCTCTTAAAGTAATCACCATTATGTGGACATTATGAGATAACCATGAACCTTTAGTAACACATCGTTCCACAGCATATCTCATGGTATTTGCTTGAAAGTTGACAAAGGGCTGCACAGGTAAGCTCAGCTGCAAATTTATTAATGTTTATGGGAGGAGTGTCCTCTGCTGTCAATGTATCGAATACTAATACAAGTATTCGATTACCTGTAATAATGGGATATAAAGAGATAGCATGCTGAAAAACAAATAGAAACTGTGTCCTTTCTTTGCATATTAACACCATAAAGTGTTTTTATGTGAGTCAAACTGAAAGGAGTTGAAGATACTTCACGTCTCCCTCCCTACTTTTCACCAAGATCAATATTTTTCATTACTATTATTGATGTCCTCACCCTTAGGAAATTAATATTGTAGTTCTAAAAGACAGATAGATTTGCTGACGTTTTTAGGGTGAATGGACTGGAATTTGCAGACCAACTTATAAACAGAGAGAAGTGGCATAGCCATAAAGACTTTAAAATAAAATTTCTTGAACTATTTTTTCTTCACAATAACCTTGAAAATGTATAAACAGTCTTGACATCTGTAGAATAGAGTAAACTAAAAAACAAAAGAGAAATTGGAAAGAAAAAAAAAAGAATCAGATTATTGTCAAATGAATGAGCACTTGAAGGCAATGTTTGTATCCTAATGAAGTTGTCCACTTAATTGTCAAACTATCTAATGGCAATAGTTGCATAGCTGCTAAACTTAAAACACCAGAATGACAAAATTTAGGCAGCCTTTTCCAAAAATTACAGACAAAGATTTTTTATTTATATATAAATAATAAAAACTATAATGGAAAAATAGGGAAGAGATAGGAAAAGTTAAAAGGCTCACTTAATGAAACTCTGAAAATAATATATAGTATAATTGCAACAATTACAAATGCATCTGTAATATATAGCAGAGGTTGTGCAGCACTGTGACTGTCATTTCAGACAGGTTGAACGATCAGATCCAGCGCATTCATTTCCATCAATCACATGCTGATGTACTCATCAAAAAATGGAGTCTTCTGAAATCTGCTCTACTGTCTTAACAAATTTTCTCTATAAATAAGTGCATCTAATTTGTGTGTCCCTTTTTACTGAAGTTTCAATACTTAGACTTGGTGTTAACTATTTTAATATTTATGTTTTTTCTCTGTTATGGCTATATACATCTTTTAAACAATGTCATAAAAATTTATCAATTTGTTACCTTATCAATAGTAATAATAAAAATTCATGGGTGATTTCTTGATGCAAATCTATGTTCACTTGGAGCAAATTCCAACATTGTATGATAAAGTATCTTTGTCATGATTCATGAAGATTAGGATTTTGGACTTTCACCAAAGAAACAATAGACACATACCCGTCTCATTGTTTCTTTAGCAGCCTTTTGTCACTAAAAGTTCATCCAATCAGAATCAGTTCCCTTGCTTTTCTGCTCATACAAGCAGTGTACACTTCAACCACCTCAAAAGATTCACAAAATACTGAGGCTCCAACTAACCAAGTGATCCTTTTGACTGGTAGTTAAATTAAAGTGCTCTATCCGTTTATTAAACAAATTTCTTTGAAGTATGTACATCTCCAACTTATTTTTCTAATCTAAATAAGTAAATAACATAGATAAGAGAAAAAAAAGATATCCAATCAAAAAAATAATAAATAAAATTATTAAAAATGTTTAATAATTAATAATTTTTTTATTAATTTTATTTATAATAATTTATTATGACATCTTTTGATCTATATAGTTGACCTCACTTAATAAAAAAAGATTTAATTATTATTATTGATATTATTTTCGTAAAATATTAAAATTGAAGTACAATATATGTAATTAAAATTTCTTGAAGTGTAAAGTAAGAGAAAGAGAAATACATCCTAAAAATTATTTTAAAAAAAGAAATAATATAAAATGAAAGGTTAACTACACTTGGACATATCATAGGATTTCTAATGCCAAATAATAAGAAAAGCACGGGTTAAACCTTTGAGTAAATAAATATTACGTAAGTGAAAAATAGGTCATACTATGATAGTTAAATTAAAATCTATATAGGGGAACTACAACCTTTTTTTTAGTCCTTATTAATTAATGGCTAAATTTAGAACTGCTATTACACATGGCACTACTCTTCCAACTACCTAGTAGTTTGATCCATTTGCTTGGTGAATTCTTTTTGTAATATAAATTGACATTCTAGGGAAATCCTTATTTTTGGCTATATTCTTGATACCCCAATTTCAACGCGTGCTGTACCCCATTTTATAGTGTGACCAGTCGACTAGTCAAGTGACTAGTCGACTGGTCACACTCATATCTAGACACAGCACCGCGTGCTGTGCCCAGGTATACAGTAGAAAATCCATTTCGAATTTCAACACAGCTTTCTCTCAAAGCTGACCTACACTAAAATTTTTACCCATCCTTCGTATTCGTGGCTTTTTATGTCAAACACAAGCCCCTTTTTCTTTTTCTTCCTTTCATTTTCTCTTTTCCTATACCCCTTTATCAAAATTTCATCTGTTTTATAATTAAATACCTAAAACCATTGAAAGGGCAACCAAGATGTAGATAAGAACGACAGCTAAACATCAGGGGATTGTAATCTGAAGGTGCAAAATGCATCACTTTACTAAAGGAAATTTAGACAAATTTAAGTGGAAGAAGCATAAATGAGACTTTGTTTCAAAAGCATAAAACTGTAAAGATGGAAAAGAAATGTAATGCACGAGAAAGATTAACACTTGCTCATCTTTATTTGTTCATCTCAATCTCATACTCTCTCCACCCTCCTTAAACGACCACCATATCCACCAATAAATATAAGCCTAATGAAAAGTTAAAAACATAGATGTCAAAACCCATAAATTAATCGGATTAGATGAAATAACCAATTACATTAGCAACTAAGCTCTCTATTAGGCATTTTACGATATATTTAAAACTCTGCATTTAAACGTAGCCTCACTCACTTGTGAGCGTCTGAGCTATTCTGAATTAAATTTTTTTTTTATCATAATTGATTTCATCCTCAGTAGGACATAATCATGGCCCGCATTATCATCTTTTTCTTGGGAATCATGATGACTGAGTGATGAGAAATAATTATTCTTAAGAACATTCTTAAACTTCTGAAAGTTCAAATTACTAGAACAAAGGAGAAAAAAGATGAAGTGCGTTTTGTGAAGGAAGAAAAAAAACGTCTATACCCGTGTGTGATGCTTGTGAAAACTCTTTGAATGTTGATGAATATGCTTAAAGTTTAGTATAAAAAGTGGGGTTAAATACATCCCACGAAAAGAAATCCCCATTCAAGTGAACCTTTGACAAAAATTTGCATTTTTTGTGATTTGGTATATGTGTAGCCCATGCTATGGAGATGAAGAAGTGAATAAGAATCACATCCTCAACAGACAAAGTAAAAGCAAAAACAGATTAGTTAGCTTTATGCCTTTATCTTTTGAGTACTCATCTACTCTGCTTCTTTTCATCCTCGAACAGCGCCCTTAGCAAGCTCTATTCCTGCTTTTGGCTATATTCAAGAGGCCAACATGTAATATAAAATAGAAAAAACCAATGCCATTCTATTTCTACCAAGTTCCCAAACAGACAATTATGCCCACAAACAGACAAACATAAGAAACAGAGCCGGAAAACAGAGACAGAGGAACAGAGTAGAATGGAGATATTATCGCAAATGTGGTCGTTGTTAGGCCTACTCACCGTACTCCAAAACGTGTTGCCGTCGCAGTTGCTCTCATTCCTCCACTCACTGTACGAGTCCCTTCAGGATTTGCTCTCCCCTTACTCTTATTTCGAAATCCCAGAATCCAATGGCTACTGCCGCGTCGACCTCAACGACCTTTACCGTCACGTCCACCTCTACCTCAACTCCGTCAACCATTCCGCCGCTTCCGGCTGCCACCACCTCACTGTCTCTCGTTCCAAGTCCTCCAACTGCATTTCCTTCACCCTCGCGCCCGGCCACACTGTCCACGATACCTTCAATGGCCACCACCTTTCGTGGACCCACCACGTCGAGACGGTGCAGGACTCCTTGGAAGAGAAGCGGAGCTTCACCCTCCGGATTCCGAAGCGCCACCGGCAGACCCTCCACTCAGCATACCTTAGTCACGTGACCTCACGTGCGGAGGAGTTCGAGCGGGTCTCACGCGAGAGAAGGCTCTTCACCAACAATGGTATCGGTTCGTATGAATCCGGGTGGGTCTCAGTCCCGTTTCGCCACCCGTCCACGTTCGACACGCTGGCATTGAAGCCCGAGCTAAAGAAGCAGATAAAGGAAGACCTCACAGCGTTTGCGAACGGCAAGGAGTTTTATCACAGAGTGGGTCGGGCATGGAAACGTGGGTACCTGCTATATGGCCCACCCGGCTCGGGTAAATCAAGTTTGATTGCAGCCATGGCGAACTTCCTCTGCTACGATGTCTACGATTTGGAGCTGACCAAGGTGTCTGATAATTCTGAGCTGAGAGCCTTGCTGATACAAACAACAAATCGTTCTATCATCGTGATTGAAGACATTGATTGCTCCGTTGATTTGACTGCGGACAGGATGATGAAGAAGACAAAGACGAGGAGGTCCAAAACCACCAAGCCAAAGACGACGGTGTTGGACTACACCGGGGACGAAAACGGTCGGGTCACACTCTCGGGGCTCCTGAACTTCACGGACGGGTTGTGGTCGTCCTGTGGGGAAGAAAGGATCATCGTCTTCACCACCAACCACAGGGACAGTGTGGACCCTGCGCTGGTTCGGTGCGGGCGAATGGACGTTCACGTAAGCCTCGGCACGTGTGGGATGCATGCGTTCAAAGACTTGGTGAATAACTACCTGCGGCTGGACTCGCACGCGCTGTTCGGAGCAGTGGAGAATTGTATAAGGAACGGTGGCTCCCTCACGCCGGCGCAAATCGGAGAGATACTCCTGAGGAACAGAAGCGATGCTGAGACGGCTATGAGGGAGGTAGTGTCAGCGATGCAGACGAGAATGCTATCCTCCGCCGCCGCCGGCAGTGATAATCACTGGGATCATACGGACAACGATGAGACGGTGGCCGTGAGGTCGCCGGAGAGTGTAGTAACGATGATGGGATCGCCGGAGAATTGGGAGGGGTTGAACGGGAAGAAAAGGAAGGATCATGGGTGCATTTGGGAGAAGAAGGTGAATTTGTTAGTGAGATTAAGGTCGTTGACCAAGTATGAGTCTTGTAGTTGTAGAAGAGGTGTTTGCGAGGAGTAATTTGTTTGTTTTTTTCAATTATTTTTTGGCGATAAACAAGTTCGTTGCGAATTTTAATCGACAATGAAAGTAAGAAGTTTTCCAGAAACGAAAAAAATTGAAACGTCGCCTGAGAGATTCGAACTCTCGCGGGGAAACCCCATGTACTTAGCAGGCACACGCCTTAACCACTCGGCCAAAGCGACGCTACTGTTAAAGTTGGGTTCAATCTTTTATATAAAAAATAAATAAGATTCATTGTCAATACTATCATATACCTGCAAAACTCAACTCTTAGGAATAATAATTAAATTTTTTGTTGAAGAGATTGATACGAGGGTCTTCCGTATGTGACCCATTTTGCATGAGTTAAATGCTTATGCTTTTGTACTTGGAATCATTTTTTAAAATTTAAAAATTTGGTGTAATAAATAGGAATAGCATTTTGAATTGAGAGTATATTGAGTAAAGTCTTTTCTAATATAATTTTTTAAAACAGTTACTACTATTATAACTAGTCAACAATATTTTAACATGTAGGTACAAAGCATAAAGTGAATTCACTCTAAATAGATAATAGAATGTAATACTTGACAATCTAGATAAGTGAGTGTTATTTGAATCCTTGGTCCAACTCTTCCACAAGGGTGTCTTGTAAAACTTGGAGAATAAAAAGTAAGGGACTGTTAAATTTGTCTGTTTTTTATTTTTATTTTTAAAAAATATTTTTAAATTTTTTAAAAATTTTGAAAATTTTTAAAAAATATTTTCAAATTTTTTAGTACTATAACTTATTGTAACAAGATAATTTCACAATTATTTGAAATTATATATACCATATTTTAATGTTTATATAATTATAAAATAAAAAAAATAAAAATACAAACTAAATATATTTTTAAAAATATAAAAATTAAAAAATAAAAACTATTTTTAAGATAAAAATAAAAATAAAAAAACGTTTTCACAAACTAAACGTGCTCTAATAATTTTATATTTAATTTTTTTTAACCTTCCTCCTATGAAGAGCCTTCGACTCAAAGGCTCAAAGGATTAGAGATTTCTTGGGTCTTATCCAAGAGATTAACCTACAAGCACTAGAAAAACTTCTAAACGTGTGGACCTAAATTTATTATATATTTTATCAGTTTATCTTAACTACTAGTAATGCATAAATTTTTCAATCACTGAATTTAAATTCATCTATCACTTAAGTTATAAGTTTTATAGATATGCATGCTTTCGTTTTTTAAAAAAACTTGCAATTTAATTGTAACCTTTTTAAAGATAAAAATTCAACATTGATTTATTTTAAATCATGAAGTTACTAAATTAAAACATTTATAATAATAAAGAGGTTAAAAGTGTTTTTAAGTCTATATTTTACTTCAAAGGCGGGGCTTGAACTCTTCCTTATTCGGGCACTCTGATTAGGCACTCCAAGATCCTTATTCCTTAACCCTTCCCCTATAGTGTGCTTGCTCTAAGGTACTTATCGTCCTTGCAAGTGGTTGCTCGGAGTGTTTCAAGTTGTTGCCGTGGGTGGCTTATGATTAAGTTCACATAAAAACAGCTTTAGTTTTGGTGGGGTCCCAATTTTAGATAGGACAGAAAGTCAGAGACCCTTTGGTTTGGCAAAAGCTTTCTTGTATTTTATAGATCCAAGTTGCAGCAACATACAGTCAGCACCTACGTCAAAGTTTATGAAATTTTTTAATGAAAACTTCAGGTTTATGATGATAATTTGATAAACTAATATATGCACGTCATATATTTGTAGCCATTATTTTGTCGCTGTATTCCATACGGCCAAGGGGCACTCTCGTTAGCTCATAGATCAATATTTAAAAATGTAATTAGGTAATGAATTAGGCTAATTGTAGATGATGAAGCTGAAGAGGTCCATTGAGAGGCCTTAAATTGACCAAATCCCATATATTCTACCAAAAAAACAAGCACTCTTAAGACGTCTTCTTTAGAAATTTCCACCTTCATTCTTATCATCAGAATCTGGAATAACAAGTCAAAGGTCTTGCTTTCTTCACAGACTATAAAAGGGTACGTCTGCATGTTATGGGCTCTATACAAACTTCATTCTTCTCTGAAAAGCTCTATTTTGGGTCCCCTGAAGACTTAGAGATTATTGAATAGTAGAAAGACAAAGAAATTAAGATGGAGAGCATCTTATTAGGTGACATGTCGGAGGTGAAGTTGGCCATATTCTTTGTAGTCCTAGCTCTGGTGTATCTTATCCTTTCCAGTTCTTCAAACATCTTCTCCAAGACCATGGAGAGATCAGATAGCTTCAAGCTGGCCCGAAGCACAACTATTCGCCAGATTCTGGCCGTGTTTTCCGATCTACCACTTGAAGGGGAGCCCTCTCCTATTTCTTCAAAGTGCGCCGATCAGTCGCCAGTCTCTGATGAATGATCAAGCGCGTCTCCCTGGCTGCATTTATATTCCTTCTTTTTGCCTTTTATAGATTAGAGGTCAAGCTATTGCAAAATTAACTAAGTAATACCAAAAGATATTTATTTTGTTCTTTAATTTCTCATGATCTTGTAATATATGTATAGAATGCTGTTATTCTTTTATTTGTTGAATTAAATTCTATAGAATGCTTCTGGGTCATCTCTTTGGCAGTAAAAATATGCAATTAGCAAAGTCAAAGTATAGTTACTAATAAGGAGTTTAGATAGTTTCTAAGAGTTTTCCATTTTTCCTTAATTTGAATTTGTTGGGAAGTTCCTTTCATTTGCCCTTTGATGGAGTTAACAAAATCCAATACTTTTAGTGTTGTGGATGGCCCTCGATATAGAGAAATTAAATGTGCAAGAAAAATAACTAGACAATAGTAGGACACGGGAATTTAACGTGGTTCGGCAATATGCCTACGTCCACGACCGGAAAGCAGCAAGAATCTTTCACTATGATAAAAGGAATACAATGACTTTCCTCACTCACCCAATTGCCCAAGCTACACCACTCTGTTAGAGTCAAAGTTTGGCTTTAATAGCCCACCACTCACACCTCACAAACACACTCAAAAACACTTTTACTCAAACCTCTCTTAAACTCACAAGTCTTTCTCTCACTATGAGAACAAGAGGAAGAAGAAAGAACTTCCTTGAGAGCTTGAGAACTAAGGTGAGTCTCATGGCTATTTATAGTTGTAATCCATGACCAATATGTGGTCATTAGTGCTCCAACATGTTGCAGATTTCAGCCACATATAGTGATCAATAATTTGGCAATAATGAAGAAATTATTACCAAAGTGATTGCTCCACTAGCCAAACATATTGGTCCACTAGTCACATGGGTGGCCTTTGTCTTTTAACCATTAACTTTAACAAATCTCCACCTTGGTTAAAAGACTCCCATAGTTTTTCTTCTGCTACTCTCCTCCATGCCCCTTTCACCTGCTTCGTATCCCAATCAAGTCCAAGCAATGCTTGAACTTGTTTACCGGAACTGGTTTGGTTAACATATCAGCTGGATTGTTTGTAGTACCTATCTTTTTCACTGTAATAATCCCTTCTGCAATCACATCTCTAATGAAATGCATCCTCACATCAATGTGCTTTGTTCTTTCATGATACATGGGATTCTTAGTCAGATGTATCGCACTTTGACTATCACAGTAGACGATAGCTTCTTCCAGTTGTATACCCAACTAATCAATTAGTCCCTGGAGCCAAATGGATTCTTTTACTGCTTCTGTTGTAGCTATGTACTCTGCCTCGGTGGTTGACAAAGCAACAATTGATTGTAGAGTTGCTTTCCAACTAATAGTACATCCACATAGCATAAATATATATCCAGTAAGAGATCTCCTTTTGTCAAGATCTCTGGCATAATCTGAGTTGACATATCCAACGATATCTTTTGCAATGTCTTTGCTTCTACTATAAATCAAACCAACATTAGTTGTACCTCTCAAATAACGTAAAATCCATTTCACTGCCTGCCAATGAGCCTTCCCAGGATTCGCCATGTACCTGCTAACAACACTGACCGCTTGTGAAATGTCTAGCCTTGTACTTACCATGAGGTACATGATACTGCCAACTACGCTGGCATAAGGGACATGTGTCATATACTCTTCCTCTTCTTTGGTCTGGGGCGCCAAAACTGCTGAGAGTTTGAAGTGAGCTGGTAATGGAGTACTAACAGACTTTGTATTCTTCATGCCAAAACGGTCTAACACTTTTTCTGTGACAAGAATAAGACACCTGCTTTCCTATCCCTGTAGATCTCCATACCCAGAATTTTCTGTGCAGCTCCAAAATCCTTCATCTCAAACTCCTGTCTTAATTGATCCTTGAGACAATCTATTTCTGACATGTTCTTACAGGCTATCAACATGTCATCAACATACAAAAGTAGATAACAATATGATCTATCATCGAGCCTTTTGTAATACACACAGCTATCATACTTACTCCTAGAATAACCACTTCCAAGCATGAACTTGTCAAAACGTTTGTACCACTGTCTAGGAGATTGTTTAAGACCATACAAAGATTTCCTTAATAGGAAAACATGTTCTTGCTTACCTTCAACTTCAAACCCTTCAGGTTGACTCATGTAAATCTGCTCTTTAAGTTCACCATGCAAGAATGCTGTCTTGACATCCAATTGCTCAAACTCCAAATTAAAATGAGCAACTATGGCAAGTAGGATTCGTATAGAGCTATGTTTAACCACTGGAGAGAAGATTTCATTAAAGTCAATATCTTCTCTCTGTGTAAAGCCCTTTGCCACAAGTCGTGCTTTGTACCTTGCATCTTCAACTCCGAGGATTCCTTCTTTCTTCTTGAAGACCCATTTGCACCCTACTATCCTCTGATTGTCTGGTCTTTCAACAAGTTCCCAAGTATGATTCTTATGAAGAGATTCAATTTCTTCAGTCATTGCAGCAAGCCACTGGGTAGACTCATCACTTGACATGGTTTCATGGTATGATTGTGGTTCATCATTATCAGCTACATTTAAAGCATAAGCGACTACATCTTCATATTCATACTTCTGAGGACGTCTAACTTCCCTTCTCTGCCTGTCTCTTGCCAGTTGATAATGCTGCAATTGTGTACTCATTTTCTTGACTGGATGTTGCTCTTCCTTTGTATCTTCTTGGTTATCTTGAGGATGTTTCGTCTCAGGCTCCACCTCAAACTCCACCTTCTTCGTAACACTATTGTATTATACTCCACCTGATGATTCCTTTTGGGAATTCAACATTTCTACTTCATTGAAGGTCACATCCCTGCTAATGATGCATTTTGAAGTCTTGGGACACCATAATTTGTAGCCTTTTACTCCTTCAGGATATCCAAGGAAAATACATTTCCTTGCCCTAGGCTTAAGTTTACCTTCATTCATGCGAGCATAAGCAGGACAACCAAATATTTTTAAATTATCATATTTGGCTGGCATACCTGACCAAACCTCCACCAGAGTCTTGAAACCAATAGCTGAAGATGGACATCTGTTAACCAAGTAGCAAGCTGTGTTAACAGCTTCAGCCCAGAACTGTTTTGGTAGACCGGCATTCGAGAGCATACACCTTGCTCTTTCCAAAAGAGTTCTGTTCATCCGTTCTGCAAGTCCATTTTGTTGTGGAGTCTCTTTCACAGTACGGTGTCTAACAATACCGTGATCTTTACAAAACTTGTTAAATTCTCCTCCACAAAACTCCAAGCCGTTGTCAGTTCTCAGTCGCTTGATCTGCTTCCCGGTCTGTTTCTCAATCAAGGTTTTCCACTGCTTGAATTTGACAAAGACTTCATCTTTACTCTTTAGAATAAAGATCCATACCTTTCTTGAATAGTCATCAATAAAGGTCAACATATATCTACCGCCACCATGAGAAGGAACTCGAGAGGGACCCCACAAGTCAGAGTGGATGTAATCAACAGTGTCTCTTGTACGGTGAATAGCAGTGTTGAACTTTACTCGACATTGTTTCCCAAATATGACGTGTTCACAGAAATCTAACTTCCCTGCCTTGTGACCACAGAGAAGCCCTTACTTGCTGAGCTCGATTAAATCCTTCTCACTAATATGCCCCAATCGCATATGCTATAACTTGGTGACGTCTGCTTCAGACATTGATGATACTACAGCCGCACCTGTAACTGTGCTTCCCTACAATATGTAAAGGCCATTGACTCTTCTTCCTTTCATCACAACTAGGGCTTCCCTTGAGACTCATATAACTCCACCTTCAGCCTTGAAGCTGCACCCGCTAGAGTCGAGAGTACCTAGGGAAATCAGGTTCTTCTTCAGTTCTGGAACATACCTGACATCAGTCAACGTTCTTTCAACTCCGTTATGCATCTTGATCCTTACCGTGCCGATACCGACCACCTTACAAGCATTATTATTACCCATAAGAACTTTACCCCCATCTATGGACTGGTAAGTTGTAAACCATTCCTTATTAGGAGTCATATGATATGAGCACCCAGAATCAAGGATCCACTCATTTTCTGAGTTAGTAATAGATATAGAGAGAACATTTGCATCATCGTAGCAATCTACTATAGCAGCATCTCTAGAACCAGAGACATTTTCCTTCTTCTTGCCTTTGCGTTCTAGACAGTTTTTCTTGAAGTGTCCTTCTTTGTGACAGTGGAAACACTTTAATTTTCTAGATTTTGATTTTGATCTAGATCTGCCTTTAACACCACCATGACATTTTCCTTTAGTTCTTCCTCTTACCATCAAACTCTCTCCTAAGCCTTCATTTTTGCTTTCTGCTACCTTTCTCTTCCATTCTCGTGAGTTTAAGGCTGCCTTGGCCTCCTCTATGGTAAGAGAATCTCGACCGTATAACATTGTATCAATGAAGTGCTCATAATAATTTGGCGAAGAGCATAACAAGATAATAGCTTGGTCCTCATAATCAATTTTAACATCTATATTATTTAAATCAAGAATAATTTTGTTAAATTCATCAAGGTGTTCTTTGATGGGCTTACCCTCCTGCATTTGAATTGTGTATAATTTCTTCTTCATGTACAATCGGTTGGTGAGTGACTTCGTCATGTACAAGCTTTCCAACTTCAACCATAGCTTAGCAGCTGTTTCTTCCTCAGAAACTTCTTGCAATACCTCATCACCTAAGCACAGTAGGATGGCACTGTGTGCTTTATCCATAATGTCATCCTTCTCCTGCTCTGTCAATGTCTCAGGCAGCTTCTCTCTTCCTTGCAGGGCTTTGGCTAATCCTTGATGAACCAGCAAAGCTCGCATCTTGACCCGCCATAGACTGAAATCATTTTCTCCATTAAATTTCTCCACGTCGAATTTTGTGGTAGCCATGGCTCTGATACCAGTTTTTTGTGGATGGCCCTCGATATAGAGAAATTAAATATGCAAGAAAAATAACTAGACAATAGTAGAACACGGGAATTTAACGTGGTTCGGCAATATGCCTACGTCCACGACCGGAGAGCAGCAAGAATCTTTCACTATGATAAAAGGAATACAATGACTTTCCTCACTCACCCAATTGCTCAAGCTACACCACTCTCTTAGAGTCAAAGCTTGGCTTTAATAGCCCACCACTCACACCTCACAAACACACTCAAGAACACTCTTACTCAAACCTCTCTTAAACTCACAAGTCTTTCTCTCACTATGAGAACAAGAGGAAGAAGAAAGAACTTCCTTGAGAGCTTGAGAACTAAGGTGAGTCTCATGGCTATTTATAGTTGTAATCCATGACCAATATGTGGTCATTAGTGCTCCAACATGTTGTAGATTTCAGCAAGATTTTAGCCACATATAGTGATCAATAATTTGGCAATAATGAAGAAATTATTGCCAAAGTGATTGCTTCACTAGCCAAACATATTGGTCCACTAGTCACATGGGTGGCCTTTGTCTTTTAACCATTAACTTTAACATTTAGTTTATTTATAAAATGATTTTGCTCTCATACACCTATTCATACAAGAATATGCATAGAAAGAAATGAGGGCAGCATGACCATATAACTGGTGTTTTGCGATGTGCTCTGATGATTAAGTTAGAGTCTAGAACAAAAAGGAAAATCAATAAAATATTCCAAAAAACATACTCGAGGAAGGGGAAAACTTCCCCTTTGAATTTGTTTAGTAGCTTGTAGCCCCCTAGTCCCTAGATACTGTTTCTACGTACCTTGGGCCCTGCACTCCGTGAGTAAATGAAGACAATTTCTTCGAACATTGGCATACATGTTCGTAACAATAAATTAAGAGCACAATTGCGCAACCCCCCCAAGGCGTCAGAGGGAGACCTGCCTTTGAGAACGTTGAAGCGCATGACATAGGAGCACGTGAAAGCAACTTGGGTGACAGTCGAGATAGAGAGCAATTCATCACTAGGGATATCACGAATGGATGTTAGAGCACCCCACAAAGGGTTTGCCATTGCCAAGATATATCTCAAAAGTGCTCGATCGACGATAGAAAGTGTTGACAGCTTCAAATGCATTTTACTAAAGAATCTATACTAAATACATAGCCAGAGCGCCCAACTGGGGTCCTATTCAGATAGTTGGGGGGCGGTCGACAAATATTACAGAGTTGACATATTAGGTCTAACTCCACTCTCAAAACTCGAGTCAAGAGAGAGAAAATTGCCTTTATTTATAAGGAATATATTCTTTAAACACCCCTTTCACGTCTAGGAATGAACATCTAGAGCGTGAAGTTTGCAGGCATGAATATATGAGGGTGGACTACATCGTAAACTCTGATACCATATTAGAAATATTGGACCTAACTCTACTCCTAAAACTGAGTCAAGAGAGGGAGGATTACCTTTATTTATAAAGAGCATATTCTTTAAACATCCAGCTAATGTGAGATTTCAACAATGTGCAATCAAATTGCCCCATTGGGGACCTATCAAGACTTCTCTCCAATGTATAGACACATTGAGGTTAAGACATTGCTCCAAAGTACAAACGCTTATTAAGATTTCTCCAGAGCATAGACGTTTTGAGGGAAAGACACTGCTCGAGAGCATAGATATTTTGGAGTTAAGACATTCCTTCAAAGTATAGATGCTCGTGATTTAAATTGCCCTAGAATACAGACACTTTGGAGTTACGATGATTTAAATTGCTTCAAAGTATAGACGCTCGTGGTTTAAGATTATCCTAAAGTATAGATGCTACGGAATGTATGAATAAAATCACTTATCTCGCCTTTAAGATTGAGGCATGAAACGTGAATAACTACTGTGATTATTTATTCATACGTCTTATGATTTTCCTTCAAGATTCTAAGATATAATTATTTATTTATTTATAGGTTACTTTACACTTGCAGGTAATGTAACAGCGCGCGCCTTAGTTTGAACAGAGTTAAGAATGTTGTGAAGGAGTGGCCTTTGCCTTCTTTTCCCCAAGGAACCAAGCCTCAGGAATGGCTTGGTTGGATTGAATGCAGGCTCCTCCATGCCAGCCCCTGAACATGATCGCTCTGAGTAAATGAGATAAATTAAAAGCCCTAACTTAGCTCTTTTATAATCCTTAAGATTTGAGATATTAATTATTATTCTCAAAAACTCCTTTGCTAGACTTGCTCCTAACTTGGATATAAAAATATTTTTAATTACTTTAGTACTGACAACTCTTTATTTTCTTCCAACATTAACATATTTTACCAAAAGCATCAAGTCCATTTAATGCATGGCAAAATGTTTCCACATGTCTTCTCCATGCATTCAATGCCATCCCCTTAAAAAATTTTATAAACACACTTCTCTTAGGTTATTATTACTCTACCAAAATCACCACTCAACTAAACATTTACTTCTTAACCATCCGCCATTACTACTAAGCACCTGAGCTTATTAAGTATTTCGACACCTTAACTCTTAAGAATTTATGTCTTTTGGTCTTTAAAATTTTGAGACACTTCATTCATTGAAGTTAAGGTAACTGGTAAGTTAAGGCTCTCTTGTAATACTTATGCATTTATTTAAAGTGCTTCATCTTTGTCCACTAAGTAAGTGGTCCCAAGGCTTCTGGTTCATTGACGACACTCTGCCTCTGCTTTTGAAACCCCCTATTTTGGGAAAAAGACATTTTGGTAAGCTCAACATGTTAGGTAGGATTCATCCAGGAGCCATAGAAGATCCACTTAATGTTAAATGTCGAACATGCAAAACTCCCGCCAATCAAGAGGTTTCGTAATAGGTCTTTTACACCTAGGCGGCAGGCTCCAGGAGAGTGATCCAATGGAGTCAGCAGCAATGTTCTACAAACTAGTCCTATGTAGGATATTTTATAAATTAAGGACATAATCTATCATATTTAGAATTTATTAATATTTACATATCTTTCACTTTAAGTCATTTGACAAGTTGAATTCAAAATCCTTCGAGAAGAAAAATGAAAACGAAGAAAGGATGGAGATTAATGAAGAAACAATGAAAAAAATGTGGACGGCAAGCTCAAAGCCACCCAACAACTTTATGTCTTTTTTTTTGTTCATAAGAATATTCATATATTTTTAAGTATATAATTAATTTGTTTGGAGTATTGAAATTATTTCTTTCTATAAATTTTTTTTCGTATGTTCAAATACATAAACTTCTTAAATAATGAACTCAAAGAAAAGTTTATTATTATCTTGAAAAAAATTCTAATAAAACAAAAGGAACTTAAAAATAATAATTTCTTCTTCTAGTTTCCATTTCAGTCAAGAAATTTCAATTTAATGTTTTTCTCTCACGACAAAAAAATTAAATTCTACAATATTTAAAAAAATGGTTTTATATCTTGACTCTGCACACACTATAAAAGTTTTTTAAATTGCTATGTCAATTAACTGGTGAAAGTCAAGCCTGCAGGCTATTGGGGGCCAACTAATTCAATATGGGTGGCCAGATTCAAGCTCTTAATTAGAGTTAATAGTTATGAGTCTATGACTTATATGGGAAAACTTGAAGGGGAAGGTTTTGTATATGTTTATAATTTAGGTGGTTAATATTTCACAACCGAGAAAAATTAAATAATCACCTAGTGGATAATTTTTTTTTATCAAAGATAGATGAAAGAGTAATTTTTTTTTTTTTTAAATTTAGAGGTCTGCAACACTTGAACCGTCGAACCAATTCCATTTTTTATAAAAAAAATTAAGCTTATCACTAATAAACAAATGTTTAAAGATCATTATTTAATTAGTTTAGGACTAATGACTAAGACGTGGGCGGGGTTATTAAAATTCATTTAATTAATTTTAATTTTAATTTCCTCAATTATGCTTAATTAAGAGTTTTCTTTTGAAACAAGTCAAACTTTTTTATTCACGATCTTATAATTTACATAACAAGAATGTGAAAGCACATATATCCCCACGAGTATATGAACCATCAACCATATATGCTTGTTACCCCGCTCGTGGTTTACATAATAATCCATAGTGCAAATTAACATTGTTATCGAAGCACTAATGCTTTAAAGTTAAAAATTATATAAGATATGATATTTTAAATAAATAAATTAACAATTTAATTTTTTAAAATTTTGAATTATTTAAATGTAATTTTTTAATTTTTTTTGAATATATAAATTAATTCTTAAAAGTATCAACAAGTCATCTTACCTATTTTTAAAAATATTAAATTTGTTATATAATAATACCTCTAAATACTAATATACAATGAATTTAATGTTAAAAAATTGACTGGTGTATTCAAAAAAATTTGAAAACTAAAGCTTAATAAATTTATAAATTTAGAGAATGAATTGTTGATTTATTTTATTTTAAATTATATTTAAACATATAATTTATCGTAGAAGAAACTTATATTTTGTTCCTAATTGATAAGTGAATTTTCAATTTAATTACTTACAGATTAATTTTATTAATTTAATTTTTTAGAATTTTTTGTAATGTTATTTCTTAGTTAAGTCACCTTTCAAAATTTAATATCAAATTGAATTCATTGTTAAAATTATAATTTTTTATTATATTTATTTAAATTAATATATAAATTGACACTTATTTAAATTGAATTGACATTTACTCATACTCATGAGTGTCACAAATATCAGGTAAATATTAAATTAATATTAAATAAATGTCAATTATACATTAAATTAAATAAATATGATAAAAAAATTATAATTTGAAAAATGAATTAAATTTAATGTTAATATTTAAACAATAAATATTTAAAAAAATTAAAGTAAAAAAATTAAATTACAAATTTATTTATCTATTAAGAATTAAATAATAATTTTTATTTATTTATCGTATTATAAAATTAATATTGTGTCGATATGCATGTTTTCTTCATTTTTTTGTCTTTCACCCATACTTTTTGCAGAAGTCCTCAGGGCCGATTATGAAGACTTGGTTTGCATTTATTAACTGTAACTGACAAAATCTTTGTCATCGTGACTCAGGTGCAAGAAAGGAGGACCCACCGCTCCCCACGTGGTTTGATTTCTTCCGCAACAGCATATGCTAAGTACAACGGCAAGATTCTTGTATTCTTGCTGATCTTAGAAACACAACCGAAACGCACGTAGGCTAATCTTTGTAGGGTAAACTAATAAATTAATGCATAAATTTATAAATTTATTTAGTTTTAATTTTTAATTTTTTTCATATATAAATTAATTTTTAAAAATATTAAATTTACTTTATATTAATTTTTATGTAATAAATTTAATATTTTTGATAATTAATAAATAATTAACATATAAAGAATATATATTTTAAAAATTAATTTATACATTTGAAAATTTTAAAAATTAAATTTAAGTAAATTCTTAAATTTAATAATCAAATTTTTTTAGTTTAAGCATGGTTTTACTACTTTTTGCACTAATATCCGAGTTCCTATACATAGTTGAAGACTTGTAGTGCCTAAAGCACTCCATCTTATCTTAACATAGATATGGATTTGAATTCTCATCATATAAACATAAACAAGTATATATATATATATATATATATATATATATATATATATATATATATATATATATATATATATATATATATATATATATATATATATAGTTTGGAAAGTTATCTCATTTTTTATATAAAATACTAGACATATGTTAATATAAATATAACTCATTTTTTAAAAGGAATAAACTAGCAATTCATTTTTTAGATTTATATATTCATTTAACTTTAATATCCGAATTTTTTTAAATACATGAATTAATATCTAAATTATCAAATTCACTACAAATAATATTTTTAGCCCTTAAAAATTAAAATTATTGCATATTAATCCCCATTCTTAAAAAAAATTAATTTGCAATGAATTTGATTATTTCAAAAAATAATTTGTATATTTAAAAAAAATTAAATAACTAAAATTCAAATACTTATATATTAGATTACTGTTTTTTAAAGGGTTGTGTTTCACAAACAGTTCTCTTATTTCAAAGCCACAATACTGCTTTTTCACTTTACCAGAGATAGATCATAAATGGTTACCTATTTTTTGATTAACTTTATCTTGAAAAGTTTAGGGTTAGGGTAAGAAAAGATCCTAAGTTAGATTTCTATATAAATTAACAAAATAATTTTATTAAGGGAGAGTTTCTTGGCATTCCCAGTATTCTTCTATCCTATATCTCTTTTTTATAGGGTTTAATCTTAAATGAATCCTTAATTTGATGGTTACATGTTACAATATTTTGGTAATGATGGGCTTATTTATAATATACCAAATCAAGATTAGGCTTTCAAGAGCTAGCATCATAATTGTACCATTCACCAATCAAAATATGTGCTTAAGGTCCACTATGCTTGTCAGCATTACATAATATACAAGGACAAGAAAACTGTTTTCTTTTTCTTTTTTAACCCCAGTCAACGTTAGATTGGTGTAACACCAACGTAAATGTTTAAATTAAGGTGCTTAGTGTTTCATGTGATTTAACTTATAAAAAAAATATATAAAAAACTATGAAAATATCAGATTTATTTGAAAACAATTTTCAGAATAATTTTTTGTTTTTCTATTATACAAAAACAAAAAAATGTATGTCATATTATTTTTATAACTTTTTTTTAAAAAAATTGTTTTGTAAAAATGTAACTTAACAAATAAGTTTTAAAAGTACAATTTCTTTTTTGTCCAAAATTATTTTCAGATTTTTTTAGAAAGAGGAGAACTATTTTTTAATGGCAAAGTTGTAAATAATTTGTCAATACTAATCCTTAACCATCACTCAAATTACACCATTTTATTTTTTGTTTCCAAAAAATTATTCTTAAAATTTACATTCAAAATTTTTTTCATTCTTTTTTTCTAAAAAAATAATTTTTAGAATAATTTTAAAAAAACTGTAAAATAAAAAAATTTAAAAACACTTTCAAACAAGTTTGATACATTTTATTATTTTTAGTGTATTTTTAATTTTGTTAATTTTTATAAAATATTAATTGTATCATTTTTATCACAACTTTTCATTATAATATCAAATATAAGAAATTTAAATACTATAATATTCAAAATATGATAGAATATTATATCAAGAAGCTAAGTGGACAGTTTACTTACAGGTTGAAAAAATAATTTAGTAAATAGAAATATGTTGCTTGTAGTCTGTTCTTTCCTTTTCTAGAGCGGAAGGCCATCTCTGGCCTTATTTATCTGAATCTTGTGTATCACCCTTCTTGGTCAATGAAAACCTTTGAAAATTAAATTAATAGGAATGGTAGACTCAAAGAATTAAGAATGGACACAATTACTACTTGCAGATCTTATTAAATGGAATATGTCCACCAAACTATCAAATTGTTCTGTCAGTTGATAAAATGACAAATAAAGGATTTCAGTTTCATCATTAGATGGACATGTGGCAAAAACTCTAATACCCCATCTTTATAGATTAATTTGCAAATCAGCTAAAATTAAATCTCTTTTTATTGACCTAAGAAAATAATTTTTTTGTGCTAATCCTAAATTGAAATTTGAGTAATTAAAATAAAGAATATATTTCTTTAATCACTAAACCTAGTCCTTAAAATTTACCTTTATTTAAATGTACGTATGCACTCCACTGCAGTACAGGAAGTTTGTGTGTTTTTTTTTCTTTTGTGGTGTTCAAGAAAATTTTCGAGTGTGTTTTAATTAATTTATTTTTCTAATCTTGTCAAAGACAAATCATTCATGCCAATATTTTAATTAGTGATGTTAAGACAATTTGTTAGTCTATTTCAATTAATTCACTTATGTCAGGACTAGGAAATTCATAAAAAATTCTTTGCAGTCTGTCCAAAAAAAAATGATATAATTAAAAAATTCTAACCAATACGCTTAACTATACATCTCAAATTTTCTTCGTCATTAGGCCAATCCCTTGGATTATTATTATCTTATTTTATCAGTAAATTGATTGTAAATTTTTTGAGATACATATCGTATCCTTGTTGCCAAAAGAAATCATGTAAGATTAGGTCTCGTTTGGTAGATGGCAACGGAAGGAATGAGAATGGAAATTGAGAATGAAATGAAAAAGAATGGATTCAAATGGAATGAAATGGAATGTTGTGATTAAAATTGCGTTTGGTAGGTCAATGGAATAAAATGGAATAAAAATTGTAAAAAAAACAAAAATACCCTTAAAAAATAAAATTATTATAGTAATATTATTTTAATTTAAAAAATTATTTTAAATATTATAAATAAAAAATAAAATAAATTATTATTAATATAAAATTTTGTTAAATAATATTGAAAATTTTAATTTAAATATATATATTTTTAATTATAAATTTTTTTATAAATAAATAAAATAATGAAGGATATTTCAGTCTTTTTGCTTTCCATTCCATTGCACTGTTCATTTTCTACATGTTTTTAGAGGTAATGCTGATTACCTTGGAGGAGGTAATCAGTATTCCGTAGGACTCACAATTCCCACTACTTCTATCTACTAAACCAAGGAATGGAATGACCATTCCATTCCATTCCATTCCCATGCCTTTATTTCTCTCTATCAAACGGGACCTAAGAGTTTACCCCTTGTTCTATTACAAGATAAAGTAACATCGTTCTTTCTTTATAAGCATTATTCTTCAATCCACTCTCCTTTCAAAATACAGAATCAACAACGCCAACCTGCACCTCTCTTAAGAGTTTCCATAGAAGAGATCATGACAAAGCCACACATATGTTGTCCAAGTTCACCATCTTCTAAGCTAGGAATTGACAGAGATTCACACACGATCTCAAAGGTCAAGACAAAAATCAGAATAATTCACGTATATGCGCCGGAAATCATAAAAACTGATGCTGCAAATTTCAGAGAGCTTGTTCAGAGGCTCACAGGAAAGCCAGAAGATAAAACTAAGACCCCACCGGGCATAGATCTGATGGAAAAAAAAGAAGACCTTCTGGGTCTGCAAAATAATGAAGACAAAGAAGAAGATGAGATATGGAGAAGAAGGTCAAAGTCAAATGACAAGTTCAGTGGTTTCTTTGATGGGTTCTCAGAATTGGATGGCTTTATGGAAGAGTTAAGTTCTATGCCTTCAATGGTTAATTGAAATTAAGGCCTGCTTTTGCTGTCTTGTTTTTTGTCTGTCTATTTGGTTGTGCGAATATATATCACAAAGATTAGCCATTGAAGAACTGGTGCTTCTCCACTATAGATTGACTCTTTTCTTCTC
This sequence comes from Gleditsia sinensis, assembly GCA_037074535.1. Classification (NCBI taxonomy): domain Eukaryota; kingdom Viridiplantae; phylum Streptophyta; class Magnoliopsida; order Fabales; family Fabaceae; genus Gleditsia; species Gleditsia sinensis. The sequence goes on along the minus strand of CM073466.1, from coordinate 72,491,189 downwards.
CACTGTAGATTCACATCCTGGCAAGAAATTCTCATCATTTCTCGCACAATCATTATATTACGCAGTTTAGTTCTCCCTTCTCTCCCTTCTTTTCTTCTTGTTTTCCTTGTCAATGACTCCTTTAAATCAGAAGATTAAGTTTTAAATGAAGACCAATAAATAGTTTTATTGCAACATCTGAAATATCGCAAGTCTTATAAACTTGAATGGGTAAATCACGAGTTTATCATATCTTGTGCTGAATTCGATTTTTAATTCGCCTACCAAAATTGGATTTTTGGTTTATGTTTCTTGAAGATCGACATCTTATTCCATAAATTTCCATCAAGAAAACAAGAACCTTTTACTTCTCAATGAATGTCCTACAAATGTGTTTTCTCGTGCTTTTTTATAATTGCGTTTCTATTGAGCTGCGTGTTGATTTTCTTTGTAACGTAGTTTTGAAATAGTTTCTTCGAGTTGCATTGCTTTTTTGTTTTCATTGTCATCTATTTTCTTCTTCAAGAGTGCAGGCTAGTAATGTTAAATCTTATATATCTGTTGGGGAAGGCTTCTATTATGTATTATATTAAAATTTATTTTATCTTAAAAATTTCTTATAATCTTCCACATGTTTTCTCTTCTGATTACTCTCTAAACCCTAAATCATTTTCTGGGAAGAGAGACGAACGTTTTTTGCACAAACCATACAAGAATCATTTTGTCCCCTTTGTGACCTAGTATGGAGGAATCGTCAGTGTCATTGTCCTTACGGAGTTATTATGGACATCCATATAGACTTTTCAAGAGTGAACGGCTCTAAAAAATCAACACGATTGCAAATTAAACACAAAATAATTTCTAGTCATATACAGTAAATTTAGAGTCATTTAACACATGCTTAGATTTAAAAATCAAAAGGTAAAATTATATATATATTTGCTTAGTAAGAATCAACAAGTTAAAGCAAAACATTTTACCTTTCTACCCTCCCACCCAAGACACTCTAGTTTCCCCATCTTTGCAGACTAAAATCGTTTATAAGGTATCACTAACTTTGCCAAAATAAGTCACTAGCTGAATTTTTGAATTTTATTTTATATAAAAATTTATCAAGTTTTCAATTCAAACTTTTTAGAAATTAATAAAAATGGAGCTCCCTACTCATAAAAATTCTACCTACCTGCCGTGTACGACCATCCCGGTGGCTTATTTCGTTAGCTTTCTTTTGCTTACTTATTTTTAATTTAGGAGCTTTCGTTTATTTTAGGTTAACATCTTTGACATTGGATGGCAAAATGTCAGCGCCTAACCCAGCTTAAATATATGAAAAAGATGATTAAAAACGGTTCTATTGGCAGGTTTATTTCAACTTATGCATATAGTTTACGTCCCCCCCAAAAAAACGTTATCCCTATAAATGATTCAGGGACAACCACTTGATAATTTGTTCATGCAGGAGTGTGCTTTATTTAAGGGAATATTTCACTTGTTCACTCTAATATATACTTTCAATTGAAGTCTTTTTTTAATCGAAAAAAATATTACAATGTCCCTTCAATTTATGTCTCATAACCAATGTATTCGAAAATGTTCAATTTGTAATCATTGCCCGAATTGTACAAATAAGTGCAATTCTAACAAGAATTGTAGAATAGTTTGACTTTGTGATTCTAGATATCCATCTCGTGATGAGTTTACATCTTTCTACATTGGGTCATTCATCAAACCAGAATGAAAATTCAGGTAATTTTTTTAAAACTATACCCAAACTCCAAAACACAGTGTTCCACTTAACTGGAGTTCAAGGTTACAAGTTACAAAATGCAATATTTTTCCTTACAATTCTAAACCTATTCAAAGTCTAAAATCTTAGGCAACATTTAAGTATCCAATATAATTACCCATGTCCAACGGTAGAAGTTAACATTCTTACTTGTGCTGCTTAGTACTTATTAGTATTGGATTTAGCAAGCCATCAGGGAACTCTCTTTTGTGTCAATCTTCTCCTTCTTGTGGTTAGCAAGGGTGAATTTCTCTCAAGTTTCAACCCACACCTTTTTCAGTTTGTAAAATTGCTACAAAAACTTTAAATTTAAATTCACTTTTACAATGTTGTTATCATGCCACCTAAAAAGAAAATAAAAAAGGTTATTGTTTGGAATCATTGTACATTTTTAGAAACTAGATTACATACCAAGTGTAGTTATTGCCCCAAAAACAATGTGGGGATGCATTTAGATTGAAGTATCATTTGGCAAGAATACACAAAGAAGTTGATCTATGCAAACTAGTTCTATAAGATGTTAAAAATTTATTTATAAAACTATTGAATAATATGCACCCAAAAAAGATGAAGAGGTTATTGAGTATTTTGAAAAGAACAAAAATCAAGAGAAAATATTCAAATAAAGGGATCATTGATGCTTTTATTATAAAAGAAAAATGGGTAGCCACATCTAGCATGATGAGACAAGAAACTTGACGATGGAATTGAGGAGCATATGGGCAGTAGTTGAGATCGCTTGGGAGAAAGGTTCTAAGGAGGTGATCATAGAATCAGGCTGGAAGGAGGCAGTGGATCTATGTGCAACAGGATGCTGTAGATCTTATCCAGCAGCCAGTGTGATTAAACAAATAAGAAGAAGCTTAGAGAAGGAGTGGAGATTTGTATCAGTCACACATATAGAGAGAATAACAGGGTGGTAGATTGGCTAGCAAAAAGAGCACGGGAATTTGGGATCGGTTCCATGGTTTTGATGAATCCACCCGAGGAAATTAAAGACCTACTAAGGGAGGATATAAGTGGGCCTTCACACCAACGTTGGGTCCATTCCTAGTCTGTTTTTTACTCTGACACGTACCCAAAAAAAGACAAGAAACTTTGACTGAAGTGATAAATAATAGAGAATTAGTTATCAATTATATACATAGATGTATACATGGCAATGCATTGCCATTTAATTTGGTGAAGAGTCATTTGTTTATCAATATAGTGAAATCTATACGTGAATATGGTAACGGTTTGAAGCCACTTACTTTTCATGAAGTTAGGTTTTCATATTTTAAAAAAGAGGTTGATTTTGTGCGTCAAAACATAAAAAATTATAGGAGTGAATGGAAAAAAAATGTTGCACATTGATATCACGTGAGTGGATTGATAGAAAAGATAGATCCTTTAATAATTTCTTGTCAATAGTTCAAAAGGGATTTTTTTATTAAATATGTTGATACTATAGTAGTTTTATTAAAGATCAAATTGCTTGATGATATGGTGGAGAAAAATGAAGAATTACAAAAGAATTTCTAGTCATATACAGTAAATTGAGAATAATTTAACACAAGCTTAGATTTAAAAATCAAAAGGTAAAATCCCTACATATTTAATTTGTAAATATATGCTTTGTAGTTAGCACCAACAAGTTAGAGCAAAACATTTCTACCTATTTCCAATTTTACTCTCTTTTCTATCCTCCCATTTTCCCCCTCTTCCTACATAAGACACTCTAGTATTCCATCTTTGCAGGCTAAAATCGTTTGAAGGGATCACTAACTTTGCAAGAACAAGTCACTAGCTGATATTTTATGTAAAAATTTCTCAATTTTTCAATTCAAACTTTTTAAAAATTAATAAATAAAAAAATGGAGCTCAGTACTGTTCATAAGCTCTAAAAATTTCCCCATCATGTTTTTTTTAATTGAAAAAATAGATGTAAGAAATAGGAAAATAGCATTATAAATCAAGAATATATTAAGTAAATTCTTTTTTAATATAATATTTTCAAACAGTTACTACTATTATAACTAGTCAACATTAATAAAATGCTTTAACTTGTAGGTACAAAGTACAAAGTGAATTCACTCACTTAGAGGACATGAATAGATGATAGAATAAAACACTTGATAACCTAGATAAGTGAGTGCGTCATTTGAATATTTGGTCTGACCCTTCTACATGGGTGTCTCGTAAAATTTAGAGGATAAAAAGTAAGAATCTCATATTTAACCATCTTTTTTCTAACCCTCCTCCTATGAAGAGCCTTGTGAGTCTTAAGGCTCAAAGGATTAGAGATTTTTTGGGCCTTATCCAAGAGATTGACCTACCAAGCACTCTAAAATCCTTTTGAGTACGTAGACCTGAATTTATTATGTGTTTCATGAGTTTGTCTTGATCGCTAGCGTCGTTAAGTCATAAGTTTTATGAATACCTTCTTATTTTGCAATTTTTTAAAAATAAAAAAGGCAACATTGATTTATTTTAAATCATGAAGCGACGAAATTAAAATATTTATAATAATAAAAGAGCTTAAAAGTGTTTTTAATTCCATATTTTACTTCAAAGGAGGGGCTTGAACTCTTCATTCTTAGGTCACTCTGATCAGGCAATCCAAGATCCTTATTCCTTAACCCTTAGGTCCCCAGTAGTATGCTTGGTCTTACAAAGGTACCTAATTATCTTTGCAAGTGGGTACTCGGAGTGTTTCAAGTTGTTGCCGTGGGCGCCTTATGCTAAGGTTAACATAAAAACAGCTTTAGTTTTGGTTGAGTCCCAATTTTAGATAGGACAGAGAGTCAGAGACCCTTTGGTTTGGCAAAAGCTTTCTTGTATTTTTTAGATACAAGTTGCAGCAACATACAGTCAGCACCTACGTCAAAGTTATGAAATTTTTTAATGAAAACTTCAGGTTTATGATGATAATTTGATAAACTAACATATGCACGTGATATATTTGTAGCCATCATTTTGTCGCATGTATACCGTATGGCCAAGGGGAACTCTCGTTAGCTCATAGACCAATATTTAAACATGTAATTAGGTAATGAATTAGGCTGATTGTAGATGATGATGCTGAAGAGGTTCATTGAGAGGCCTTAAATTGACCAAATCCCATATATTCTATCAAATGAACAAGCACTCTTAACGTCTTCTTTAGAAATTCCCACCTCAATTCTTATCATCAGAATCTGGAATAACAGGTCAAAGGTCTTGCATTCTTCTTTTCTTTTCCAATATTCTTCTAAGCACATACGAACTATAAAAGGGTACTTCGGCATGTTATAGGCTCCATCCAAACTTCATTCTTCTCTGATCAGCTCTATTTTGGGTCCTTTCAAGACTTGGAGATTATTGAATAGTATAAAGACAAAGAAACTAAGATGGAGAGCATTTTATTAGGTGACATGTCGGAGGTGAAGGTGGCCATGTTCTTTATAATCCAAGCTCTGGTGTATCTTATCCTTTCCAGTTCTTCAAACATCTTCTCCAAGACCATGAAGAGATCAGATAGCTTCAAGCTGGCCCCAAGCAAAAGTATTCGCCAAATTCTGGCCGTGCTTTCCGATTTACCACTTGAAGGGGAGCCCTCTCCTATTTCTTCAAAGTGCACCGATCAATTGCCAATCTCTGATGAATGATCACATCTTCCTGGCTGTATTGATATTCCTTCTTTTTCCCTTTTACAGATTAGAGGTCAAGCTATTGCAAAATTAACTAAGTAATACCAAAAAGTAATTATTTTGTTCTTTAATTTCTCATGATCTTGTAATATATGAATGGAACGCTGAGATTCTTTCATTTGTTGCATTAAATTCTACATTTGAATATCAAATTTGTTTGAGAGTTCAATGCTTCTGGGTCATCTCTTTGGTAGTGAAAATATGCAATTAGAAAAGTCGAAGTATAGTTACTAATAAGGAGTTTAGATAGTTTCTAGGAGTTTTCCATTTTTCCTTATTTTGAATTTGGTGGAAAGTTCCTTTCATTTTCCCTTTGATGGAGTTAAAATCCAATACCTTTAGTGTATTTATAATATGTTTTTTTTTCTCATACATATCTATTGTTGATTATACCTATGCATACAAGAATATGCATGGAAAGAAATGAGGGCAGAAGGACGATAATTGGTGTTTTGCAGTGTGCTCTGATGATTAAGTTAGACCCTAGAACAAAAAGAAAAATCAATAAAGTATTCCAAAAAGCATACTTGAGGATGTGGAAAACCTCCCCTTTGCATTGTTTTAATAGCTTGTAGATCTCTAGTCCCTAGAGACTTTCTACCTTGGCCCCAGCTCTCCATGAGTAAATGAAGACAATTTCTGCCATTGCCAAGATATCTCAAAGTGCCCAATCAAAGATAAAAAGTGTTGAAAAATTTGAAGGCATTTTACTAAAGAATCTATATTAAACACGTAGCTAGAGCACCCCACTGGGGTCCTATTCAGATAGCTTGGGGCTCTCACAGATATTAAGGAGCTGATAGAAAATACCAAGGACACCTTACTGCTAAGAGACATCTTAAATGTGCAATCAAACTTCCCCATTGGGCGCCTATTAAGGCATGGCTCCAACGTATAGACAGGTTAAGATTGTTTCAGCTTATAGATAATTTAAGGTTAAGACATCACTTTAAGCTATAGACACTTTGAAATTAAGATTGCTCCAGAGTATAAATGCTCTAAGGTGAAGACAGTGCTCCAAAACACGAAAACTTTGGAGTTAAGACACTACTTCAAAGTATAGACATTCAAGAGGTTAAGATTGCCCAAGTATAAATACTCTAAAGTTAAGAATGCCCTATGAGTAAAATTTAGAGTACATAACTCTAAATTTATTAATATTGGACCCAAACAAATAAACAAATTACTTGTGTTATACCCACAATAAAAGACACTATAATACTTTTCAAAGATTGCTCATAATTTGAAAAGTAATTCAAATATTCAAAAGAAAGCTCACAATTCACACTTTAAAGACACCACACTTTCACTAAGAATACAAAGACTTGTGTTTTTAGATTATGTCTAATCCAATGTAAGGAAAGTTATTTATAGTTCTCACCATGCAATCTATACCACAAAATTTAAAATTAAGAAATAATTCTAACCACACTGATAAGTGAGTTTTGTACTCATAAATTAAATATTTTTATCTTATTTTTTTGCCTTAATTAAGCATTTATCTCCCTTATTTGTCTTAAATTTTATGTATTTTTATAGATGGAGAGAATAATAGAAAATGAACTCAATTGGAGGTATCAAAACTAAATTGTGATTCTTTGAAAATGATGTCTATAAATCAAGAAAACAAAATAAATTCATTAAGGATGACTGAGTAAATAATATTATCTTTTTATATCTTGAGACGCATCTTAATGGATATATGCATAAAGTCAATCTTGATTTATGAATACATTTTTAAAATAATTGAAACAGAAAGATTTAAGGCTGAACACCTAATGTTAAAAATTTGTTTGCTGCTTGCTTTTCAACTTGATATTATTACAGTATTTTGGCCGTAGTTCAAAAAATACGTATATATTATGTACAAAATTTGGTAGATGAATAACTAACATAATTTCATACAACTTTCATGTTTATGTGATTAGCAAATTCAAATATTCAAAGGGCCAAATTTGGATTAGAACAAAACATGTTTACTGTTGTAGTCTAGTCCAACCTTACTGTAGTATTTAAGTCATATTTCAAAAAATACATATTCAATGGATACAAAAGTAAGTAGGTGAATACAACTTTTATGTTCAAGTGATTAGCAAATTTGGACATTAAAAGGGTTAAAATTGGATTAGAAGAAATCACATTTACTATTGCAATTTAGCCTGGCCTTACTGCAGCGTTTTGGCTATAAATCACAAAATACATGGCCAATTTTTCTCCACCTTATATGAATAGAAAGATAATGCAAATATCTACAATTTTTATGCTGATAGGATCAGTAGATTCAGTAGTTATTAAAGAGATATATCACGATTACTTTCAAGGCACATAATATAACACAACTTGTCAACTTTAGTGCAATTTGTTACCCACCATTTTTGTCACCTACTCCCCTTATTTTATCTACAAATAGAGACATCTTGTGAGCTAAAGGGAGGGGAGAAAGGCTGAAGAGTAAGCTTGAAAAAGTTTTGTTGGAGTTCTAAGTGTTTGTAATATTTTTCTATCTTTATATATTTTGTATTTTCATTTTTTTTTATAAATTTTATCATGTTTCTTCATCTTTCATTTTGTTTTTTTACCTTGATTATGAAGAACTAATATCTTAATGCTAAGGTGAAAGGGCGAAACTCTTGATATGAAAATAATAATTTATCTAACTCTTAATCTCAATATTTATACTTGATGTTGTATTTATCTTTTTATTTATTTTCTTGTTATTTACTTTCTTAGAGGATATCTTTATTGCCCCTCTATTATTTACTTTTAACCCTTCTATTATTTATTTTCTTATTATTTAATTTTTTTAGAGGATGGCTTTATTGTCCCTTTATTATTATTTTTTTGTTATTTTTCTTCTAAGAGGACGGCTATGCCGTCTCTCTGTTATTTATTTTCTGCACTTTTGTAAATTTTCTTGTTATTTATTTTCTTAGAGGATGGCTTTGTTACCCCTCTGTTATTTATTTTATCTCTTTTTTTTTATTTCCTTTTGAGAGGACGGCTATGTCGCCTTTCTGTTATTTATTTTATGACCTTTTGTTATTTATTTTTTTGTTATTTACTTTCTTAGAGAATGACTTTGTTGCCCCTTTGTTATTTATTTTCTCTATTATTATTTTTCTTGTTATTTTTCTTCTGAAAGGATGACTATGCCGTCTTTCTGTTATTTATTTTTTCGTTATTTACTTTTTTAGATGATGACTTTGTTGTCTCTCTGTTATTTATTTTTTTGTTATTTTCTTTCTTAATGACTGGTTTTACCGCCTATTTTATATTATTATTATTAACTTTGTTGTTATGTTTTTCTTCCTTTTACATCTTTTTATTTTAAATTTTGTAAAGTGCGAATTTTGATACATTATAGACAATCTTTGACACAATAAATACTTGAATCATTTTTTATTTATTGTAGACAATATAATGATTAGCACAATGTATACTTGAATCCATTTTACAAAAGTTATTTATTATTAGTAATACAATAAAAAGAAGACAAATACACTTCATCTATAAATCAAAGCGCGTTTAATATAACATATCTTCTGAATGGAACCTCATTTATGTGAGGATTTCATTTGAATAATAAAAAAGTTAAAATTTATTATTATTTGATATACCAAGAGTGGATCTCCTAATCTTAGCATGTTTCTTTGCTTTGAATAAATTCTTATTTAATTTCAGTATTTTAGTTTTTTGCATACTCTGTTCAGTATTCTTTTCACAAAACAAACATTCTGACAACTAGGTTAGAAATATTTATTTTGAATTTGAATTAGATTTTCTTTCAATTAGCAATTTTCGTGGGATTGACCTTACATATCACTAAATCTATACTTCAATAGATTCGTGTGCTTGCGAATTTTAAATTAAAATAACAACATACACATTATTACCACATTCTACACACTTTTTTCTAAAATATCTTCTTTATATATTATTCTACACATTTCTTCTAAAATATCTCTTCAAAATATTTTCTTCTCCATTTGTTAAGAAGTTTCCATTGTCTTGGGAATAAAATGAATTGGGCTTTATAATGGGTTAGTGTTAATCTTTAACACTCCCCCTCAATACCAGCTCTTATTATTTTTACTATGCCAAGCTGACAGTGAAACATTTAGAATTTGTCAGTACTCAAATTTTTTGTAAACAAGTCCACAACTTGATCATCTGTTTTGATTTGTCTCATGTTAATTTCTTCTTGAAAAACCTTTTTTTTTAATAAAATGATAGTGCACTTCAACATGCTTAGTTCTTATATGAAAGACTGGATTTTCTGCCAAATGAATTGCCGACTGATTGATCTCCTGCATAGTCAGCATCACAGTAACTAACTAATTTGTAGTCTCCCTCTTTCTTGTACAAAAGACCATAGTCAATTGTACTCTTCACATATCTTAGTATTTGTCGAACTACTTTCAAATAATGCTTCTTTGAATTTTGTATGTACCGACTCATCACACTTATTGCATAAAAAATGTCAGGTTGAGTCAAGGTTAAATAGATTAGACTGCCTATCAATTTTTGATACATTGTAGCATTTTCTAAGTCTTTTCCTTCGTGTGTACACAGTTTGGCATTTGGTTCTATCGGCGTTGAAATCAGCTTGCATTTTAGCATTCCGAACCTCTTCAACAAATCTTTGAAATATTTTTGCTGACATATATAGAAATATTATTTCTTATATGCGATCAACCTCTAGACTAAGGAAATGCTTGAGTTTTCTAAGTTTCATCATCTTGAAACGAATTGATAAATTCTCCTTTGTCTAGAGAATTTCTTCCTCATCATCACTGATTATGATTAAATCGTCTATGTATACTAGCACAATAGCTAGCTTTCCTTCATTGAATTTGACAAACAAACTAGAATATGTAGGTGTTACTGAATAATCACTGTGTTAGAAATTCAACAATCTTACCATACCACACCCTGGATGCTTATTTCAATCCATAAATTGCTTTCTGTAGCTTACACACATATTCTAGATGATCTTGACTCTAAAAATCCATTGGTTGGATACTGTAGATTTCTCAATCCAGCTTTCCATGAAGAAAAGTATTATTCACATCCATTTGCTACAAGTTCCAGTCTTTGTTGGCTGCAAGTGCAAGTAAGACTCGTATAGTTGTAAGTTTCACTACTAGATTAAACGTCTCATCGAAATCTAGTCTATACTATTGAAAGAAATCATGAGCTACTAGTCGTGCCTTATACCTCTCGATTGACCCATCTGGACGGCACTTTATCTTGTAAACCCACTTGCAGGATATGAGTTTCACATCTCTTGACTTTGGCATGAGATCCCAAGTTTGATTTTGTTGGAGTGTACCAATCTCTTCTTTCATAGCTGTCATCCATTTAGAACTCTACGACGCTTCTTCGAACATCTCAGGCCCTATTATTTCTTCAACTATGGTTGCATTGGCGTATGTTAGATTTGGCTTTCGAGTTCTTGTTGACCTTTAGAGTTGAGATTATGGAATTGATTCTCTCGCTTCACTCGACCCATCTTCTTTGTTTGGTTGCTGATACATGCCTGTTTGCCAATGATTCTGCGTCACTGTTTGTTTGACATCATCGTCGTTTAGATCTTTTGATTCATCTAAACTTAGTTGGAACTGAATAGTATGCTCCCCCATCTTTTGTTGCAGCTTGTCTCCAAATTCTCTAGAGTATGGTAAAATCTCTTTCTCTGAGGACCGCCAAGAATATGTTTCATTAAACACCATATCTCGTGAAGTGTAGCATCTTCCACTCGTTGCAACATTTTCATCAATTTCTTTGGCTATTGTATCCCATGAAGATACATCTAACAGTTTTCTTGTCAAACTTGCTCCGTAAATGATCAAGAACAGATACATAACATATATAACCAAATACTTGAAAGTAACTAACTTTAAGTTCATATTTCACAGTTTCTCAAAGGGTGAAAGAAATCATAACCTTGATTGAGGAAATCTATTGATCACAAAAGCTGCAATCCTCATTGCTTCAGCCCAAAACCTTTAAGGTACATTCTTTTCATGTAGCATATTCTGGCAAATTTTTGTAAGATGCTGGTTCTTTCTTTCTGCAGCACCATTATGTTGTGGCGTGTTGGTATAGGTGTATTGATGACAAATTCGGCAATCCCTTAGATATTGAGAGAACTCAGTTGAGTTATATTTTTTCTCATTGTTTGTGCGCAAGCAACGTATCTTCTTTCCTACTTCTTCAACTAACTCTTCGAAATCTTTAAATTTTGAGAATGTGTCCGGCTTTTCTTTCATAAAGAAAACTCACACATACCTTGAGAAGTCATCAATGAATGTCACAATGTATCGTATACCGTCAATTAATTGTTGTTTAATTATTCTGAACACATCAGAGTAAACTAACTCTAACGGTTTTTTTGTTTTAAACTTCGATTTTTTGTCTGGCAGTTGGTGTGCTTTACTATACTGGCATCCTGCACATATTGTGTCTCTTTGCACCTCAAGTTGAAGAAGCCCTTTAAGCATCGAATTTTTCATCATCACACTTAGTTTGGAATAGCTAACATGACCTAACCGCATGCGCCATAGATAAGGTATCTCATTTTTCCTTATCCTATCTACATATGCAAATTTTGCTGACATTATGTAAATTGATTTCAATCGTCGCCCCTCCATTGTCAGTGTTTTAGAGATTTTGAGGTCATGATACACCTTTATATCTTGGGGACTGAACATGACATATTGGCCTGATGATGTCAATTGAGCCACAGATAGCAAGTTTTTCTTTATTTCTGGGACATGATAAACATCTTAAAGTAGCATCTGGTTAGAATTATACCGAGATATAACTATCATCTTACCGATGTGAGATATCGGTAACCTCGAGTTGTTAGCTGTCACCACTACATGGCTTTCCTTATACTCGGATGGGTTTTGAAACTTTTGTTTATCTTTTCCTGTTATATGATTTGAGCATCCCGAATCTACGATCTAGTCATTTTTGTAATCAATCTGTTATGGTGGATATTACTGCGAGAGCTAATTCTTCTTCGTCCATAGCAAATAATGCTTCAGGATCCCAACCATCTTTGCTATTTTCTTTAGAACTAAAAGTAGCAGTATTACTTTTAACAGAATTTTTCTTAATCCAACAATCTTTTGCTATGTGGCCCATTTTTCCACAGTTGTAACACTCACCATCGAACTTTATACTATTACCACGATTCTTCGGAGCTCTCCCTAGACGAGAGCCTCCCTTTCCTTAATAAATTTTCACCTCGTCACCATCCTCTTTAGATCCATTTATAGTGTGCTGCTTGAAATTACCTTTACTTTTATTGGTGTAGAGTGCTTCCTCTTCACCTTTTAGCGAGACTCCTTCTATTTGTTTGGCCATAGCTTCTTGACCTGTAAACAAATTTTCAAACTCAACAAACGATGGTTATGTCGGCCATCCTTGTATAATAGCAACGAACCTTCGATATTTAGGTTTTAAACCATAGATAATTATTCTCTTTATCTTGGTTTCCCCAATAGGAGTTGTCAAATCTAACTCTAAAATTTTGCAGCATAGTGATTTTACTTTGTGAAAATACTGAGCAATCGTTATGTTACGTTGCGCCATTGATAGTAGCTCGTTCTCAAGAAGTTGTAGTCTTGTATCATTCTTCTTTGAAAAGAGTGTAACAAAGGTGTCTCATGCTTCCTTTGGTGTTTTGGCATCTCGAATGTGCTCCAACATTTCTTCTTCAATTGTAGTCTTTAAAGCAAACATTGCTTTGCCTATTTTAATTTTTCACTTTCGCAAGCCTTCTTCTCCTGCCGGTTGTGTAACTTTACCACCACTGATAACCTCTCAAAGGTTCTAACTTTGTAGGTAAGACTCCATACATGTTGTCCACGTGTTGTAATTTTTGTTGTTGAACTTCTTGATTCCTCCAACTATTTGAAGGTCACCCATCGTGTTGGCAAGACTTCGATTATACCAATAAGCTTGACTAACAAACTTGCAGAATACCAAACTTTTCACGACTCAAGATAGCTCCACCAAGAACAATCCCTGACCGTTCTATTCTGATACTAATTGTTGAGTAAAATTTAGAGTACACAACTCTAAATTTACTAATATTAGACCCAAACAAGTAAACAAATTACTTGTATTATACCCATAATAAAAGACACTACAACACTTTTCAAAGATCACTCATAATTTGAAGAATAATTCAAACACTCAAAAGAAAACTCACAACTCATACTTTAAAGACACCACATTCTCACTAAGAATACAAGGACTTGTGTTTTTGGATTATGCCTAATCTATGGAAAGGAGGCTATTTATAGTTCTCACCATACAATTTACACCACATAAATATAAAATTAAGAAATAATTCTAACCACACATTATTATCACATTCTACACACTTCTCCTAAAAAATCTCCTTTCTATATTATTCAACACATTTCTACTAAAATATCTTCTTTCTATATTATTCTACATATTTCTCCTAAAATATCTCTTTAATATATATATTTTTTCTATTTGTTGAGAAGCTTCCATTATCTTGAGCTTAAAATAGATTAGATTTTATAATAGGCTGGTGTTGATCTTCAACACTCTACACTTTATATTGAGGTCTTATTCTAAAAAAACTCATGTTTTAAAACAAAGCTATATTTCTTTGTATTGTTACTATGAGAGCCATTTTCTCTTTGAACGTTTTTTAAAATATTTATACTTTTGATACTAAGTTGTCACAACAAGACATTCTTAATATTATTTTAGTACTGACAACTCTTTGTTTTCTTCCAACATTAACCTGTCTTATTGAAAGCATCAAGTCTATTTAATGCATGGCAGTGTGTTTCAACATTCTTTCTCCATGCATTAAATTCCCTAACCACCTTCTCTCTATAAACATCTCCTTATAAATTTTCAAAAATGCACTTCTCCTACATTACTATTGCCCTACCAAAATCACCACTCAACTAAGTATTTACTTCTTAACTATCAGCCACTACTAAAAAGCATCTAAGCTTAGTCAGTTTTTGGATACCTTAACTCTTAAGAATCTTTGTCTTTTAGCCTTTAAGATCTCCAAACACCTCATTTATTGAAGTTAGTTAAGTGTTAAGCTAAGGCTCTATTGTACTACTTATGCATTTATTTAGAGTGCTTTATCTTTCCCCATTAAGTCACCCTAAGGCTTCTGGTTCATTAACGATACTCTATACCTTTGCTTTTGAACCCTGTATTTTCAGAACAAAGACATTTTGGTGAGCTCAACATGTTAGGTAGGATTCATCGAGGAGCCAAAGGAGATCCACTTAATGTTAAATGTCGAACATGCAAAACTCCCACCAATCACGAGGTTTAGTAATAGGTCTATTACACCTATGTGGTAAGTTCAAGGAGAGTGATCCAATAGAGTCCGCAACAATCTTCTACAAACTAGTCTTATGTAGGATAATTTATAAATTATAAAAAAAATGATTTGGTCCATCGTCGGTAGACAATTTTTTATCTATCCGCAGTGTTCAAATCATGACACATGACAAAAAAAATATTTTTTAAAATTATTTTTGCTACGTATTAAGATCTGAACATTGTTGATGAATAAAAATTGTCCACCGACGGTAGACTAAATACCAACTCAAATTATAAAATATAATCTATAATATTTAGAATTTATTAATTTATGCATTTCTTTTACTTTAAGTTATTTGACAAGTTGAATTCAAAATCCTTCGAGAAGAAAAATGAAAAAAATGTGGACGGCAAGCCCAAAGCCACCAACAACTTTATGTCTAATTATTATTATTATTTTATTCATAAGAATATTTATATATTTTTAGGTATATAATTAATTTTTTTTGGAGTATTGAAATTGTTTCTCTTTGCAAATTTTTTTTGTAGGTTCAAATATCTGACATTGCAGAAATTTCTTAAATAATAAACTCATATTTGTTGAAAAATTGATTATTATCTTGAAAAAAAATTTCTAATAAAACAAAAGGAGCTTAAAAATATTAATTCCTTCTTCTAGTTTCTATTTCAGTCAAGAAATTCCAATTTACTGTTTTTCTCTCACGACAGAAAATTAAATTCTGCAATATTTTAAAAATTGTTTTATATCTTGACTCTGCACACACAAGAAGTTTTTAAATTGCTATGTATATTCATTATTCTATGGCAATTAATTGGTGAAAGTGAAACCAGGCTATTGGGTGCCAAATAATTCAATAAAGCAAGGCTACTGGGAGCCAACTAATTCAATATGTGTGTCAAGATTCAAGGTCTTAATTAGAGTTAATAGTTATGAGACTTTGACTTATATGGAAAAACTTGAAGGGGAAGATTTTGTATATGTTCATAATTTAGGTGGTTAATACTTCAGAACCTAGCTAATTAATCAACTAGTGGACAATTTTTTTTTTGTCAAAGATAGATGAAAGACTAATTTTTTTAAAAATTTAATGTTAAAGACACTTGAACAGTCGAACTACGCGATTTACTTTAAAAAAAAAAACATCAAACTTACTAATAGTGGAGAAATGCTTAACGATCATTATTGAGTTGATTTAGGACTAATGACCAAAAAATGTATGGGGATATTAAAACTCAGTTACTTACTTTTAATTTTAATTTCCGCAATTATGCTTAATTAAGATTTTTCTTTTTTAAACAATTCAAACTTTGTTTTCGCATTTTTATAATTTATTCTCACATTCCAACCTTAATTTAACTTTGTAGCTTCTTCTTCTTTCTTTTCTAAACGTTAACTCACATAATTTTGTTTTTCTAAAGAACAACATAAATTTCTATATTCAAATGAAATGTAAAGGTTAACATTTATTTATATTGGTGATATTGAAAAACAAAGAAAGAAGACTTGAAGTTGAAAGCACATTAATCCTCACAAATATATGAACCATAAACCATATATGCATGATAACTCACTTGTAGTTTCATATTAATCCATGGTGCAAATTAACATTGTTATGGAAGCACTAATGCTTCAAACTTAAAAATTATATAAGATATGCTATTTTAAATAAGTAAATTAAAAATTTTATTTGTGAACTTTTAAAAAATTTTAACTTTAATTTTTAAATTTTTTAATATACAAATTAATTTTTTTAATTATTATACGTAAGTCATTTTAGCTATTTTTAGAATTATCAAATTCGTTGTATAATAATATTTCTAAAAACTAATATGCAATAAATTTAATAATCAAAATGTGACTCGTTTATTTAAAAAATTTTGAAAATTAAAACTTAATAAATCCATAAATTTAGAGAATAAATTGTTAATTTTTTATTTTAAATTATATTTAAATTTATAATTTATTGTAGATGAAAGTTATATTTCTATCTCTAATAAATAAGTCAATTTTCAATTTAGTCACTTATAGATTAATATTTTTATTAAATTTAGTTCTTGAGAGATAAAAATATTATAATATCACCCTTTAGTTAAATTATAGTTCAAAATTTGATATTAGATTTTACTCGTTATTAAAGTTATATTTTTTTATTATATTTATTCAATTTAATATTTAAATTGATATTTATTCAAATTGAATTAATACTTTAGTGGCACTCATAAATACAAATGTCATGTAAATATTAAATTAATATTAAATGAATATCAATTTATATATTAAATTAAATAAATATAATAAAAAATTATAAGTTTAAAATAAATTAAGTTTAATATCAAAATTTAAAGAATAAATATTTCTAAAATATTAAAATAAAAAAATTAATCAATAAAAAGTTAAATTAAAATTTATTTATCTATTAAAAATTAAAATATAATTTTTTTTATTTATCGTTTTATAATATTATTGTCGTGTCGTATCATTCGTGTTTCTGTCTCGATACGCATGGTTTCTAAAATTTTTGTCTTTCACCCTCTCTTTTTGCAGAAGTCCTCAGTGGAGTGATTTTGAATACATGATTTGTACTTATTAACTGTAACTGACAGAATCTTTGTCATCATAACTCATGTGCAAGAAAGAAGGGCCCACCACTTCCCTCGTGGTCTGATTTCCTCTGCACCGATATATGCCAAGTACAACTGCAAGATTCTCGTGTTCTCGCTGATCTTTGAGACACTACAGAAACGCGAGAAGGTTAATCTTTTTGGGGTAAACTAATTAATTAATGCTTAAATTTATAAATTTATTTAGTTTTAATTTTTAAATTTTTTAAATTTATAAAAATTAATAAGTCTCTATATATGATTTAAAAAGTTATCTCATTTTTTTTATATAAAATGCTAGACATATGTTAATATAAATATAACTCATTTTTTAAAAGGAATAAACTAACAATTAAATTTTTAAATTTATTTAATTTTAGTATTTAAATTTTTTTAGGTACATGAGTTAATATCTAAATTATCAAATTCACTACAAATAATATTTTTTAGCCCTAGAAAAAAAAATTAAAATCATTGCCTATTAATCTCTATTCTTAAAAGAATTAAAATGCAATAAATTTGATTATTTCAAAGAATAATTAGCATAATTTTAAAAAATTTAATAATTAAAATTACGTAAGTGTATAAATTCAAATACTTATATATTAGTTTACTCTTTTTTAAAGTGTTGTGCTTCACAAACAGTTCTCTTATTTCAAAACCAGAGATAGATCATATATGGTTACCTATTTTTTGATTAACTTTATCTTTAAAAGTTTAGGCGTTAGGGCAAGTAAAGATCCTAGGTTGGATTTCTATATAAATTAACAAAATCCTTTTATTAAGGGAGAGTTCCTTGACATTCCCGGTATTCACCTATCCTTTATCTCTTTTTTATAGGGTTTAATCTTAAATGAATCCTTAATTTGATGGTTACAAGTTACAATATTTTATTAATGATGGGTTTATATATAATATAACAAATCTCAGATTAGGCTTTCAGAGCATCATAATTGGACCATTCACCAATCAAAATATGTGATTAAGGCTGTGCTTGTCAGCATGACATAATATACAAGGACAAGAAAACTGTTTTCGTTTTCCTTCTTAACCCCAGTCAATGTTAGATTGGTGTAACACCAACATAAATGTTTAAATTAAAGTGCTTATTGTTTGATGTGATTTAACATATAAAAAATATAATAAAAAAGCCAAAAAAATATCACATTTTATTTTTTTAGTGTATTTTTAATTTTGTTAATTTTTATAAAATATTATTTGTATCATTTTTACCACAACCTTTCATTATCATATCAAATATATAAAAAATTAAATACTATAATATTCAAAATATGAGAGAATATCATATCAAACAACTATATAGAAGTTTTTTTTTTTTTGGTACTCGACCAAAGGTATCCCCACAGCCGACAGCTATGGGACTAATCCTCCGTCCCAGCTGTCAGCGCACGAAGCGGTAGGGGTCTGGCCAATGAGTGCTTTCTATTCACAAGAGCTAGGAATCGAACCCTCAACCACTTACAGGTTTACTTACAGGTTGGAAAAATAGTTTAGCACATAGAAATATGTTGCTTGTAATCTATTCTTTCCTTTTCTAAAGAGGAAGGCCATCTCTGGCCTCATTTATCTGAATCTTGTGTATCACCCTTCTTGGTCAATGAAAACCTTTGAAAATTAAATTAATAGGATTAGAAGACTCAAAGAATTAAGAATGGACACAAGCACTGCTTGCAGATATTATTAAATGGAATATGCCCACCAAACTATCAAATTGTACTGTCAGTTGATAAAATGACAAATAAAGGATTTCAGTTTCATCATTAGAGAAACATGTGGCAAAAACTTTAATACCTTATCTTTAGATTAATTTACAAATTAATTGAAATTAAATATCTCTTCGATTATTTTAAAAACACATCACCACATTGATATAATGTATTTAGGAGAATAATTTACTTTTGTACTTATCCAAGATTTAAATTCGAGTAATTAAAGTATTTTTTTTTTTTGTAATCACTAAACCAAATCCTTAGAATTTGCCGTTATTTAAATACAGATATGCATTCAATAAAGTAAAGTGTGTGCGTGTGTTTTTCTTTTTCTTTTATGGCATGTAAGATAATTTGTGAATGTGTTTCATTAATTATTTTTTTAAAAATATTTTGAAAGGCAAACCATTCATGCCAATATTGCAGTTAGTGATGTTAAGACAATTTGTTAGTCTATCCCAATTAATTCACTTACATCAGGACTAGAAAATTCATAAAAAAATTCTTTCCGGCCTACCCAAAAAAATTTGACATAATTAAAAAATTCTAACCAATACGCTTAACTACACATCTCAAATTTTCTTCATCATTTGGCCAATCCCTTGGATTATTATTATCTTTTTTTATCAGTAAATTGATTGTAAATTTATCGTATCCTTGTTGCCAAAAGACATCATTTAAGCTTAAGAGTTTACACCTTGTTCTATTACAAGATAAGGTAGCATCATTCTTTCTATATAAGCATTATTCTTCAATCCACTCTCCCTTCAAAATACAGAATCAACAACCCCAGCCTGCACCTCGCTTAAGAGTTTTCATAGAAGAGATCATGACAAAGCCACACATATTTTGTCCAAGTTCATCATCTTCTAAGCTAGGAATTGACAGAGATTCACACACGATCTCAAAGCTCAAGCCAAAGATCAGAATAATTCACGTATATGGGCCGGAAATCATAAAAACTGATGCTGCAAATTTCAGAGAGCTTGTTCAGCGACTCACAGGAAGGCCAGAAGATAAAACTAAGACCCCACCAGCCATAGATCTGATGGAAAAAAAAGAAGACCTTTTGGGTCTCCGAAAGAATGAAGACAAAGAAGAAGAGATATGGAGAAGAAGGTCAAAGTCAAATGACAAGTTCAGTGGTTTCTTTGATGGGTTCTCAGAATTGGATGGCTTTATGGAAGAGTTAAGTTCTATGCCTTCAGTGATTAATTGAAATTAAGGCCTGCTTTTGCTGTCTTGTTTTCTGTCTGTCTATTTGGTTGTGCGAATATATATCACAAAGATTAGCCACTGAAGAACTGGTGCTTCTCCACTATAGCTTGACTCTTTTCTTCTTGCTTTTGATACACTTTTGATGCAGAAAACTTGTAATAGTCAGTATATATAAACCTTACTTGCCTTGTTACTTTGTTCTGTGTTTTCTCATTGACTTGTAGCATCTGATTCTATTACTAAGTTATTTCTCTTTAGATCTTTACATCCTGGCAAGAAATTCTCATCATTTTGCACAATCATTATATTACCCAGTTTAGTTCTTCCTTCTCTCACTCCTTTTCTTCTTGTTTTTCCTCGTCAATGACTCTTTTAAATCAGAAGATTGAGTTTTAGATGGAGGCTAATAAATAATTTTATTACAATATCGGATACATGGCAAGTCTTATAAATTTGAAGTGTGGGTAAATCACGAGTCTATAATATCTTGTGCTGAAGTTTGAATTTTGATTGGCCTACCATAATTAAATTTTGGTTTATGTTTCTTAAAGATCAACATCTTATTCCATAAATTTCCATCAAGAAAACAAGACCCTTTTACTTCTCAATGAATGTCCTACAAATGTGTTTTCTCGTGCTTTTTTATAGTTTCATTTCTATTGAGCTGCGTGTTGATTTTCTTTGTAACCTAGTTTCGAAATTGAGTTTTCGAGTTGCATTGCTTTTTGTTTTCATTGTCATCTATTTTTCTTCTCCAAAAGTGCAAGCTTGTAATGTTAGATCTTATAAATTGAAGGCTTCTATTATGTATTATATTAAAAATTATTTTGACTTAAAAATTTATTATAGTCTTCAACATTTTTTCTCTTCTGATTACTCTCTAAACCCTAAATCATTTTCTGGGAAGAGAGAGGAACGTTTTTGCACAAACCATACAAGCATGATTTGTCCCCTTTGTGACTTGGTATGGAGTAATCAAGTGTCATTCTCCGTACATATTTATGATGGACCTGACACCATTGTTTTACCTTGTAGACTTTTCAAGGGTGAAGGCTCTAAAAAATCAACATGATTGCAAATTAAATACAAAAGAATTTCTAGTCATATACAGTAATTTGGGACTCATTTAACACATGCTTAGATTTAAAAATCAAAAGGCAAATCATTATATATTTATATATGTAGGCTTTGTAATTAGCATCAACAAGTTAAAGCAAAACATTTCTACCTATGTCCAATTTTACTCTCTCTTCTATTTTCTACTCTCCCATTTTCCCCATCTTCCTACCTAAGACACTCTAGTTTCCCCATCTTTGCAGGCTAAAATCGTTTAGGATCACTAACTTTCCAAAAACAAGTCACTAGTGAATTTTTTAATTTTATTTTATGTAAAAATTTCTCAAGTTTTCAATTCAAACTTTAGAAGGGATCACTAACTTTGCAAAAACAAGTCACTAGCTTAATTTTTTAATTTTATTTTATGTAAAAATTTCTCAAGTTTTCAATTCAAACTTTAGAAGGGATCACTAACTTTGCAAAAACAAGTCACTAGCTGAATTTTTTTATTTTATTTTATGTAAAAATTTCTCAAGATTTCAATTCAAACTTTTTAAAAATTAATAAAAATCGAGCTCCCTACTCGTGAACTCTACCTAACTGCCTTGTACGACCATCCTGGTGGCTTCTTTACTTAGCTTTCTTTTACTTATTTATCTAATTTTTTTAATTGAGGAGCTTTCGTTTATTTTAGGTTATGACAGCTTTGACATTGGGTGGCAAAATGTCAGCTAGCGCCTAACCCAGCTTAAATAAGCGAATAAGAATGACTAAAAATGGTTCCATTTGGCAGTGTAATTCAACTTATGCATATAGTTTACCCCCCCCCCCCCGGAAAAAAAATTGATCCCTATAAATGATTCAGGGCCAACCACTTGATAATTTGTTCCTGCAGAAATTATTGTGCTTCATTTAAAGGAAAAAATTGCACTTGTTCACTCTAATATGTACTTACAATTGCAATTTTTGTTTTTTAATAAATAAAAAATTGCAATGTCCTTTCAATTCATATGTCTTATATCCAATGTAATAAAAAAACGTTCGAATCACATTTTAAATTGAACATGCATGTCAATCTGATTTTTATTACCATCAATTTTCGTTGGAAGGTTGGAATCATTACTGAAATTGCACATATCAATGTAATTCGACAAGAATTGTAGAATTGTTCGATTTTGTGATTCTAGATATCCATCCCGCAATGAATTTAAATATTTTTGCATTGGGTCCTTCGTCAACCCAGGATGAAAATTCACATAATATTTTTTTAAAACTATACCCAAAGCCCAAAACGCAACGTTCCACTTAATTGGAGTTCAAGGTTACAAGTTACAAAACGTAGTGTTTCACTTCATAATTTAAACAGAGTCTGAAATCTTATGCTAGCTTTTGGTAGCCAATTACCATTCCCAATAGTAGAAGCTAACATTCTTACTCCTGCTGCTTAATGCTTATTAGTTATTAAATTTAGCAAGGCATCAAGGAACTCGCTTTTGTGTCAATCTTCTCCTTCTTGTGGTCAGCAAAGGTGAATTTCTCTTAAGTTTCAACTCTCACCTTTTTAAATTGTAAAATTACTAAAAAAAACTCTACATTTAAATTAATTTTTGCAATGTTGTTATTATGCCTCCTAAAAAGAAAGTAAAAAAGGATATAGCTTAAAATCATTGTACATTTTTAGAAACTAGATTACAAAATAAGTGTAATTATTGCCCAAAAACAATGTGGGGTTGCATTTAGATTGAAGCATCATTTGGTAGGAACACACAAAGAAGTTGATCCACCCAAACAAGTTCCTTAAGATGTTAAAAATTTATTTATAAAAATGTTGAATAATATGCACACAAAAAAAGATGAAGAGGTTATTGAGTATTTTGAAAAGAAAAAAAATCAAGAGGAAATATTCAAAGCAAGGGGATCATTGATGTTTTTATTATGAAAGGAAAAGGGGGAGACACAGTTAACATAACGAGACAACAAACTTTAAAGGAGATGGTAAAGAATAGAGAATTAGTTGTCCAAGATATTTGTAGATGCA
Source organism: Gleditsia sinensis (assembly GCA_037074535.1). Lineage (NCBI taxonomy): Eukaryota > Viridiplantae > Streptophyta > Magnoliopsida > Fabales > Fabaceae > Gleditsia > Gleditsia sinensis. Next base: position 72,467,747 of record CM073466.1, on the reverse strand, counting down.
TATATGGAAATGCATTGCCATTTAATTTGGTGGAGTCATTTGTTTATCAATATGGTGAAATCTACAAGTTAATATGGTAGAGGTTTGAAGCCAACTATTTATCATGAAGTTAAGTTTTCATATTTTAAAAAAAGAAGTTGATCTTGTGCATCAAAATTTAGAAAAATATAGGAGTGAATAGAAATATTAAAAAACAAGTTGCATATTGATGTCAAACCAAATGAGTGGATTGATAGAAAAGGTAGATCCCTTACTAACTTCTTGTCAACAATTCAAAAGGGATTGTTTTTATTAAGTCTATTGATACTAATAGTTTTATTAAATATGCTAAAAAAATGTTTGAATTACTTCATGATATGGTGGAGGAAATTAGTGAAGAAAATGTGGTTCAAGTATTGACTAATAGTGCTTCAGCCCTTGTATATGCTAGAAGCAAGTTGATGGAAAAAAGAAAGGAACTTTGTTGGTTTCCTTGTTTAGTGTATTGTCTTGACTTGATTATTGAAGACATTGATAGGCATACTTGGGTGCTCAATTTGTATAGAAATCATTCTAGAAGTAAAGAGTTAGTAAGACTAGCAATTACAATATTTGTTATCTCTTTACCTAACAGTAAGATCTATTTTGGATCAAAAGATAGCTCTTGAATCTATGTTTGTATTAAAAGAAGGGTTAAAAGTTCCTATGCTCCTAAAAGCGAAGTTAAAGTTGTAGAAAATATTGTTTTGGTTGACCCAAGATTTTGAAAACATATAAAATATTGCTTGAATTATGTTAGTCCTTTTGCGAAAGTATTGAGACTTATAGATGGTTAGCCATGGGTTAAATATATGAGGCTATGGATAGAGGAAAGGATCTAATAGTAAAGAATTTTGATGATGTGAAAAGTAGCTACAAGAAAGTATGGGAGTTTATAGAAAAACATTTAGACTATTAACTCCATAGATCTCTTCATGCAGTATAATACTATCTGAATCCTAAGTAAGTATTTTTTAAAATATTTTTTATAATACTTTTATATATTCCATTATGATCAAAATTTCAACCCTGAATATAAAGTAAAAATATGGTGGTACAAGATATTTGACAAGATGTGTCTACATATAAAAATAAGAATTAAAATTGATGCAAACATGAAAAGTTTAATAAATTAGAAGGACTGTGTAAATATAACTTGACAATTGCAACTAGAGGCAAGAAACATGTTGATAAATTAACTTATTTATAGTTTTAACTTTAATTAACATCAAAATATTAACTTTAATATTACATATCTCTCTCTTCCTTAGCTTTATGGTGGAATAGTTTTGAAAAAGAGTGCAAGGAGTTACAGTCATTTGTCATTCATATTTTAAACCTAATTTGTAGTGTTATAGGATGTGAGACAAAATTGGAGTTTCTTTAATCATGTATATTCTAAGAAAAGAAATCGCTTAAAGTAAAAAAATTTGAGTACTCTTGTATTTGTTAAATATAATCTTCAACTTAAAATGAGACAAAAACAAAGAGAGTAAAAAAGAGATACATATGATCATATTTGTCTAATGAATGTGGAATCTGATGATGAATGGATTACTGAAAAGAGGAGTCTTACCCAGTAGGAGATAACTCCTAGATAGATGTTCAAGAGTGTTTCAACATTAAGGAAAGAACTCCAAATAAAAAGAGAAAAAAAGCAATTCCAAAATCCAAACTTTCATAATTCATTCTTACTTCTTAATCCTTTAAATTTTTAAATTATACTTTTTCACTCATATATATATATATATATATATATATATATCAAGAAATCTTAACGTTTTTGTTAATGCAAACAAGAAATGCAAAGGAAAAATTATTGAGATACAAGATAAAGTTGAAGAAATTGGAGATGATGGTGTTAGTGATAATAAAGAGAAAGAGAATGAAAAATTAGTCATGTTATATGACAATGATGATAATAAAGGTGGTAATAACATTAATCTTAAAAAATGAAGAAGATGATTAGAGCTCATTAGTTTACATTAGTTATTTAGGTATAGAATTTTATGGTTTATGAACTAATTATGTTTTTTTTAATACTGTGTGATTAATTATTTTTAGAATTATTTAGATAAATATATCATTTTAAATATTTTATTTATGTTATTTACTTATTAATATTTTATATTATATATTTTAAACTAAAAATATTACGGTTTAAAATAATTCACAATTCATAATTTAAAAACAAACAATTTGATTCATAATTTGAATCGTGATTTAACAACTATGTCCATAACAATGAGTACCATTCAGTTCAAATCAAACATTAATTTTGATGTTTCTAACGCACTATACATAACTCTTGTACCATCTAGTCAACTTAAAAAGTCCATTATACCCCTTCCCTTATTTGCTTATACTCCCAACTACCTCAATACTAATTGAAGAAAATAATTTGAAAAGGGAAGAGAAATATAATATACATTTTAAGTTAGTTAGATGATACAAGAGTCATGTGTAGCATAAATGACTCTTAGGCTTCAAACTTAATGTTTGATTTGGATGGATGTATGCTCATTGTAATGTGACACATAAATTGAAAATAACATTGCAATATTTTTTACACAATTTATTTATTGAATTTATTAGGTGTTTATAATTTAATCTTTGAATTTAAGTCATTGCACAATTTAGTTTTTAAATTTATCAAATGTCAAATAATTTAATCTTTCCGTTATCTCTACATTAACTATATATTGCTGACATGGCATGTTAAGTGCTTATGTGGCCCACTAAGTGTCAACTAATCATGCCACATCAGCATTAACTCAATTTTAAAAAAAGAGTAAACATACAATTTAGATTTTGAATTTATTAGATTCCTTCAATTTAATTCTTGAATTTAAGTTATTACATAATTTAATCTTCATATTTACTTAATATCAAACAACTTAGTTCTTTTTATTATCTCTACATTAACTGTTTGCTGATATAACTTGTTAAGTGTATATGTGACACATTAAATGCTAACTAATCATGCCACATTAGTACTAACTTAACTTAAAAAACCTTAAAATGTTTTATTTTTCACTCTATTTTCCCCACTTTCCCCTGAAAATCACATTTCTATATTTTACTGATAACGTTGCGAAACACTCTAGCACTAAGAAATCCTTTGTTGTTGCACATAACACTCTCAAAAAACCACGGCTGAAGCTTGTTTTCAAGATACCATGAATCTTCGTTCTTTTTTATACTTGATACTCTAGTCTTTGGTTAAAAAAAATAGGATTATTGAAAGTACTATTTTTTTCTTTATCTTATCCCATCTGTTCATTGAAAATACAACAATAATTGATTATTTGTTAAGTTTTGACAATGTGGACAATGAAACATAAATTACTAGTAAAATCTAATTTAGGATATTGCATGGTAAAAGTTTTGCAATATTTTTGGCTTGTTATGCATTATGACAGGATTGTTAGAATTGAGAATTTTTGTCATTATTCTAGTAAATTTTTGACGATTAAAAACAAGAAAGTTATTCTGGAATCAATGATATTAACAATCATGGTGATGTTCAGCCTAACACTTTACACATTTTGTGTAACAAGGAGAAGCCATGATTTCAATATTTTGAGTCCCTTCTTATTCAATGTTGTGTTAATTTTTATGATATTTGCTCTAATTTAGGTATTTGATGTTAAAAGATTTCTAGTTAATATGTATTAATTATCCCTCGTGATTTTGTTTGACTGCCATTGTATATTTTAATAAGATGATTCTTTCCTTGTATATCATTTTTCTTGAGATATATCTTTTTTTCTTTGGGGATGGGGAGAAATATGCTTTAATTTGTGGAATATATTGTCATTTTGTTGTTAAATAGTTGATTGATTAGAGAAACTTTGCAATGAGTTGTAAATATATTTACGATGGTCTCATCTTTCTTTGAATGTTTCTATAGTTTTCATTGCCCATAAAATGAATGCAATAATTAATTTAACAATTTAAAGCAAACAACATTTTATAAAGTTGAGAGAACAATTTCATTTTGAAAGTTTATAGATGAGTTAATGTTAAAGTAACATGATTATTTGATATTTAATGTGCTATATAAATATTTAACATGTCATATTAGTAAATAATTAAGATAGAGATAACAGAAAGACTAAGTAATTTGATATTTGATAAATTTGAAAGCTAAATTATGCAATGACCTGAACTCAGGGATTATATTGTAAGGACCTAGTAAATTCAAGGATTAAATTGTAGGAATATAGTAAAATTAAAAACTAAATTATATATTTACTCTCTTTTTTAATTGAGTAAAAATTTAAGTAGTATGATTAGCTGACATTTAACGTGTCACGTAAACACTTAACTGGTCATATTAGTAAGCAGTTAATGTAGAGATAATTAAATGACTAAATTGTCTGACATTTGGTAAATATAAGGATTAAATTGTATAATAACTTAAATTTATTGATTAAATTGTAAGAATTTAATAAATTTAAGAATTAAATTGTGTATTTATTCTATTTTTTATATTAAAAGAAAAACTATAATTAGAGATATAGATAAGAATGGAAAGTGTAATTTCTCTTTTAATCTTCTATAAAACAAACAGGATTGAATTGGTTTATACCTTAGAACCTCAAATTATTTCATACAGATTTTGCGTCATTTATAATTTTGAGCAGAAAAGGGACTACATTACAAAAGCATTGTATTGTCTAATATGAATGTCAGCATCAAATACAAAGTGACTACCAATCATTGAGCTCAACGAACAATTTTCTATCTTTTTTCCCTTTTGTAATAGGTTAAACCAAGAAATAAAAGATATAGGATGCTTCATCTTTATGTAAAGTCCTGAAAGTTGGAACAAACAAGTTTAAGAAACACGTTGAGCCACTGACGTAGACAATGATATACTTCACTAAAAAAATTTAACAGTGTACAGAGAGCCAATGAAAACTTTAAGTGTTTTAAGCAGTGGAGTCTATTGACACATTTATTTTTATGAGTTTTCATTGTACTCCTGTTCCGGCCAATAACCTAAACACCCAAATCAAAAAAATATATTCTACCTAACAGACATAGCCAACCTTGCTCAAATTCCATTTAGTTACAATTTCAATGGAAGAGATAATTGCAATAGCCACACCAGTATTTTCAGCTTGTAATTAAACTACAAATGGAAAAAGATCCACACAGGATGATCTGAAAATCTAAGCTAAATATTTGCATTATTCACAAATATGCCATAAATAGCCGAACATAATAAATACTAATAAAATTTTAGTTCTGGAGATAAGTTGTTTAGTCAATAATCATAGCCCTGTTTAAATTATTCTTCTAATAATATTTCTCTTATGTGGACATAAGGACATTGTAATGTAGATTATTTTGGTGCAAATCAGCTTCTTATTTACTGATATATCTGAGATGAATTACAAAGTATAGTTCAAATGTTGAGACAGAGACAAGAATTAAATCAACTTTACAATATGAACTGAAGCTCTTTGATTGATTTTAGTGTGACAACCTGCCTCCACAAAGCATCTAAGTGGAAACAAACTTGTATCAATTTTGTTCCCTATATGCAGTAAGATTTGACCATTAATGAAGAGCTAAACCAGTATGCCAATCAGACTGCTTCTGGCTTGGGCTGCTCTGTTTGTCAGGTATAGAAGTAACTTTTAACAATAGAATATCCGAAATCACAGGCAGATCACAGTATATCTCAGTAAATTATAGCAGCAATCTTCTAAGAGATTCAACAAATAAGTGGTTCTTAAATATATTAAAAAAAGATCTCAAGACCTTATCCACCGATATGTATCATAGGCCTATTTTCTGTCTTCACTATGTCAAACATGCCAGCATGTGAAGCTTTCTTCCTCTTCACCTACACTAAAGAATAGGCAATAATCAGTAACATAACAGTAAAAGATCCCACAGAATAGCTAAATAGCATTATTTACACAAGTTCAAGTGGTATAGACCAAAACGATTTTGTTAGACAGCTAGCCATATGAAAAGTAATAACAAATCTCATGGGCTTGCAGTTAATAAACTAAATTAAAGACTGGACGTGAATGATACTATTCTGTCACAAGATTGTCTCTTTAGACAGGATAGGGGGTCCTGGAATAGCAATTAACAAATTACATTTATATGAAATACAAATGAGAACAAGAAGCTTCGGTAAACCCAGAGGTATATTCCTGAATCTTAGCAATAACAACTAAAGCATATTCCTGAATCTTAGCAATAACAACTAAAAGTGCATACTGCGGCCCCTATTATCTCCCTAAGTTCATGATCTTCTGCACCTTGTCGAAGGGGATCTCTTAAGCTAACCTGTATGAGAAATAGCCCACATATGAATATCAGGAGAAAATTTTGCTCTATAACTGAACTTCTTGGCTGAAGCCACACATGAAAGATGCTGCATGGCTGGTTATCTAATGACAATGATTTTCAGTGGCCTGCTCAACTGCATCCATACAGAAAGTACAAGTGGGTTTCACCCTAAATATAAAATTGGGATTGGTGACATCAATAATCACTATAGTGTACAAAATGAGTGCTTACCAAGTTCTATGAGATGCATTTTACATTCAGCACAGCTCAAAATACAAATGCAAGCTGAGCCTCAAAATACAGAATGAGATGGATGAGCTGCAATGTACAGGATTAGGAAGCTGATGGATGAATACGTCAAAGAAAACAATAGATGCTATCAACTTAGTCAAATATTTCAACCATAGGCAACTAGGCACTCTTTTGTCTCTCATATGCTTAATTTAAAGTAAAGATGGAAAAAGAATACCAAGAAGTTTCCAAGTTTTGGCTTAAGAATGAGAAATAGTTCATGTCCATACACCACAGGGAAAGGATCAAACAAGCTCTCATACTTGATACACTTTACTAATGTCATATTTAAGTGTCGAAATGCTGCTTCTGACACATCATGCAGGGTTTGAAGAACATGCCACAATGTGCCTGTAACAAAAACTATCAAATTGAATATATTTTCAAAATCTTGCCAGTTTTCAACATTAAGTAAGTCCAATTTTTGCAGGGCACTGTTAAGACTTCCTAATTCACAAAGAAATTTGTAAATTTATGTTTGTCTGTAAAGAGTTCAACAGATAACTTCCTTTTTTCCAAAATAGAGAATACATCATATCTTAGAACAAAGGATGGACTGTAGAACACAGGTCCAAAGTTCTGATCCAGAGCCGCCTATCTCCCTTTATTCTGCAAAATCACTGTTTAGTGTTCACTGCTATGAAACAACTTCTAAAAACATGGCCAAGTGGGAAATGTTGAGTGTAAAGAATCAAATATCATAAGCTCTGGAATGTTAAAGATTTGCAATAGCATTAGTCACAATTTTTCCTAACAAAAAGAATTCATATGCTTGAAATATTAATTCCTTAAATCTAGGCCCCTTTCCCCCTTCTCCTCATTGTCCTACTTAAAACCCTGTTTTATTTTGAAAGCCTAAGAGTTCTTTTTCCAAGTTTCCATCCAACCTCCCAGTTTCACCAAATCACATTAGAGATTCCAAATCTATTCAACATGACAGAATCTATTCAAGTTGCCACCACAATATTCCTTTGCCATGCAGAATAAAACATACCTCTGAAGGACCAAATAAACAAACTTTGACGTTTCCATCAGCTAGTAGCTGCAATCTATTTCAGCCAGCACAAAAATGCTCAGTCATTGATGTGATAAATGAAATTGTACACCGATGCCCATTTATTGTGAAATTCTTGGCTGTATCTGTTGGGTGATCCTGAAGTCTCTCCAAGCCTGTAAATTGTTTCACTTGTTTTGTAATAATGGTCGTAAAGGGTCTCTATAAGAGAACATCAAAACCCATAAGTGAGATCACCCATCAGAATTCTACCTTACCACTGTATCCAACATTTCTGAGTAGGATGTAAGTTTCTTGACGTTCCAAACATTTCCATCAAATGGCATGATCGCAATAAATCGAACATTAATTGGGTTTTTCCCGTGTCAATTCAATAAAATCACAGATCTCATTGTCATTGAATTCACGCATTGGTAGTCGTTGCCAGTGTCCTTAGTCCCTTCAAATTTCAATATCCTTTCTGACAGTCAGCTCCCCACCAGTCAAACGAATTTTATTTACTCCAGAGCATACAAACAGATTTGCCAATTGCAAAATTTTCAAATTTGTTAGAAGCTGAGGGCTAGGACTGAGCTCCACACCGTCTGCTGGCATACAGTACTGACACCATAAATTGCAAAGCTCTGTTAAGGATATCCTCAAGTAAGTATTCAGCCTTCCAAATGAATCTATTAACATATCAGAGATAGAATTAGCTTTTGGCTGATCTTCAGACAATGAAGAACAAGATGTAGTATGCATTCTTGCTGCATAATGATTCAAGTTGTAACTGAATAAAGCTTCACCGTGACTATTTCTGGAAGCACAATAGGTTCCCATCTCAAAATTCACCTGCTTTAAGGAGCACAGTGTAGTTAGCCAGACACATTTTCATGACAAAATTTTAACAATTAACAGATTTCGAAGTGTGTTACTAAGTGGTATATATTTAACCAGTTGAGGCAAATATAATCATGATAACAAATGCCATTAGAAAGGAGAAAGAAATTTCCTTTTCTTTTTGGGAGGGGATGCGGTGTTAGTCAGTGAATATAATTAGAAGCAAGAGTAAAAACAGTCAGCAAATGTGAAATGAGTCAGTAATTACAAAAAAATGAGTCACTGCATTTAAATTCATGCACTTTTCATGAAATATAATTACAAGTTTACAACTAAATTACTGGTTTATAAGTTCTTAAATCTAGATAATATAGGGGGTTTATATATATATACACACACACATACATACATTTCCTGTTGCTTGATCCCTCTCTCTTTCTCTTGTTCTTCAATTCTTCCATGGGACATTGGTTATGGACATGAGTCACTTAAAAGGTTATTTTTAATCCAAGCCATTAAAATGCATTTATTATTTGTTTCTCTTATCTTCTGACATAAATTAACTCTAATACATTCTCTCTCTCTCTCTCTCTCTCTATATATATATATATATGTGTGTGTGTGTGTGTGTGTGTGTGTATCATATGAATTTATAAGCGTACCTGTATTTGCCATTGTTATAACTGTTTAAGTGAACACTTACAGTTAAGTCATTTTCTTTAACTTCCTCACAATAGATAACTCTTTAATGAATAAGCCAAAGAACTATGTCTCATAATAGGGGAAATGGAGAGAAGACCTTGTCAATTGTATATCAAATTTTAAAGGACCTGCCATGAGTAGGGCCTAATGCTTACATTATTCTGCCCAACCACACTAACCCAAAATTAGGGTGCGCATGGCCTATACGATATTGACTCAATTGGACTTTATGCGTGTCCATAAATTCAGATAACATAATAGTTCTTTTTTTTTTTTTTTATAAAAACTTAATATATATAAATATATAGAAAATGTTTTGGTGCACTATCTGTGAATAAAAATAATTCTACCGGTGCATGTTGTCACATATTTATTTGAAAAAAATAATTTTTAAACTAAATAAATACACGTAATAACATTTAATGCATTGTTGATAAAAAAAATTTGATTCAGACGGTGTATCAAATAATCATTATATGTGCACTAGATGTTACCACATGCTTGTTTGAAAAAAAAAAATACTTTTTTTAACTAAATAAACTCAAGTAACCGCATCTAATGCATCGCTAATATATATATATATGCGCGCCCACACACACACAACAAAATTCTTTTAAAATTTATAAAACTTATATTTATACTCATTAAATTTTTAAAAATTATATTAATATTTCTTATTTAAAGTTTTAATGAGCATTAATTTGATTTTTAATGTTTTGAATTAAATTATTTATTATTTTTTTAAAATTTATAAAATACAAATTTTATTAACAATTTGTGAATATAAAATAAAATTTTTATGCATATATTAAAATTAAGAAGAGTATAAATATAAGTTTTAAAAAAATATAATTTACTCTTTATTTTATTAAATACTTTTTGGACAACATCATAGACAAGAACGATAAAACTTCACCATGTTATAGCCAAATACCCAAGTACACCTTTTTTTGGAAGGCTATTATTGCATCATAAAAGTGGCAAACTGGTAGTGGCTAGTGGCCAGACGCCGTGAAGTGCTTTTGCAAAAGAAGCAACGCAATTTCATTGGTGGGGTAAACGACAAAGCATCAGATGCGGATGCCCGCACCGTCCTTAAAGAACGGTTAAATTTGAATCTGAAAACAAAATACGAATATTACAAAAACCACACATAATTAATCGTCAAAAAATTTTAAAAAAAGGAAAAAAAAAGTGTTGGCTTTAATTTACTAGCCACGTGTACTTTTGGAGTTTTGACTTAACTAATTTGGACGGGTCAAAATTCGATTCCTTGTCCAGCTTGTCTTGTGCCATCGCCAACCTACCGTTCTTTTTTTGCAGACATTTTAGAATTCCGACGAAAAAATAAATCCAAGAGTAAAAGTCTAAAGTCTAAACTTCCCTATGTCTAAGAGATTGACTTTAAGAATTAAAAAAAAATATTAATTATTCAAATTTAAAATTTTGAGATCAATTTTAAATACATCATATTAAAATGAAAAAAATTGTCTTTAAAATTATTTAAAAATGTGCAAATTAATATTAATATAGTTTTTATAAAATGGAAATATATTTTAACAGTTATATGTAAGCAAAGCGTATTTTTTGTTTGATGAAAAAAATATCTTGTGATAATATTACTAATTTTTATTCTAAAGGCACTCACTAAATTATATTATGGGACTTAAAAAAACTCATTTCAATTAATAAGAAAATATGATATTTTTTTATTAATTTAATTTTTTTTTTAGAGCACTTTCAAAGTAAAATTTTAAGGCTAATATGGAAACATTCTTAAAATTGTATGCAAAACTTGAAAAAGCCCTTGACTATATATATATAAAAAAGATTATGAAGATCTTTAAATTCATTTTAAATTTTATAAAACACAATTTTTATAGTGAAATAATGGCGATTAAAGTATATTTATTGTGTTTTTGAATAATTCTTTTTTTTGTTATAAATTTAAATATTAGTAAAGTTTGTGAATAATAAATAATTATTTTATTGACGTGGCAATTTTATAACTAACATTGCTTTATAAAATATGATTATTTAGAGCATAAATTTAGAAAAACGGTGATACATGCCACAAAAAAGGTATATATATCAGACGTCACTGCAAAAATAATAATAATTAATCCATAATAATTCTAAGAAATTAAATTTGTAAAAATTACATTAAATTTATCTTTAATTTTAAACTGAGATAATAATTTTTTAAAATTTATAAAATTTACTCTCATATTTTTTATTTTTTAAATATTCCATTAATTTTATTTATTTTAAAATTTTAAGATATTAATTTGATCTTTTAATGATTTATATTATATTAATTTAATCAATTTATTTTTAACATTTTATAAAATAATTTTATCAACAATTTTTTAAATAAAAAAATTTATATATAAATTAAAATTACAAAAAATGAATGTAATTTACTAAAAAATAATTTTATATAAAAGTGTGTAAGAGAAGTATTAGCTATTTTGGACATTTGCGGGCAGGGAAAAAATAGAATAGTATCATTGTAGGGACGAAAGCCTTTTCTTTAGTTTTTAAAACCCAGTTTATTTCCCACTAATCACTGAGGCGAACAAGCACATCACGTTCTTAAAAGCGCTCGCATCACAAGCCATTACCGTTCTTTTCATTTTGGAGTCGTTGGAGACCAGTTCATCTGGATTTCCCATCTTCGCCTTTGTTCCTTCTTTGACTTTTGCTCGTACGTTTTTCTTCTACTTTGAATACCAATTTTGGTACAAACCCTATAGTTCCCATTCCCAGAATCTTGGTCTGTGATGCTTTATTTTCGCTCTGATTTCTCCTTTCATTTTCATCTTTTAGTCTTCGATCGCTTTATGCCGTTCTAGTTCCTTTTTTTTTTTCTGTGGGTTTGGTATCTGATCTATCTCATTCTCGTGATCATTTTGCTTCTATAGAAATGTTGAATTTTAATAGCATGCATGATCTGTTGCCATTTCTTACTGTTGAGCTGAATATCTAGTTATTTGCTGCTCTATATTGTTTCCTTGTACTTTGTTAATGTTGAAGAGTTGCTCTAGGTAACTGCAACTATATATGGCGTTCTTCAGGAGTGTTTCTGCGCTTTCCAAGCTTCGCTCTCGCGTGGTAAGTGTGAAATGAAAAATGTTTGGTAGCAGATTTTATTGGAATTTTTTTAAGCAAATTCTCGATTTTTTACTTTAGCCGCATTTTAATTGGTGTATATATTGCGTATGGAACTAATTCCTGTTAAATTATGTAACTTTGTGATTTCAGGGTCAACAATCTAATATCGCCAATTCAATTAGATTGCTCCAAACTCAGAGCACCAGTAATCTTGTATTTTCTCTCTCCCTATCTCTCTCTTGTCTTTGGTGCTTGAAGTTATGAAATCTATTGGGATAGAGTTATTAGAGATGTCGCGTGTTTTTGGGCATGATATTATGGGATAGTTTGATTAGAATTGGCTCTTAACTTGTTAGATACTAGAGTATGACTTAGTTGGCAGGCTGTATGCATGGTAACAAGGACTTGAGGAGGTTTTGAAACTTATCAGTTGACCCATTTGTTATTGATTCCTGAAACAATAGATATCTACTAAAGATTACTGTTAACAGTGTGTATGTGCTACCTTATTTAATAGGTGTCGTTTATTCAACATTCCCAATATGAGATATTTTCTTATTTTGGTATGCAATGCATGATGAAGTTGTTTGTATCTCTGGAACTTTGTCTGCATCCACTTTTGTTCATACCAGTTATTTCTATTATGCAGGATCTTTATTCTGAGTTGAAGGAGCTAATTCCCGAGTATCAGGTTTGTCTGCATTTTTAAGCTTCAATAGTGGGACATATTAAGTTGGATAAGTTAATGTACAACCAATGCTTCTTGCTTCCTTCTTTTTCTTTTTTAAACTAATTTTTGTGTGTCTTTAAAGTGTATCATATTTTCTTCTGTCTGACTTATGATGTTTATACATATTAAACATGGGATTGATTCATGTATATTTTGTTTGGTTCAGTTATTTCCTTTTGCTATCATTAAAAAGTTAGTCATAGGCTCATAGCTAGTTGTGACATGCGTATTCTATTCACTATTCTGAGTTAGCGGGTAAATATTGTACCTAATTAGTAGTTCCATGCGATGATTAGTTGTTGAGTGCAAGTTTTGCTTCTGTGTTTGTTTAGCCTGCGAAACTTTGATCAACACGTTTGGACTTTGGAATGAGTTGGAAGTCTGTCTATCTTACTCTACATATATAACCTGTTTTCAGGAACGTGTCAAGAAGCTGAAGAAAGATTATGGAAAGGTTGAATTGGGCAATACCACTGTTGATATGGTAAATATATAGTCTTTATTGTATATTTAAATTTTCAATTTGATTACAGGGTTATATCTTTCCCTCCTTCCTTTTCCCTGTCCTTGAGTACATAGATTTTATGGAGAAAAAGATATAAGCTTGTTGTATCCATTGTCACCGTTGAAAGGTACTTGGTGGAATGAGAGGAATGACAGCTTTATTGTGGCTAGGCTCATCAGTTGACCCAGATGAGGTATGTATCAAAATTATTCAATCTCCAGTTTTTAGTGAATTATTTTACTTACTAATGATTAGTTGATAAAATCTTGGACTTGGAATGTTATATTAAATGGATACTGAGGTCAGGTGGATTCTGTGTTATAGGGGATTCGCTTTAGGGGCATGACAATCCCCGACTGCCAGAAGGCACTACCAGCTGCCTTTCCTGGTGGGGAGCCATTGCCTGAGGCCATTCTCTGGCTTCTACTAACGGGAAAGGTATGTAACAGTTGTACATAAAGAAGTTGGAGTGATTACTTCAGAGTGTGGCTCACTTGTTACTTAAAATAGCATAGCCTTGTATGGGGTTTTCACATGTGGTCTTTATCTGGAATTTAGAAAGATATTTATTTGTTCGTTGTGTCTCAGATACCCAATAAAGAGCAAGTAGATTCATTGTCCCAGGAATTGCGAAGTCGTGCAACTGTCCCAGGTTCAGTTTTCTCTGAAATAGTCATAGCTTGATGACTTATCTACCTTCAAGCAATATGTTCTACTTTGTAATATAATAGATTGATATGAACTACTTTGTCATGGTTTTGTAAAGTTGTTTATCAATGTAACCATTAGACTTAAGTGCCATGCTAGAGCAGCGTTCTTAATGTTTTAGTTGATTGTTTAATACAGTTATTCAATATAGATATAACATATTAACAATACATAACATGTTGTTTAGGTCTCTTTATTCTACTTTTTTATATAATACATTGACGCCAAGCAGTTTGTCATGGTTTCATAAAGTGAATGTGAATGCAATTTTATAAGGACTTAAGTGCAATACCATAGCTGTTTTTCTTAATGTACTAGTGTATTGGTTGAGATAGCTTTTGAAAATTTAGATATTACAGTGCATAGTGAATCAATAAGGTATAAATTTAGGGTTTCTTGATTGTGGGTTCAGTTTTCTGGATTATTTGTGAAGGATTTTTTGTACAAGGATATTATCTCCACTTGTCTTTTTATATGTATGGTTTTTGTTTGAAGAAATGTACACCTTTCTAGAAACAATGTATCTAATTTCTTGTGAACTTAAAATTATGGAATTCATGCTTTAATGTATCATGTCTGTGTTGTTGATATTCACTGTTTGCTTCTATATCACTTATGCGTTGCATGTGCCTAGATCCTTAATACCTGACTTCAGTCTTGATGTGATAAAATAATAATAATAATTGTGGATTTGTCATTTTCTTTTTTGTATCTTGCAGACTATGCTTTCAAGGCAATTGATGCTTTGCCTGTTTCAGCTCATCCAATGACTCAGTTTACTACTGGTGTCATGGCCCTTCAGGTTGAGTATCAGATTTCTTTTTTAATGCTATGAAAATTGAATTGTTTAGTTTTCTTTCTTTGATTGAATTGTTGAAGTTGTGACTTTGTGAAAGGTTTTTGTTTATTTTGCTGCGGCTATAGTTTAGAATGTAGGTAAGTGTGGGAAGTTGAATACTTGGTGTCCTTATTCACATGCATAATAATCTGACCTGCCTTGCGGAAAATTTGCTATACCTTTAAAAATAGTATGTCTGTGTAACAAATTGACCTCTTGAGTATTAAATTTTATGATGTTATTTCTGTTCAGAAAAATGGCATATGCTACTTCATCTTTAAATGTGTAGTTTTACTGCCAATATGTTTATAATAGTAATGAATAAGATAAAGTAAAATTGGATCAGAGAGGATGTAAAGCACTTGAGCATCTGATCTGCCTTTTCAAAATACCAAAATTTTTCCTTGCATACAATATATATTTATTTAAGGGACAATAGGGAGAATGGGGCAAAACCAGAATTCGAAAAACAATTCCAGAAAATAGAAATTAGAAAAATAAATATTGATTGACTGAATGATTACCACAAGCCATCTCTGCATAAGCAAACTCTTCAATAATCATCTGAAAAGTCCTTCCAACTAGTCTGATCTTCAAAAACACCAGATAAGATATTGCCCAAAACCTGTAGTTCCATTAAATTAAAATATTGGTTTTCCTGCTTTTGGAACAACTTGTGAATGAATTAAATGTCTCATTTTGGGGATATAACTCAACTGATAGGATCTCTAGTAAAGTATATTAAACTGATAGAAATATTGCCGAAAACTTCTAAGTTGCTTGAGAATCATCAAAGTTGCTTGATATTCTTCTAGAAGTATACTCTTATGAGGTCAGTCGGTGTAGTCTCCTAGAAAGTTGAACTCTGGTATTACAGCTTATTCTGCTTTGCAGGTGTTTATTGGTCCCTCTTTATTCCATCTCTTCATAACTAATATTTTGAGCTGGAAAATATATTTGGGGAGGACTGAGGAGATTCAGACTGATTGCTTTTACCTTTTGGTTCATCTGGAATAGTATAGTATAGGGGATTTCTGGTGCAAGATTTTGTTTTCCATGCATCTAGCTCGTTTGAGGATGCTGTAAAATATTGGATTGTGGCATAATTTCTTTTTTATAGCAGATATTTGTATCCTATTTGGTTGATCTGATGGATCATAGGCTATGTTTTGGAGTTTTGGTGGGAAAGGAAAGGAGTGTGAAGGGAAAGAATGGGAAAGAGGGATAACTATCCCTCTATTAGTTCACTCTGTTAGTTTTAATGATCATAACAAACTAAAATTTTCTGCTTATCTGTGGATGGCATTGTAAGCTTTCCTTTAGTAAATTAGAAATGACTTACAATCAATTCATTTCATCTTCCAGGTTCAGAGTGAGTTTCAGAAGGCACATCAGAGTGGAATTGCCAGATCAAGGTAAGGTCCTGGATGCTTTTTTGTTTTACTTATTGCTCTTTATAAATTACTGTAGCAGATATTTTACTTTTTTATAGGTATTGGGAACCAACTTATGAGGACTGCATGAATTTGATTGCTCGTGTGCCAGCAGTTGCTGCATATGTTTATCGACGGTATGTAAAACAATCATCCTCATCAAAATTACTTATTCAAACTGCAATCAGATGACACTGATCTGTATGTGGTTGACAGTATTTCTGATAGCTTCTTACGTTTGGGTAAATTATTTTTTTGTGAAATTTTCTTAAAGGAAATACAAGGATGGCAAAATCATACCAATGGACGATTCTTTGGATTATGGTGCAAACTACTCACACATGATGGGATTTGATGATCCAAAAATGCTTGAATTTATGAGGCTGTATGTCACCATCCACAGGTTTGTTCTACATGGGCACATGCTATTCTTATAATGAGTTTTTTTTTTTGTACCCAATATTTTGCTGCTTAACATTTGGTTATAATTGGATTGCAGTGATCATGAAGGTGGGAATGTTAGTTCTCACACAGCCCACCTAGTAAGTGACCTCCTTTACTTAATCAACCTATTTGTTATTTAGGTTCACATCCTGTTATAATTCTGAATCTTGTGGGATGATATTAAAATTTTCACTAATTAAATTATGATACCTTCGCTTTTGATAAATGCCACTGTTTCTTCCTTTTATTTAATTGATCTTATTTTTCAATTCAGGTTGCTACTCCACTTTCAGATCCTTACCTAGCATTTGCAGCTGCTTTGAATGGTTTAGCTGGCCCACTGCATGGTTTGGCCAATCAGGTTGCTTTTTGTTTCCTTTTTAAATCTTCTGTTTCTCTTGCAATTTTTTTATGGTTAATCTTTCAATATGGTGGTGTTTTGAAATGTCCTGAAGTTTTTAAAATTTATATTAGAAGTGTCCTGCACTACTTTTTACTATTTTTTTACTGTAGTTTCCTGCTTTATTGGTTTTTGCTTGCTAATGAATTCGTGTAGAATTAAAATAGTTAAGATATAACATGAAGGTCATTCCTTGTAGAATTTCTAACTACTCAGATATATCTAACCTTTGGAGCTAAAGCTTTTTGATACATTATGATATGGGCAAAAAGTGCAAGTGTACTAGCATAGAAAATCATGCATGTTTCAGATTAGTGTATGTTCACAGAAATTTATAGAATTGAATTTATTCTATTGTTTAATGAACCATAAAGTTCTAATTAATGCATTAAATGAGCTAGAAATTTTTTTGTCCCATCTCAAATAAAATTTGATGCTAATTTTGTGGGAGCATTGGATTGACAATTTTTAGAGTTTCAATCAAGAAGTATTAGGTAAAACCCTGCCCCCCTTTTCCTCTTAAGTGAAATACAATAAAGTATAATGTAAAATGCTAAAAGAAATTATGTGGACAAAAATTATAAGCCCTGACAAACTATAACTACATCTTAAGGTTTCTAAACAATGATAGACCAAATATTTTTTCACTAAGTGAGTAAATCAACATGCCAAAGTAGCTTTATTGTAAATGAGATTGATAGAGATATTATTAATTATTAAATCTTTCTTCATGGTTTCATCTATTGTTTTTTTTTTGTCTTCTTCGATCTCTAACTATCGGGTCACTCTTTATCTGATCTACTCCTCTTTTCGAGACTTCAGCATGTTTCCTCTATATATAGGCAAATCACTTTAGGAAAAAATTTACCATCTTTTTTATATTATGTGTTATTCTAACTTTCTCTCTGATGCATTTATTTCTAAGCATATCTCGTTTAATGTATCCATACATCCAACACAATATTTTCATCTCTATGATATTAAATTTATTCTTATGTTGTCTTTTAACTGCTTAACATTCAGTACCATATAACATCACATGTCTTATATTTGTATAGCCAGTTTCAAACTTGGATAAAAGAGGAAAATTGTGTTAGACTTGTGACAACTAACGTAAAACTTTGTCGAATTTGCATGAGCATAGATCAACGATGCAATCTTGTTAATGTTAGGTTGTTATCCAGAAGTAGCACACTGTATAACTCAAGTATAGGGTCAAAAGAGCAAGAGATGCTGTATCAACGCCTGAGTGTAGTGAAAAATCATTAGGTTTCTAAACAGATAGAAAAATAAGTAGTCCCTGGTACCTACTCTCTTTCTAATTGGCCAGTTAGTGAACAAGAGGGAAGCCAGTAGAGAACATTTAGAACATCCTCATTGGCCAAGAAATCAATGATAGTATATTAAAAAACTGTCAAGCTAAAAAAGAATAAATTTTTTGGTATGGGTGAGGTTTATATGCTGTGTTAAAGATATATATCAAAGACTTTCCTGGGCTTTCTCCTAGCAGATTAAGCTTTTGGGATGAATTGGTTCTTGACATGGTAAATGAGCCTCTTTGACCAAATAGTGAAGAGTTTGATCTTTGCCTCTCCTATTGTTAAAGATATATAGGCTGTGCTTATGCTTCAAGATTAAAGGGATTTTGTGTGAGGAGCGTGGTAAAGATGTATAATCATTCCCGACCGTTCTTTTAAAACCTAAGCTTTTGGGATAAATTGGTTTTTGACAGGCTAGAAATTAATTTATATTGTTTGAGGATAAAGTTACTTGACATGGAAAAAGCTTGTGCAAAATTGAAGCAAAAGTTAAGTACAGTGGGATCCCCCCATCAGTACTTATTTGTGTGGCTTAGATCAATTAATTATAAAAGGATCCTCTGCTAGTTTTCTTTTCTTTCTTATTTTAAAGAATTATATTAGTAATTAGGTCTATATAGTTGTTTCTGTTTTAAGTGGCCCCAAATAGTTTTCTCTTCTTTCTTATACTCTGCTTGAACTTCGTGGTTTTTTGTTTTGCCAATAGAAGAACTAAACTAGTGCTCATTCTAGCCTTTGGTTTTCATCAAGTCGCACAGAAATTATTTTAATTATTGCCCGTCTCTTTTTGATTGTATGCTATTAATTTTTGTTCCCACATTTCTGTTGTTTATATTGTTTCAGGAGGTTTTACGTTGGATTAGATCTTTAGTTGCAGAGTTTGGAACTCCACACATTAGTACAGAACAACTTACAGACTACATTCATAAAACACTGAATAGTGGCCAGGTAAAGTAGTGAGTCCCATGATACTGAATGAAGAATTTGAAGCCTTTTTGTTATTCTGGTGAATGAATATAGAATGCATTCTTTTCTGTGAAGTGTGAACATACTGTCTCAGGCAGGGCATAAAATAAATCAGAAGGAAACCCTTTTATTTTATTCAAATTTTCTTGCTGTTTTCAGCTCTACAGCCACTTTCTAACTGCCCAACTGTTTTTTTTTTTGGTTATACTTTGTGTTTAATCAATTATTCAGATGCTAGATCTTCACTGGGTGACTAAGAACATGGACATGCCTCTCCAATGTTGTGTTATTGCACATCCTATAAATCTAAATAGTCAGCGCCTAGTATGAAATGTTAAATTGGAATGTACAGTATTTTATATCACCAGCTTATAATTGAATTTTCTTATATTTTAGGTGTGTGTAACATAGTTCAAATGAGTACTTAGTAAGAGGTGGGACTTCGAAATGTTGTCATCCCCTTTGCATTTTGTACATAAATTTGCAATGATATACACCTTGTAATTATGTGGCACATAAATTAAGAAAGTGGCAAACATTTAAAGATTAGAGAAGAATAGTTAGAGAGAAAATTGGGCGAAAGCCCAAAAAAAAAGGGGAAAGAGATAACATATATATTGAATTTGCAAAATTAGGAAGGAAATTGAAATAAATTAGGAATGTGTCAACTTAGAGTAGTAGGAAATATCAAATATGGAAGAAATCAAAATCATGTTTGTTGATAAATTTATTAGGCATTCAAGAATTAGAGAATTGCTTGAATTAAAAAACTAGTTGTGCTTATTGCTTTAAGTTCTACATTTTATTGTTTTATCTTGTAATCTTTGGACAAAATATTTATTATGAATTGATAGGCTTTCGTTTTGATAAAATAATATGTAGTTTGTTTAATAATTGTAAATTTTTTCAATGGCTATGTTTTTGAAGAACTAATGTAGGATATTATTCTATGTTAGACAAATATGCACCCAGATCTACTTTGGCAGCACTTTAGCTTTATAAACTTTATGAAACAATAACAGATTTTATTATTACCGTTATGTTATTAACTTTTCACACATGTACCATAAATTCACTGAGATACTTTTGGATATTAAATATTATACATCTATGAGGTAAGAATTTTATGTATCTTATACAGATACTGTAGTGTTGTGTCCATCTCCCTGTTGATTGGTGGGAAATATCTCTTTCCTTCCCCCCGCTTTTTTTTTTGTCATTGGTGTAAGTATCATTTTTGTCCTCCTATATCTTTCTACCTCGATAAAATAGGAATGAGACAAACTTCTTTTAGCATCTTTCCTCTGTCTGACTTGTACCTATTGCTGATATTCTGTGAATTTGACCCTTTCTTTTGAAGGTTATGTAAATTATGTGGATTGACTTGTTTTTCTCTGATAAGTATATATTATATGTCCTATAAATATGTCTCTATGAAATGGGATCTTTTCCCCCTTTAACTTCCTAGTTTTTTAGTCAATGGGATTGAATATATGCTTAATAATGCTTGTGATTTTTATTTCGTTAATGGGACTTTCTTCTATGTTTGCGTAATCAAATTTCAATGTATTATTATTATGTTCAATTCTTCCTCTCTACCCAAGTAGAAGGATATGTTGGCTGAAGGGCAATAAAGCTCTTCTGCTTCCTTGTTAAAGGTAGCTGACAATATAGCACAATAAGAATTTCTCAAATAATATTATGTATCTGTTTGCACGGTAGGATTTTATTAGACAGAAGTATTACTGTCTTGTTCTAAAATTTTTTGTAGATAAGCCCTGGTAACAATTAATAATTTGTTTGGCTGTTGCCCTTTTTGGTTTTGCAGGTTGTCCCTGGATTTGGACATGGAGTTTTACGCAAGACTGATCCAAGATACACATGCCAGAGGGAGTTTGCTTTGAAGCATTTGCCTGAAGATCCACTGTTCAAGCTGGTTATCACTTATTTCCTAATAAGACTATGTTTACAAGGGAATGCCTTCTTATGGCATAACCCAGGTTTACTTCTAGTTATTAAATCTCCTTGATCTAATTTATCTTTGTGATCACTGCAGGTGTCCAAGTTGAGAGATGTTGTTCCTCCCATTCTTATTGAATTAGGCAAGGTAATATTATTTTTTTATTTTTGAATGAATGTAAAAATTCGTATAGAAGTTATCATCTCCTCCTATGTTATGTTGAATACAAAATGATTTATGCATACTATGCATGTACTGCCAATTAATAATCCTTTATAAATACTCGTTTGCACTAAGTTTACAAAATGATGCTTGTTTCCAAGGGTAGTTGAACAGTTATTGGACAAAACAATAGGACAAGAAGATCTAATAACATTAGCTTTTATTGCATATTAGATTATGAGATTTTAGGTCTTTATTGAGTTGCATAGGATTGTTGTTTCAGTGACATTACCTCATCACAAAAGCATAGTAATTTTTCTTGTACAGCTTTTTAGCCCAAAATAAAAAAGAATTCGTAGCAAACTAGGAATCATTGTCCTCTGTCCTAGGTTATATGAGTACATGTACATTTTATATGTGCAATGATTTGAATCCTGATTTTGGTCCTGGGTAATCGCTCTCTGTCTATTTCTCATTCCAGACAATTACTTCTATATGAATTTCAGTCCTGCCTGGCCCCTTTGGTTACGTTCACCCTGAACTTTATAATGGTTGCTTAGCTTAAGCTTTAATTTTGCACCACATGGTTTCCTGCATTTCATTTAGTAATCAGTATTACAGCTTTACTCAGTAGTCCCTCACTATCAAGCATATGTGTTCTTCTGGTGGGTTGATTTTGAGGATTTCAATGGTGTAGGTTAAGAACCCATGGCCTAACGTTGATGCTCACAGTGGAGTACTTTTGAACTACTTTGGCCTAACTGAGGAAAAGTATGGTGTCACTTCTCTCTGCTGTTCAGCTTGAGATGATTTTTATGATACATTTATCGATTTAAGGATGATTCTAATGCCCTTTTAACATTGTGGACAGCTATTTTACTGTTCTCTTTGGTGTAGCAAGGAGTCTTGGGGTTGGCCCTCAGGTATGTTATGCTCTTTAGTTTTATTTTCTTTGCCAATTATTTTTTGCTGCCTTGGGTTTAATAGAAACTTGTTTTGGTGGATTTCAGCTAATATGGGACCGAGCTCTTGGAATGCCACTTGAAAGGCCCAAAAGTGTCACGCTGGAGAAACTTGAGGAGTTGTGTGCTAAAGCTGCATCATCCTGAAATTTGAAGCATGCTTCATCTGTTAATCATTGCCAAAAAAAAAAAGAGAAAAGAAATGCACTCTTTTCATGGTAGATGTAAGGCGGAATAAAATTGAAAATTTGGTACAATTGCATTGAGGAATTTTTACCCCCTTGCAAGGGGGTCTTATGGAAGTTTTCGGAGTTAGGTAAAGGGGCATTTTCCACCCCAACATAATTTATCTTGGAGCTTTTCTGAAACTACTGAAATTAGGTTCAAGGAATTATTTTTCCCGGTTTATCCCCTTGTATTCTTTCTAAATGGGATTACCCCTTTTGCTAATGATCAATAATATGTCAAATTTTATTTGAAGTAGTTTAAAATTTAATTGCCTAATTTATCTTCTGCATATTAGATGAAAAACACATTGCCTTGGGAACTAAAGTTTAGCAAGTTGATGCTAATTTCAAGAATATTTTAGCACAGTTGGTAGATAGTCGAGTCTCTTAAGCATGTTTATCCGAATTCGAATCGAGCTGTATCGAATCGGGCTGTATGGATGAAAAACATTTTATTGATAAAATTAAAATTTATTTAAGTGATTTTTATGATTTGAGGAGGATTAATATCTAATTATTGGCTGAAGATACCTGCCTGGTGCTTATACAAAAAACAAACAAACAAGAGTCATTTCAGCAATTGATTTGTACAAATATAAAAAAGACATCATTACTATTTTTTAAATCAAAATTAAGTTTGATTATCAAAAGCTAAATACCCATCACTTTCCATTAATTAATCCTAGGATAATTTTGGACTTGGTTTTCTCGGAGAAACATTCATAGAAAACTGGGTTTATACTGACTTGATAGGAAAATGAGCATATATTTTCAATCCTCCTTTGTCTTTTTTAATTTTTCTCACTTTTTTTTTCATCTTAAATGAAAATATCCAACCTATCTACTCAATAGGATAGCATTTTTGTGTTTTAGAACTTCAGAAAATTTAAACCTAAAATGGGTTATGGGTGGGATGTTTAGCATTTGATGATTCTATTTACAAGTGCCAATAAATTAATATTCTTCTCACAATAATAAGCTAATTTTTATCTTAATAACTCTTCTTAATTTGTTTATATAATTAAAAAAAAAAAGAGAATAATTTTATCTAAAATTTTTATAGGTATTTTAAGCCTAAACCATATTGTCCACGTGGCAGCACCGAAGAATATTATTGGTTCCCTGACCAATAAGTCAAATTGGCTCCCATAAATATAAATTCTGATTTCTGAGGTTGTCAATATCGTTGGAGGGAAACACCGCAGATATCAGAGAAATGGCTTCACTATGCACTACTAGAGTAGCTAATCTGATCCTAGGGTTTCCTCCAAGAGCTTTAATTCCCACCGTTAACGCTGTTAAACTTTGTAGCAGGACTTCTCCAGTATATTCCCGGCTCGGGTATATGCATTTCTTCGCTTTATTTTTTCTCCTCTTTTACTTGCTCGTAACTCTTCCTGCTGTATTTTTCTGTAGATTTATCTTGTCATATGTTTGATTTCTCCACTTTTGTTTCTGGGTTTTAAATTTCACGACCCTATACTGAAAATATACCTTTGTCCTCATTGTTTTTGTTTCAAAATCCTAGCCTTCATCCGCTAATGTATGTCACAGTAACACTTGAATCTACTTTATCGTTCAAAAATCTCCCCCCCCCCCTTTAAATACTGCAACTAAAGAAATTTTTTTCCTTTTCAGTATGTGAGCTGTTGTTTTAAATTTCCCTCTATTGTACAAATTGTAGAGTCTTGTCAGATAGGATTTTCGTTTGGTTTCTGTTAATCATCACTTATGGAATTAGTGTATAAGCTGCAACCTTGGAAAAAGAAATGAGTTTTATTGAGGAAAGAAAGCAGGGTACATAATTACATTTTTTTTTCATGCATTAATGGGTCAATAAATCTAAATTTGGTTGGGAAGCATGGCTGGATGTTCACAGTCGTGAATTGGGAATTTGAAATAGCTTTTTCAATTTCATTGACAATATATCTGCTTTCTGGCATCAGGATTTGAGGAATTAAATTCTAATGATCTGCATTTTTATTTATTCACTTAAAGATAAATTTGTTTCTACTACAGAAGCCATGTTTAAAAGTGACCAATAGAAAGCTTTGAAGACTATTAATTTGATAATTGCTACATTATCTAGACATCATGGTTAGAGTAGCAAAGTCCATTCTATCTCTCTTTTTATTGACACTTATAAATTTTTTTCTTTGAATGTTGCAATACACTGAGCCTAAATTAATAAAGCAATTGGATTCAGATAGCTCTTTATTTAAATATAATGTTTCCTCACTTTGAGTGCTTTGATAGTTTGTGCTGCTTGTCTGACCTTCATTGTGCTTGCCGACATATGTGATTCCTGCTTTTTGAGAAAGCTTAATAAGTTCTTAGGCAGTCAAAACATCTTTTGTTGCGAGATTTTCTAATCTTGTGGTGAATTTTTTTGTTTTCTAGCTGTATAAGCTGATATGATTCTATAAAATAATTTCCAAATTAATATTTTGTTGGTGATCATCGTGTTATATCTTGTAAAAGTGCTACATGGATGGATTTGCTTTAATGTAAAATTGGCATAGCCTAAAAGGTACTTACACCGGAAATACTGCTCTCATGTTTCTTGTCTATGGAGATAGAAGTAGGGGTGAGCATAACTCGCTTAACCCGATAAAACCCACTTCAACCCGAGTGAAAATAGGCATTTCGGGTTAATTAAATTGGGTTGATGGGTTTAATCGGATGAAAATTTTAAAAAAATCGGGTTGATCGGTTCGGGTTGGGTTTAGGATATTTGAACTCGAAATAACCTGACCCGACCGATAATATATCAAAATAAAGTCTAATATGTGCAATTGAACATTTGTGGCTGAGTGGTGAGAAGGCTACACAGTAGCTGAGAGGTCTGGAGTTCGAATCCTTATGCTACCGGTTCCATTATGTTTTTTTTTTCCAAAATGACGTCGTTTCCCCTCTTATATATAAAGAAACCACCAAATCTTATTCTTCTCATTCGATCATTCCTCCCGCAGCTGCAGCCTCTGATATTCTCTTCGCAGCATCAAATGATCATCCCTCTCCTTCCCATCATTTTCTTCTCACGGCACCAAACCCCCATCGTTCTCTTCTTCCAGTAACAACGTTCACTCCCTTGATGTCTGTCTCTCTCGCACAAACCGTTGTCTCTCACTCTGTCGGCCTCTAACTCTCTTCAAGTTTCACCGTATCTCTCTCGATCTGACTCTTCAGTCTTTCGGTGTTCTGTATCCCTCTCGATCTGCCTCCTTAGTCTTTCGAAGACTTCTACAAGACTGAAATCATGACCCCCAGTGGCTGTTTTCATCTCTAGCTCTAGCGACGGTGTTCTTTTTCGTTAACTTCATTGAAGTTCTTGTTCTGTTGCTTGGTTTGTCCATAGCCTTTCTTTGGCGTTTCTTCATCTCCAGTAATAGAACACAGATATGTTTGCTTTACTTTTTTAGATTTGTTGGTATTTTGGTTTTGTTTTTCCAGATCTGTTTGCTTACATTTTTCATTTTACTCTTCTTTTTTTGTTGGGACAGAGTCTTTGAATTAGGATTCGACTGAAATACAAAGAACCCGATCAAACCCAAATTTTTCGGATTACCTGATATCACAGTCGGCTTCGGATGATGCTTTTACAACCTGACCACTGTATAGGTTGGATGGAATTTATACCCAAATCCGACCAAACCCGAACCATACTCACCCCTAGATAGAAGCAGAAATTCTCTTTCAGTGCATATTTGGCAAAGCTTATACTGTAGTTTGTTGTTTTCATTAGGTTAGATTAATGTTGACATTATTAGCTAACTGTCACTCTAGGCAGTTTTGGAAAAGCAGTAATCAGAAAATTTAGGACACTAAATCTTAGTTTTTCTTTCTACCAAAGTTCTGTTTCAATTTAATTGTTTATGGTCTTTTCGTTTGCCAATCCCAAGCCCCTTTGTGGTGTATACATCTTATTTTAAGCATTTTGTTATTCATCTTGCATCATTTATTCTTGTCTTTATTTGTACTCTGAAATTCAGTAGTATTGAAGTCAGATTAGGTACTGATCTACACAGTCCTAGAAAAAAGCAAACCAAACCCATCTAAATACTGAATTGTTGTCTACCTTAATGGTGAAGGAAATCATTTATTAAGGATTTCCCCAATGCAGGATCATCATCAAAATATTAAGTGTCAGTGTCCTTTGCCCTGTTAGTTATCAACTTATGAATATTAGAATTGCTATTGCCGTGATTCATACTTAAGTACAAGGGGTTAGAATCTTTCATAGACAAAGTAATATCTTTACACTTTCACTCTATCTCCGTGGAGATTAATCGCTTAGCTGTCTAACTTGTACTCTTTACTTATATGACTTGAATTGAATTATCTTATCTCAACTTTCTAGAGAATTTTTCCTGGGTCATTCATACTATAGAGTTTTGAGGCATTCCTGATTGATTTAGTATAACCATTGGCCAATTATCAAATTGCATACCATTTATAAGAGTGAAATTTACAACATACTTTAATCAATCAGAAAATTAGTAAAAGGATAGTGGCTTTTTTTTTCCTTTGCATATTCTTAGAGTCCATTATACAGAATGACGGCGAAATAAAAGATGTAAATTATAGGATTTAAGCGGGATGGATGAAATGGAGGAAGACTTCGGGTGTCATTTGTGATAGAAAAGTGCTATTCAAAGTTTAAAAAAAAATTTTACCATACAGTTATAAAATTTGTTATTTTGTATGGTACTGAATATTGGGCAGTTAAAAAATAATATGAAGATAAATTTAATGTCACAAATATGAGAATGTTGTGATGAATGTTTGGACACATTAGAAGAGATACGATTAGAAATGAATATATTAGAGAAAAAGTTGGAGTAGTACCTATTGTGAAGAAGATGGTGGAATTTCGGTTAAAGTGGTTTGGCCATATATAAAGAAGATCGGCAGAAGTTCTACTAAAAAGAGTAGATTAAATGAATAGCAGTCTGATAATTAGAGGTAGAGGAAGGTCAAAAAAAATAATTGGTAAAATTATTAAGAAAGATTTAACAATTAAAAATTCATCTTCATAAGGAGGCAAAAAGATTAACAAGAATGTTGGAGAACAAGGATTGTTTGTGGGAGCTTGGGTGTTGAAGTTTTGGAATTAAGGAAACTGGAAAATTGGACATAAATCTAAACCCTCATATTCTTATAAATAAGATGAGAAAAGTTACTCCTTTTGGTTTACTAGGAGTGAAACGGAGATCTATATCCCCGTGGTCTCCTTGTTACCAAGAACTTCTCAGTGAAGGATCACTTTACCTAACTGTTCAAGCTGCACACTATTATAATGGGACATTGGCTCACTCAAAAACTCTATCTTCTTGTTAGCTCATAAGCATCTTTCACTTTCTGGCAGTTATTTCTAATGTATCACTGAAAAATCATAACATATATAATAAGTAAAGAAGGAAAAGAAAGAAAACTCATTTTATAAATCATTTGAAGGAAGAGTGGAGGACCCTGCTATCACCTTTAGATTCATCATTTGTAAATAAAGAATCCTATCTAATGTTGAGCATTGGCGAGAGTTGCAAAGTATTATGTTGCGTATGAGAGATGGCTGCTGTCTTGTGTTCTCTGTTCAAGAACAGCAAAAAGAAAAATAGATCACCAGCAAATCAAGAATTTTTAGTGAGCTTGGTGTTGGTACATGTTACACTAGAACGTTTATTTGTATGTTGAAATTTACATTGCATTTCTGCAAGAAGTTGAGCACAGAAATATAGCATTAATCTTGCTTTCTCTAAGATTTCAATTTATATAGAATTTACTAAGTTGCAATGCATAACTAAAATGATGGTTTGGAAGATTAACATATACTATCACTGAGAGTGGGGTTTATTTATCCTTGTGTTAGTTTGACAACCAACAGCTTTTTCGAAGTTGACCAAGCAATTTAGTGTTTGGTGCTGAGTGGTTTAATAGAATGAGCAGTTTTATGTTTGACTACACTTCATCATTGCTGTCATAGTTATTTCTTTATCAGTTGCATTTATTTTAGCTTATTCATATTTATGTATTTGAGATAACGTTTATTCTTTCTGGCCTTGCTTAGATACAAAGGTACTGCAAGATTGCAAACAATACGGAGGTCATTGACTGTGTCTGCAACAAACTCCAAACCTACTAGTCAAAATTCGCCTTATGAAGAACAGAGTATTAATAAATCAAGTAATGCTGCTGAAGGACCTCCACTCCTTACTTTTTTGGCAGGAGTCTTTGTTTTTTTCACTGTTTGTTGGATCATAGGGTCGATTGTAATGTGGCTGATTAGTTTGATTATTAACGTCCCTTCTCCAAAATAGTTTATGTTCGTAACGATCTTTGTTTGTAATATAATTGTATCAATAATAAATTTTTAAAATTTAATATACTCCAATATCTCACATTATTATTATAAAAATATTAACCCATAAAATAGATAACCTTAAACAGAAGCTTTGTCATTGGTCTATTCTTATAAAATAGAATCATGAGAATTAGCACTCAACCACTCCATCATGTACATTCAATGTCTATCCAAATTGGGTTTCAAGATTAGTAAATAATTAATTATAATGTAAATATCCATCTAATTCGTGTTATAAGATATCATAAAGTAATATTGAAAGGGAGAAAAATCTAAAATTTTCACAATACTGATTTTGTGACCTTGTATGTAAAAGTACAATCCAATTATACAAATAAACTAGGCAAGATCATTCTGCCTTAATAATTTTGAGTGTGTTAAAAGAGAGAAAGTTCTAAAATTTTCGTCACACTAATTTTATGACCTTATTGTATGTAAAAATACAATCCAATTATACAAATAAGCTAAGCAAGACTATTCAGCGATAGTAAATGTGAGTGTGTGAGATGAATTTGGGTCGAGTGAAAGTTGGGTGGCCTAACCAACTCAGGAATAACCCAATAAGTCCTAACTTGTATTGCTAGACTGTGAGTATGATTTTTATAAAAATTGAACTCAATTTGATAATCGTTTGTAATTATCAAATGAAAATTCTAATGGGATTTATCTTTGTGTTCTAATATTGTCCACATTTGGGGTTATTGTAAACGCTAGGATAGAATATGACAATAACACAAAATAAAATAAAATAATTTGATGGATTGTTAACTGACAAGTGATGGTAACGTGGTAAGTGAATTACGCTTTTAAGTTAAAAAGTCAAGTTTGAATACTTTTTTTTTGTTATTAAATTCAACATAAGATTAAAAATAATTAATTACAAGATAAATTAAATAATAATATATTTTAGGCATCTGTTAAAATGGCAGAAAGTGAACATTTTCATGGGTGCAATTTTACTTAATTACTTAATTGAATTGAAACCAAAAAAAAAAAGTTGTCAGAAATTGAGAGAAATAGATTGAACAATTCAAATATTTTCCAGCTCAACACAACGACTTTTCATAGTGTTGTTCTATTTCAGGTTTTTCAATTGGCTTTTATTTTCCTCTGAAAAAAATTGCATTTTTTTTTTATTCTTCCCACCTTTTGATCCAAAAAATGCAAGAAAAAAGAATTTAGGGGCTGGAGAAGACTTTGATGCTGTGGACTTGATTCCTTACAAAATCTTGATAGGAAATTCAGGGTTTTTAAATACTCTTTGGAGGATATTATGTTACAACACTAATTTTGAAATTTGATACTTTAGAAGCATACTCTAGATTGAAATTGTGAGAAGTACTGCCTTATTATTTCTACCAACTTAGAACTCCAATTAATATTCTTTTTATATAATAGAAATGTTCTTTTGGATAATTTACATAACCGCAATTACAGATGGTGCTTTTAACGGTAATATATGAAGGGTAATTCATACAAATGGTAGTGAAAAGGTTGATCATTTGAGCCCCAAGAGGATGACTGATCAACCAATTTTGAGATATGTAGTTTACTTTTATTTCTGTTGTAAGCATGAAATATCATGTCTAAGGCCTTGAAACAAAGATGGAAAGGTAGATTAATTATAAGGTAGAGTTTCAGATTCCAATGAAACAGGAGTGGAAGAAATAAAATTATATCAATAATAAATTTTTAAAATTTAATATACTCCAATATCTCACAATATTATTATCATTATATATATATAAACCCATAAAATAAATAACATTAACAAGGCCACAAGAATGGTAGAAGTTTTGGCGTTGGTCTATTCTTATAAAATAGAATCACGAGAATTAGCACTCACCACCAATCCATCATGTATATTCAATGTCTCTGAAGATTTGGTTTTAATATTAGTAACTAATTAATTATAATGTGAGAAAATTCTAAAATTTTCATCACACTGATTTTATAACCTTCTTGTATGTGAAAATACAATCCATTTATACAAATAAACTAAGCAAAATCATTCTGCCATAACAAATTATACCCTTATATATATATATATATATATATATATATATATATATATATATATATATATATATATATATATATATATATATATATATATATCATCACTGTTGTCACTGCCCTGTGTTGAATAAACTTATGTGCAAAATAGGGACTGTTTGCTTTCTTCATTTTCTGTTTTTATTTTTAATAAAAACAGAAAATGAGTTTAAAAACACGTTTGTTAAAACATTTAAAAATATTTTCTTTAAAAATATTTCTTAAAAGAAATCCATTTTAAAAAATATCAACATATTATTTTCAACGTTTCCTTTACAAAAGTTGAGAAACTGAAAACAAATAATAAAACGCGGTGACATAATTGAAATTATAATGAAATTTTGAAAATGAAAATTATTTTTAGAAACTGAAAAATAGAAAATAAAAAAATATTTTCAAACCAAACAGCCCCTAATATTTTTTTTGTTTGTTCTGACAGGAATATCTTTATACTCTTTGTTACAAGACCAGTTTTACTAGGAATATCACTCTTTACAAATATTTTTTTGCAGACTCAAGTCTCTAATAATATTGTAGAGAACTCTCAAATTCTTGAGTCTGTTGTGTACAGAATAACTAGTCATAACAAAATTAAATAAAGAAGGCTGAGACAATGGCATGGAACATTAAAAAGACATATTCGTTTAATAAACAATAACAACTATAATAGAGAATACCAATATTTAGTGGTTAGATGATAAAAAACTAATTAGAAGTCTCCACGTCAGTTTGTGTGTCTTCTCCAATAGATGCTGTAAAATTACGTCTTTCCTCAGAGGTAGCAGTGATAACTGGCATCCACACCTCAGCTGTTCCACTCAAGAGTGACTGCACCTGTGGATCTGCAGCCATGGCTGATGATATCATCTCATCCACATCATCCAATTTTTCTGACAACTTATCCAACTCCTTAGCTATTTCCAACTATGTAGACAAAGAATTGAAAAAGACAAAGAGATAATGTTATTTGTTTCAGAAGGAGACAGATGTATTGCCGTGCAGGCTCAACTTATATAAACTCACCAATCAGTGTTCGCCACACAATTAAGAAAGGCTCTACTATATTGAAGATTCAAAATTGTAATTGTTGAGTAGATTTTATTGTTAATTTTCATTTATTTGTGAGCGGAGTTCGATGAGCCGATACAAGAAAATCCAAAGAGAAAAACAGAACTCAAATCAGGTAATGAATGAAGTATAGAGTGCAAACCACCTCGTCTAGTTGCTGGGTTGAATTTGAAGGAACTTTGGAAACCTCTAATCCTAGAGCTTCAATTTTAGAGCGCAGTTCAACTTCTTCTTGATTTGTCAGCGCTTCCACCTACACAGATTACCATGTAATGCTTAAATTCCCCTTCATGATTTCATACATATCATTGCAGATGTATGACATCTATCTATATATACCAGGGATCAGAAAGAGATCATGTGGTGAATATATGAGTAGATGCTAAGGAAGTTTGCTATCTTCATTTTGGAAATTAGAGTGGCAAATGTTTGCTTAATTCAAAACTTTTTATTTCTATAAAATGCAATGGAGGTACCAATAAAAAAACCACACACTGAGACTTTTATTTTATTAAGAAAAAAAAAAGCAGCCAGTTTTCAACAACAGAAGTAAAAAGTTAAAATTAATTATAGAAGGCAGGCAATCTTCAATGCGAATTACTGGAAATGCACACAAAATGCTATTCAAACATTTTCCGACAGTGAAAAATATTGTTATTTGCCCTAGCATTGGGATACCGCTCAAGAAGATTAGTTTAGTGGCACATACTGCAAAAGATTACATGCAGTTCTACTATGATGCTCAAAGGAGATGTTCAAGCTTCATATTTTCAATTTGAACATCTTTAGACTTGTATTTTTTTTGTCTTGTATAATATCCTTAGCTGTGTTCTTTACTTCACATGTTTAAACCAAACTTGATTCAATAAATCAACAGCTCAGTTCGAAGCACTCGTTGTGAGTAAGCAGACATGCCAACATGCATGCTTTTTAATTTTCTGTCCTATATCATAACTAAACATTATGATGTTTTAGAACATGGGTAAAAACTATGCATAAAGACATGCAGACAACTGTTAGCACTTAACACATGGCAAAGTGACATTGCAGGGTCAAGGCCAACAAATTTAGACCTTTAAGGAATACATGTTGGCATAAAATAAGAGATGTCATGGCCCTGATTTATAACTGTGCATTAAATAGTCATATTTTTGGATGCTTTAGCCATGCCACCATCTCAAAGACCATAGAAAACAACCAAAAACAACGAGCACAGGCTCTCAGTGGAGAGAGACAGAGGTCCACCAAAGAAGCATATTCTGAAAAACATGAATGATGCAGCATGGAAATTACAAAGCGCCATCTTCTTGCTGGTTGGCTATTAATCCACATCAATGTACTTCAGGTTATAGTTCAGAAAATTTCTTATAAAAAAATTTGAGAGCACTTACAGAAATCTTCACAGTTCAAATATTGGCTCATAAAAGATGCTTGTACATATTATTAAGGACAAATTACCTAGTGTTATTTGTCGAACTATGTATGTTATCGATTATATATATCCTACAAATGGAGATAACAGCATCCATGATTATTGATTACTATATTAATTGTTTCTCCCCCATTCACAATTGTGGAGCAAAAGGAAGGGAGTATAAAAATTTATAAGTAGTTTGGCTCTGCCACTATTGTGCCATCCAAGGAATTACATAACCAGCAAAAAAGGGGATTACCCAACCATATTTACCCATACTTTTCACTGAGATAAATTTTAGGAGGCACAAGAAGTCTTAGGCCATTCAAGAAACACGTATTTAAGATGCAGTTACAGCGACGAACAAATTGCACGTCTAAGAGTGTTATGTTAGACACAGATAATTGCTCAATTCCCCCATGTTATACATGCTTTAAAATAAATCTTAATCCAAGGTATAGGAAGGAATAGAATTTCACCAGAAAATCAGAATATAATAGCAATATAAATGCGATTCTGAAAAATTCACATGCATCCCTAACACTCCATAAAATGGCAAAATCAGAAAACCAGATCATAAATTTAATTAAAACAACTCCTTGAAGCATCATTCCCAAAGCCCAGATGGATAATGACTGTCTTTCTCATACACGAACATCGGAATCAAAGACCATATTGAAAGTCGAAGAACACAAATCAAAGCAACTTCGAAATCATAATATATGAGACCAAATTAATTTATGAAAATGGAGAAAATTAAGATGGAAGTAGCACCTGCTGAAGCAGATTGGAAAGAAGCTGAAAGAGCTGAGCATCGGGTTTCCCTTCCTCAGCCATGGATTTCTCTTGAACTATATTTGAATTCGCTTAATTTGGTTGGCTGAGTTTTATTACGAGGGCAGCGCGTGCTTTCACGCCCCGCCTGCTCTGCTTGCTTCTAACGTATACGACGCCCAAGCGTTGCTAGCCCTAAGATGGCCGAGTCATATGGTCATTTGGGAAACTCTTCTATAGTGTTGATGTGTGTATATTAATATTTAAATATACGAGGAGGAATTAATGTCAATTAAAATTATTTTTACATTATTGAATAGTTTTTTATAGGATGAAATTTTTTAGAAATTTATTTTTATATTAAAATTTTTAATTATGAATATATTAAATTACTCTCCTCTCTTTTCATCAATATTTTTATCATATAAATTTTTATTTTAAAAATATATACAATTATATTTCAAAAAAAAAAGATAGAGTAAAACATTCTCTTTTTTTTTTGCAACGTCTTTATAACACAACTTTTTCTCTATTATATGAAAATATACACCAACTTCTAAAAAATATACTATCAATTAATGTAAATATCTTAAATACCCTTTATAAAAAAGAAGTAAATAATTATAATAAAAAGACACTCCCTCATTTTTTTTTTCTCGTCTTTTAATATCAATTATTCTTTTTTTAAACTCCCTCAATTTTTGTTTGTTTGTTTGTTTGTTAACAAAGATATTTACTCTTCTTTTCCTGATCAAAAAGAGAATTTTGTAGCTACAAATGGCAACTTAACATAATCAAAAGATTTGTTAACGTGCGTTGATAATTTTTACCATTCTTGGGTTTCCATTAGCGGTAATTTGCTCCAATCTCCTACTAAGAGCATATTGTTCTTAAGAGTAATTGTTTATACATCCAGACAGTTGAAGAGACATAAACAGAATTATTCCACCCATGATTTGAAGATAGCAACAGTAGTGTTTGCTTTGAATATTTAAAGACATTATCTGTATAAAAGATCTTATGAGATTTACACAATCACAAGAGTCTTAAGTATATTTTTCAGCAGAGAGACCTTAATTTGAGGCAAAAAAGGTGGATGGAGCTATTGAATGATTATGATTGTAAAATTTTGTATCATCCAA
Organism: Gleditsia sinensis; assembly: GCA_037074535.1. Classification (NCBI taxonomy): domain Eukaryota; kingdom Viridiplantae; phylum Streptophyta; class Magnoliopsida; order Fabales; family Fabaceae; genus Gleditsia; species Gleditsia sinensis. Next base: position 72,432,002 of record CM073466.1, on the reverse strand, counting down.
GTAAAGTAAATATAGTAGATGATGCTCTAAGTAGAAAATCTATGAAAAGTTTAGCCTATATAGCAAAAGTACAACAACCATTGTTGGAAGAAATCCATAAGTTAGAAATTGAAGGGATAAAATTTGAAGTAAAAGAACCAAGAATTTTTTGGCTCACGTGCAGCTTCAATCTCCCTAGTTAAGCAAATCAAAGCCAACCAAGATAGGGATGTCGGCTTGCTCAACATTAACGATAAGGTGAAGGATAACTAAGATTCTAAATTCTCGGTAGACACTGAAAGGGTATTAAGATATAGTATATGGTTATGTGTCCCAAATGTAAATGATATAAGAAAATAGGTTTTAGGGGAGGCACATCGCTCCACCTATACCATACACCCAAGAGTGACAAAGATGTATCAAGATGTGAAGAAATTCAGCTGGTGGGATGGTATGAAGAGGGACGTAGCTAAGTTTGTTTCTGATTACTTGACATGTCATTAAGTGAAAGTTGAACACCAATGACCTGTAGGGTTATATCAACGGATAAAGATACCAAAATAAAAATGGGAGAGAATCACCATAGATTTCACCACAAGGATACCAAGAACTCCCAAGGGATACGATTTTATATGGGTGATAATAGACCAGATGACAAAGTCAGTGCACTTTTTGCCCATAAAAATCACCTATAATGTAGCCCAGTATGCAAGAATTTACCTGAATGAAATAGTTAAGCTACACGGAGTTTCTATATCTATTATATTCGATCGAGAGGGCTGAATTCACAACACGGTTTTGGAGAGCTTTCCAAGAGACACTAAAAACGAGATTGGATTTGAGTACATCTTTTCATTCCTAAATCGATGGTCAGTCAGAGCGTATAGTTCAGATTTTAAAGTACATGCTCCGAGTTTGCATTTTTTATTTTGGTGAAAGTTGGGATAGGTATTTACCCTTGGTAGAATTTGCCTATAATAATAATTACCAAACTAACATATAGGTGGTGCAGGTCTCCTATTGAATGGTTCAAAGTGGGAGGGGCTAAACTTCTAGAGTCAGATCTTGTGTAGGAAGTTTTGAACAAGATGAAACTGATTAGAGAAAAATTACAGGAATCTCAAAGCAGACAGAAGGCATATGTTGATAACAGGAGGAGGAAATTAAAATTTTCAAAGGGTGAATAAGTATTCTTAAAAGTCTCACCCATGAAAAGAGTGATGAGATTTGGAAAGAAATTGAAGTTAAGTCTTCGGTATATAGACCCTTTTGAAATATTAGATAGAATAGGTGTTGTAACATATCGCATAGCCTTGCCACCAGAACTGAGTGATGTTAATTCAGTTTTTCATGTATAATGTTAAGAAAATAACTACCAGATCCTTCTCACATTATCCAACCCCAGGAAATGTAATTGGATAAGAATTTAGCTTATGAGGAAAAATAAATATTCATTATTGATCGGCAAGTGAAAAAGTTGCGGTCAAGGAAAATCTCTATGGTTAAGGTTATATGGCAAAATCACTCAAGTGAGAAAGTCACCTGGGAAGTAGAAAATGATATGTAGAGAAGATATTCCCAATTATTTGAATAATAAAATTAGTAACTCTAAATTATGCCTTGATTTCATGTTTTGCTTGTGTTTGATTGGTTTGAAATTTGGAGACCAAATTTCTTAAGGGGAGAGAATGCAATACCCAAAAAAAATTCTTTTATAAAATTTGCATATTATTTTGCTACAAATTATTTTAGATCTTCACTTGTTATTTTGCTAAGGATTTAAGGGTGATTAAATCTTGAAAAAAATTTCTTTTCATGAAGAAATTTAAAACAAGCTAAGGAGTTAAAAAAAATGGTTTCAAAGGGGTTCCAATTCTGCTCTCCCCATTTTGTTTTACAAAGTTCCGGCCACTACCCCTTTAAAAAAATATGGTCATGGGGAAAGACAAAATTGCTCTCATCTAGTTGGGAAATGACAACAATAGCCCTCCCTTTTTTTATGTATACGCGCTACGCAAGAAGCTAGAAAAATTTCCAGCAAAACGTGCATTTCTCTCTTCACCCAAAACCCTACCATTTTCTTCCATTTTTGTGTGCCATCTTCATCCAAACTTCTAGCAACTCAAATCCCTTATGCTATTCATAATTAAAAACTTATTTTAAAATACATGGGCATGAGAGGGATTTGAGTTGCTAGAAGTTTGGATGAAGATGACACACAAAAATGGAAGAAAATAGTAGGGTTTTGGGTGAAGAGAGAAATGCACATTTTGCTAAAAAAATTTCCAGCTTCTGGCGTAGTGTTTATACATAATTTTATAGAATGATTTTCATTTTTTTTTCTTTCTTCATAATTTTACAGAAACTTAATTCTCTCTTAGCATATTCATTGTCTACATTGATTTATATTCTTAGAAGGTATAAAACATGCAGAACAGACCTCTAATAAGTCTCTCCTGAGTTTATGATAAAAATGGGATATTATGTTACACTTTATTGAATCTTATAACCGTATCATTTTTCAAATTATTTCATATGATTTATGTTATAAATGATACCTCATTATTTCATGGATATGGTAAAATTGGATTTGAATTTATGTTTGGAATGTGTTTTTGGGACTGAATATCATGATTTGTCTGAACTAGAATGAAAATGTTGTATTTCTAATTTTTGGGAATGAATTTCTATGTTAGAACTCTGTTCAAGGAATGTATTGGAACGGAGGGATATGTTTTATCTTAAAAAGCATTTTAACCTCAAGTTTTTCACTTTTCCTTTCAATTTACGTTTTTGGTTTATAAAATTTGTTTGTTCTGGAGGAATCATTTACATAAACACTATCAATTAGTGCACCATATAACCCTAGCTAGCAAGGAGTTGTTAGCCCCTTATACAAAAGACATTGAGAATTGGATTATGAATAAGTATAGAGTTGAGATATGTCTCCTCCAGTAGCCAATAGTATTTTTCCTTGTTAACTATTATGAGAATATAGTGATTTACCTGTCTCATTGCTATGTGCTTGGGATAAGACATGTATGTGGTGATTTGTCCCTGCTAGATTATGTGCTTAGGTATAAATAATAATAATAATGGTTCTGCTTTAAGTCCTCCTCTAAACATTTTCTTTTTTCTATAAAGAGTTATTTTTCTATTTTCTTATCTGACTTTAAAATTATTGTTTATTATATTAAATCTCAAGGTTTTAGAATTTCTCTTAACCAAATTTAACCACTTTAAAGCTTTAGGTTGTTGTTATATTCTTTGCATACTTTCTATTTATAAAAAAATTGTGCCTATAGTCTATTTTGTTTCAATTATAGTAGGCTATATTTGCTCACTGAGTTATGTAAACTTACCTCCTTATTTCTATTTTTTTATATAGCACTAAAGAGTCCAGCCCGAATTCATTCGGACCTGAATAGGGTAACAGTTTCAATGGTGAACCCAATTGTTCCTAGGCTCTTTAATTTTTTTTTTAATCTTATCTAATTTTGTAATCTAGATTGTGCTCAAGTGATCACGAGAAGGATCTAACTTCTGTTGTGTACTCTATAGATGTTGGTTAAGGTTATCTATGGTTAAGGCTATCTATATAAAAGGACTGTATGATATGAATTTGTGAGAAGATAATTATATATATAAATGTAATCTTCATTTCTGAGATGGTGTGAAGTGATATTGTGTGCTAGTTTCTATATGTATATTTTGTGGCTTACAGTTTAAGGGCCATTCCTGTCACGTCTCGAATTTTATCCGAGCACGAGACCAGCACGAAATGAGGGTTTCTCCTCCACTTCGTAAGCCTAACCATCACATTCTGAATCTAAAACTCAATAAGCAGTCTGGTTTAGCATGTGATCAGATAATCACTCTGTAAAACTTTAAACACATATAATATATAAATAAAGATCTAACTTCATTAAGCGATGCCAATTCATTTTGCATTTCTTGCTTTACATAGGTTTTACCTTTTCTTTTCACGCATAGGAAACGGGGATCCTGTTTGTGGTAATGTAGAGCAACTCTATAGTACAAATGCATAAGACAGTAAGAAACAAAGCCCATCAGGACAAATTTGGGCTCACCTCGAAAATTTTACTGTTTCAGCGCATGCCTTCAATTTTAACCTTATCTGGAATTATTTAAAAGAATGGGGTGAGTCTTGTGACTCAGTGAGTAAATAACACAATTATATCATGTAGAAAAATTATCTAAAATATTAGGTTATGATTTAACTTATAAATATTTTGAAGTATTCTTACTAGTTTTGTTTACTTATTCTCATTAGAAATAAGTTATGAGTAGTATAATTTTAAACATCAAATTCATATTTTGATCATTCATTTACCATGGTTTTAACCCAATATCTTACTTTCCCTTATTTAGTTTCATCATCATATATATATATATAGGTCTCTAAGGGACTCCTTGACTTTTCTCAGTCACTTTTCTTTATTGTTCTTCCTTTAAATAAACACTTGAACATTTCTACGTGCAAACTTTTGCACACGCAATAACAAATGGGCTAAATCCACTTTATCATCTTTCTTAAAGTTATGTCACTATACTATTATGCTCCTATGCCATATAAAAATATCTTATGTTATTTATGTACATATAGATATATATTTAATACTCAAGTTATATATATTCAAAAGTATAATTAAAGTAAAACAATTATATTAATTTATTATATATTAATAAGACTTATTTTTTATTAATATCTTTCAGTTTTATTCTCTAATTATTATTACCTTTATTATATTTTATTTAGTTTGGAGGATTCCAATCTAAAACCATTTCAACATACCCAAGCACACAGCCTGGTAAGGGAAAATCACCATTTTTTACCCAAGCACACAATAAGGGTGGATAAATCACCACATACATGTTTTATCCCAAGCACATAGCAATGGGATGAGTAACATCATCATATTCTTGTCATTCATATCATAAGATTTGGAGGAGCTCTCCTCAACTCCCTAACATTTCCATATGATGACTATCTTAAGCACACAGCAATAGGATGGATAAATCACCACATTCTCATCATAGGTAACCAGGCCAAATGTCACTGGCTATTGGAGGAGACATACCTCAACTCTATACTTATTCACAACTCACTCCTCATGTGCCCGTTCACACATGGGGCTAGCAACTCCCTTGCTAACTCGGGTTACAAGGTGCACCAAGGCTAGTTATCTCTATCATAAGCTGACAACGTTTTCGAAAAGGAATCCAATGTAATTATTATTAATCTTATTTAATTATTTCTTTGTTTTCAAGTTTTAAGATAAAGTATTGTTTTAATCAATATCTGATAATAACCCATTATGATCATATCATCATACTCATTATATCCTCAATGGATACTTTACCATCACTGAGTGTCAAATTTAATAATCATCACACTTAGTCATATCACTTTCATTCATTCATTTTCTTTTGACTCATTTATATTTTTAAAGTGTACGTATATATATCCATGCGCTTACTTGAATAAAGAAATCTCAATTTGATAGTCATACCTCATTTCATTGCATATAACCTTATAATCTTGTATCATTATTTATTATTTCAATATCCATTAGCGTTGCCATAATTAAATATTATTTGAGATGCCATTATACGTAAATATTCGTATACTTATATGTGTTTATAGTATAAGCATCATATGTTACGGGAGATCATGATATTAAATTTTTCGGTTAGAACATTGTACACCCTTGGGATAAAAATATACCCAATACATTATACATATATAACTTATCCTAATAAATTCTCAAACCATTATAAATCATCTTCACTAATATCTGAATTGTCCTCAAATTTGCATATTGATATCCACAAGTCGATATAATTAGGAACCATACACATAAAAGAATATATACACATCCATATAGGGTAATCCAACTTTTCTTATTCCATATTTCTACCAAATCATCTTTGATTCTCACATGTTAACATCCTCCCATGAATTTCAAGACTTTCTTATTTTCATTTCTAAAAGTATAGCATTCTAGTTCCTATCAATTTTGTTTAACTAGTCCATTTGTTCTAAGAAGACTTTTCTCAACAATTATTCAAACCTAACATTCTAATCTCAACATAATTCACAACCTAAATACTAGACTCAATTTAGCACGATATAAATCCTTAACACTAATATCTTGATTACTTTACATTATTTTTGGAAATGGTTCTTCAAATAGTCCTCAAATTTTCAAATTAAGAGTTCACAGATTAATTTGAATCCTACTTCTCATATTTTATTTCTCAAGAACTTCAACACCACTAATTCACTTTATTAAATTTCTCAAAGCACCATAAGGCCATCAACTGTCTGTTCCTCTCACCTAGAAATTTTTATACAATTCGGTGTCCAAACTCACTATTTTAAATTATGACTAGTTTAATGCCCAACTTCCTCCAAAATGTACTCCATTAAGCACTTTCAATAAATTGAAATTGCTAATTTCCTAATTTTGTTTTACATATCCTCAAGTAAACCCAATATGCTCAAATCTTTATCTTATGACAATTTCCCATCACTAGCCAATCCTTAAGCATTCTTAACATATCTTACTTTCACCATTCCTAATATGTCTACTATCTACCCATCTCAATTCACTTCTCACACATTCCTATATTTTAATGACATACTATCCAAATATCAACCATCACCCAAATCACAATCTTAACATACAAAAATTGTCAGAAATTTATATTACATAACCATATTTTACAATTTATAAATTTAGAGACAAAATATAATTCTTTTCTCCATGCCATAATTTATGTGATTTACTCACCAATTTGAAGCTTCAATTGGACTAGCTTCTTCTTGCCTTTTTTCAAATAAAATTGATTACCAACAACTCCAGATTATGCTCTTCAACTTAGCTATTTCGGAATCCAAAAATTCATTGTGCAGGTACTGTTCACGCAGGCAAAACACTGTTCATTCGAGAAATTTAATGTTATCTTGCCATGAAATTCATCATACATATAATACACTATGTTATCAACAAAACCCCTTACTTAAAATCTCGAAAAACTGTTAGAAATCTAGCATTTTGGAAGCACTAACCTTAACTGGCGCACTGCTGTTTCTGTTTCTGTTTTGCTGCACTTTCAACTGGATTTTGGTAGAGGTTCATGCTTATGTATGGTAGGATACTCAGTTCCAAGATGGAAGACTTGTTTATGGCTGGATTTGGGAAAAAAATAATGGAATCATGAGAGAGAGGAAAAGAACCCAAAATGAAAGCTTGAAACTTACTCTTCCCTGCGTGATTTTCTTTTCACTTTTCAGTTTTTTTTTACAAAAGGGTATTTTTGAAATTTCAAAGGGCCAGATTTTTTAAAGTGACATTCTTGGAATTTTGGTGCAACAAAAGTGGTAAAAAAAAATAAGTAATTCTAGTAAACCATATTTTTAGAATAAAAATAAAATGAAAATAAAAAAGTTTATCTTTAAGGGAAAAACATAAATATTTCTCATAAAATATAATTATTAAAGCAAGATATGACATTTTAAAATTTTGGAATATTACATTCTTCCCCTTTATGAAAATTCGGTTCCTGAATTTCAAAAACTCCAAACATGCGAAGAGAAAATATTTAGAAGTCATTTTGGCATTACTACATTTACAGAAACTTCTTTTCACAAAACATGTTTGAATATCAACTAATATTCATTTTAAAAAAGATGAATCTTTTATGACTTAGTGGTAGGGATGATTATCTTGAACTCTAAGTCAAGCTATGAGGCTATAGACAATCCTTCTTGATATGTCATAACCATGAACAATCTCTTTTTCTTTTATCCCTTGCTTGATTGCTTATTGTTATCTATCGTGATTAGCTCCGTAAACTGGGTATATGCTTCCACTGATTGTTCACTACTTGCAACTCCTTTACTAAACTTTTATGCTATTGATGATATCTTCTTACTATATCAGCTAGAACACATTTCAAAACACTCAAATAAGGTTAACCCATTTTGGCTTCATTCTTTAACATACTTATGCAATGTCTTAACAATCAACCATTAAAGACTTATATCTATGTAAGAGTCCTTCACATGAATTACCCATCTTACATAGCTTAAATTTTAAATTTCCATGGGCAAACCTTCCTTTCTCATAATGCTTATACACAATATTACTGAAAACCAAACTGTTTTCGAATCTTTTATATCAACAAAATCTATCCTTGAAAACATTACCTTTATAGATTCCCTGCTCTCAAATTAAATCCACCCCGTAGCTTTCCAAATCCATTTATATTCATAGGTTTCAATTCATCCATTCAAAAAGAGATTTACAGCTATTTCCAAAACACATACACTTTATTACAAACTGTTATCTCAGAGTTCACAACCTTGATCACACCATAACCCACTATCTATATTGTATTATCCATTCATCATACCATTTCACATAAGCAAATTAAACAATCAATTCAAACCTTCTTGACATCCAAATAAGCTATTACCTTTATGTTAAGATGGAATCTTAGTTTTAGCTAATTCTTTTTCTTTGTACCCAAAAGGGATCTCTTTATCATTGTTCATCAAAACGAGTTTAGAAGTTGAGCTGGTAATCCAAACTCAAGGGGCACCGTTAAGGACATACACATCGATACTTATACATCGGTTACCTAAGGATAAGAGTCAAAAGAAAGAAAAAGATGACACCCTATAGAATTTCACAGCAGCACCATGAGTATAAATATGTCTACGGTTACATACACATACTCAAAGTCCTACTATAGAATCCTTGCTCCATTATACCACAGGAAAACCTATTCCTCTTATACCACTCTGTCACGTCCCGAATTTTATCCGAGCACGAGACCAGCACGAAATGAGGGTTTCTCCCCACTTCGTAAGCCTAACCATCACATTCTGAATCTAAAACTCAATAATCAGTCTGGTTTAGCATGTGATCACATAATCACTCTGTAAAACTTTAAACACATATAATATATAAATAAAGATCTAGCTTCATTAAGGGATGCCAATTCATTTTGCATTTCTTGCTTTATATAGGTTTTACCTTTTCTTTTCACGCATAGGAAACGGGAATCCTCCTTGTGGTAATGTAGAGAAACTCTATAGTACAAATGCATAAGACAGTAAGAAACAAAGCCCATCAGGACAAATTTGGGCTCACCTCAAAAATTTTACTGCTTCGGCGCATGCCTTCAATTTTAACCTTATCTGGAATTATTTAAAAGAATAGGGTGAGTCTTGCGATTCAATGAGTAAATAACACAATTATACCATGTAGAAAAATTATTTTACATATTAGGTTATGATTTAGCTTATGAATATTTTGAAGTATTCTTACTAGTTTTGTTTATTTATTCTAATTAGAAATAAGTTATGAGTAGTATATTTTTAAACTTCAAATTCATATTTTGATCATTCATTTACCATGGTTTTAACCCAATATCTTACTTTCCCTTATTTAGTTTCATCATCATATACATATAGGTCTCTAAGGGACTCCTTGACTTTTCTTAGTCACTTTCCTTTATTGTTCTTCCTTTAAGTAGACACTTGAACATTTCTACGTGCAAACTTTTGCACACGCTATAACAAATGGGCTAAATCCACTTTATCATCTTTCTTAAAGCTATGTCGCTATACTATTATGCTCCTATGCTATATAAAAATATCCTATGTTATTTATGTACATATAGATATATACTTAATATTCAAGTTATATATATTCAAAAGTATAATTAAAGTAAAACAATTATATTAATTTATTATATATTAATAAGACTTATTTTTTATTAATATCTTTCAGTTTTATTCTCTAATTATTATTACCTTTATCATATTTTATTTAGTTTGAAGGATTTCAATCCAGAGCCATTTCAACATACCCAAGCACACAGCCTGGTAAAGGAAAATCACCATTTTTTACCCAAGCACACAACAAGGGTGGGTAAATCACCACATACATGTCTTATCCCAAGCACATAGCAATGGGATGAGTAACATCATCTTATTGTCGTCATTCATATCATAAGATTGGGAGGAGCTCTCCTCAACTCCCTAACATTTTCATATGATGACTGTCCTAAGCACACAACAATAGGACGGGTAAATCACCACATCCTCATCATAGGTAACCAGGCCAAATGTCACTGGCTATTGGAGGAGACATACCTCAACTCTAGACTTATTCACAACTCACTCCTCATGTGCCCATTCGCACATGGGGCTAGTAACTCCCTTGCTAGCTCGAGTTACAAGGTACACCAAGGCTGGCTATCTTTGTCATTAGCTAACAGCGTTTTCGAAAAGGAATCCAATGTAATTCTTATTAATCTTATTTAATTATTTCTTTGTTTTCAAGTTTTAAGATAAAGTATTGTTTTAATCAATATCTGATAATAACCCATTATGATCATATCATCATACTTATTATATCCTCAATGGATACTTTACCATCACTGAGTGTCAAATTTAATAATCATCACACTTAGTCATATCACTTTCATTCATTCATTTTATTTTGACTCATTTATATTTTTAAAGTGTACGTATATATATCCATGCGCTTACTTGAATAAAGAAATCTCAATTTGATAGTCATACCTCATTTCATTGCATATAACCTTATAATCTTGTATCATTATTTATTATTTCAATATCCATTAGGGTTGCCATAATTAAATATTATTTGAGATGCCATTATACATAAATATTCGTATACTTATATGTGTTCATAGTATAAACATCATTTGTTACGAAAGATCATGATATTAAATTTTTCGGTTAGAACATTGTACACCCTTGGGATAAAAATATACCTAATACATTATACATATATAACTTATCCTAATAAATTCTCAAACCATTATGAATCATCTTCACTAATATCTGAACTATCCTCAAATTTGCATATTGATATCCACAAGTCGATATAATTAGGAACCATACACATAAAAGAATATATACACATCCATATAAGGTAATCCAACTTTTCTTATTCCATATTTCTACCAAGTCATCTTTGATTCTCACATGTTAACATCCTCCCATGAATTTCAAGACTTTCTTACTTTCATTTCTAAAAGCATAGCATTCTAGTTCCTATCAATTTTGTTTAACTAGTCCATTTGTTCTAAGAAGACTTTTCTCAACAATTATTCACACCTAACTTTCCAATCTTGACATAATTCACATCCTAAATACTAGACTCAATTTAGCACGGTATAAATCTTTAACACTAATATCTTGATTACTTTATATTCTTTTTGGACATGGTTCTCAAAATAGTCCTCATATTTCTAAATTAAGAGTTCACAAATTAATTTGAATCCTACTTCTCATATTTTGTTTCTCAAGAACTTCAGCACCACTAATTCACTTTATTACATTTCTCAAAGCACCATAAGGCCATCAACCGTCTCTTCCTCTCACCTAGAAATTTTTATACAGTTCGGTGTCCAAACTCACTATTTTAAATTATGACTAGTTTAATGCCTAACTTCCTCCAAAATGTACTCCATTAAGCACTTTCAACAAATTGAAATTGCTAATTTCCTAATTTTGTTTTACCTATCTTCAAGTAAACCCAATATGCTCAAATCTTTATCTTATGACAATTTTCCATCACTAGCCAATCCTTAAGCATTCTTAACATATCTTACTTTCACCATTCCTAATATTTCTACTATCTACCCATCTCAATTCACTTCTCATTCCTATATTTTAATGACATACTATCCAAATATCAACCATCACCCAAATCACAATCTCGACATACAAAAATTGTCAGAAATTTATATTACATAACCATATTATACAATTTATAGATTTAGAGATAAATTATAATTCTTTTCTCCATGCCATAATTTATGTGATTTACTCACCAATTTGAAGCTTCAATTGGACTAGCTTCTTCTTGCCTTTTTCCAAATAAAATTGATTACCAACAACTCCAAATTATGCTCTTCAACTTAGCTATTTCGGAATCTAAAAATTCATTGTGCAAGTACTCATCATGCAGGCAAAACACTGTTCATTCGAGAAATTTTTGCATGATTTAGGCACCAAATCATGTTATCTTGCCATGAAATTCATCATACATATAATACACTATGTTATCAACAAAAACCCTTACTTAAAATCTCGAAAAATTGTTAGAAATCTAGCATTTTGGAAGCACTAACCTTAACTGGCGCACTGCTATTTCTGCTTCTGTTTTGCTGCACTTTCAACTGGATTTTGGCAGAGGTTCATGCTTATGTATGGTAGGATACTCAATTCTAAGATGGAAGACTTGTTTATGGCTGGATTTGGGAAAAAAATAATGGAATCATGAGAGAGAGGAAAAGAACCCAAAATGAAAGCTTGAAACTCCCCCTTCCCAGCGTGATTTTCTTTTCACGCTTCAGTTTATTTTATTTTTTTGTAGAAGGGTATTTTTGAAATTTCAAAGGGTCAGATTTTTTAAAGGGTCATTCTTGGAATTTTGGTGCAACAAAAGTGGTAAAAAAAATAAGTAATTCTAGTAAACCATTTTTTTAGAATAAAAATAAAATGAAAATAAAATTTTTTATCTTTAATGGAAAAACATAAATATTTCTCAAAAAATATAATTATTAAAGCAAGATATGGCATTTTAAAATTTTGGTATATTACATTTTCCTTATGCCGTGTTAGTCATGTATCCCAAACTGGGGCCATGACATTTTGAATGGTTTCCTACTTTCAATGGTGACCCAAAAAATTTGCCATTGAATAAGGTACTTAGCAGCGACTTTACGCAATCACCACTAAATATGACTTTCATCTGTGATCTAGCACAATCGCCACAAAAGATACTCTTTTAGTGTTCACTTTTGAGGTCACTGAAAGATGAATGTAATTTCTTCTAAATTTAAAATCAACCAAGGATTAAATAGAATAAGGACAAAGATGAAAAATTGGTTTTTTCTAACATTGTTTCCTTGCATATAACATTTTTTTTCAGAGGTGGTTCATATAACATTGTTTCCTCATTAACCTCAAGAAAAGTCTTTGGAAAGAATATGAGAACATCTTGATTAAAGAAGAGTTGATATGGCATCAAAAGTCCTGCTATAATTGGTTGAACATAGGAGATAGAACACTTGGTATTTCTATACCTTAAATTTGGTTAGAAGAAGAAGAAGCAAAATTCTAACCTTGAAAAACACTAAAGGACATTGGGAACATGAAGATGATAGTTTAAAAGAAATGGCTAAGAGCTGCTTCTAGTCCCTTTTCAGCCATGATGGGTCCCCTTTCTAACCCCTACCTCTACTTGGCTGCTTTCCAAATATAGATGAGGATGATCTAGTTGCTCTCTAATCCCAATTCTCAAAGAAGGAAATAAAGAAGGTAATGTTCAACTTGGGAGCTCTAAAAGCATTAGGACCTAACGATGCATGCCCAATTTTTTCATAGCCAATGGAAGATCATTGGAAAGTTAGTTATCAAACTGATTTAGGATATTCATGACAACCCAGAAGGAGTCAAAGACATAAACTAGTCTTTGCTTGTTTTGATCATGAAGGTGTAAAGCTCAAAATGCCTCAAGGACTTTAGACCCATTGCACTTTGTAATGTTGTCTTTAAAATCTTGACTAAGGCAATGGCAAATAGAACCAAGCCATTTATAAACAAATAGATAGGCTTTTGCCAAAGTAGTTTCATTCTAGGTGAAACATAAATGATGTGATTATAGCCCAATGTGTAGGCTCTTGCGAAAGCCTATGATAGAATAATATGAGATTTCCTAGAAGATAGTCTCAAATGCATTGGTCTTAATAACCACTTTGTGAAACTAATCATATGTTATGACCCCACCAGTATGATGAACATACTTTGGAGCAAGAAGGTGATTGAACCCTTTGATCTATCAATGGGCATAAGGCAACCCTCTTTTCCTATAACTATTTATGCTCTACATAGAAAGATTTTCTCAATGCATCAAATGGGCAGTCAACAACAAGCTATGGAAACCGATTAAGTTTTGTAGAGAGGGTCCTTAAATCTTAATTTTTCTTTGCAGATGATCTATTCCTCTTTGCTGAGGTAGACTTGGATTAGTGTGGTATAATAAAGGAATGCCTCCATACCTTCAGTTAGAGCTCGGGGAAGATTGTAAATGAAGGGAAGACAAAATGGCTTGTCTCTAACAACGTGAATCATACCTGGCCAATCCAGTGTAGCAAGCTTGGAATGTCCTTATTGCACAAAAGAGTCAACGAAAGAATATGCAAGCATATTTCTAAAGAGTTGAAAAGAGATTCAGTGGCTACCAGCAGGTAGAATCACTCTCCCTTGTAGTGTCTTTTAACAATCTTCAGTACTACTTTATACAGACGACCCTTCTACCCCTAGGCTTGTGTGATGATTTAGAGAGGACAATTAGGAATTTCATTTGTTGTGACACAAATGAAAGAAGGAAAATGAAATTAGTGAATTAGGAGAACATTTACGAACCAAAAGATAATAGAGGCTTCAGGATTAGAGAACTCAAGGTGATGAACGAAGCATTCCTAATCAAGGTAGTTTGGAGTATCTTCTGTAAACCAGAAGCTTTGTAGGTTAGAACACTTAAATCAAAATGCAAATGTAGTGACTGTCCTGTGCCCAAAATGTATGGAAAAGTGGCAAACTCATTAAACCTTTGGAAAAGAGTCATGAAAGTTTATAATTTTGTGATACATTGGCTAAAATGTCAGTAATGGAAGAATCATTAAATTTTGGAAGGACGAATGGGTACTGAGATTTGGAATATTAGAAACTCTAGCCATCAGCCCGATAGATGATGATCAACAAAATAGTATGGTGGCCTAAATGAGCACCAGTGATGATTAATGGAAGTGGCTGATCGAGGTTCCAAAATTTGATCCTAGTGAATGTTCATGAATCCATCGCTACAGCAGTGCCTCTGTATGAGGGAATGGGTGATGACCTGAAGATATGAAAACAAAGTAACAATGAGGAATTCTTAGTGAAATCAGCATATAAAGCAAGACTAGGTAGACTTCAAAGCTCTCAACCGGTCTAGAAGAAAATCTAGAGATGGCTAAATCCCTAAAAAATTAGAACTTTTTTGCTGCTAGTGGGGAAGGATTCTTTGCTCACCAATAAAATGAGGTGTAATAGATACTTGGATGCAGCAAGTACTTGCCAATTTTGTGGGAAGGAGCAAGAATCTATTATGCATTGTCTTCATGATTGCACTCAAGCCAAAAACCTATGGTCAAGGGTAGTTAACCCGAAGAACTCAGATAGTTTTCTCCAAGGAACAAACAATGAATGGCTAAAACTAACCTCTCCCAAGAAGTCAGCCATGAAAGAAATAAGCACATTAGTTGGAAGATCTTTTTTGGCACGATTTCATGGTGTATTTAGGTAAGACAGTGCGAAATTATTTTTCAACCTAACTCAAACCATTCTAGTGACCTTTTGTTCTCATGCCTGACTAGAGCAAGGGAGTGTGAGGAGTGTATGGAAACTAACACGGTTTTGCAAGGAAAATACTACTTAGTCAAAGAAGTGGGCTGGTCAAATCTGATAGGGCAGTAAGTGAAGTTCAATGTGGATGGTTCAGTTTTTAGCTCTAACAAAGCTAGTTGTGGAGGAATCCTAAGGAATGCTGCAAGGGGTTGGATCATGGGTTTTGTGAGAAACATAGGAAAGTGCAGCATCACCAAATCTGAAATATGGGGCATTGCCACGATACTTAACCTTGCTTAGGAACATAGGTTTAGATAAGTGATTATAA
This sequence comes from Gleditsia sinensis, assembly GCA_037074535.1. NCBI lineage: Eukaryota > Viridiplantae > Streptophyta > Magnoliopsida > Fabales > Fabaceae > Gleditsia > Gleditsia sinensis. The sequence continues at coordinate 72,416,229 of CM073466.1, read as the reverse complement.
AGTTTGACTCTATGGATGTTGTAGATTTCTATAACAAAAGGTGTAACAAAGAACACCCTCGTGTTGGACTTATCTCCCACATAAAACACTATATGGAGAAGGGGGGTTGGAGGGTTGAAGTGTATCACACCCTCAAAGAAGGAAATAGGACTGCGGCTGCAGATTAGATAGCAAGAAGAGCTCACAAGATGAACTTTGGATTACACTTCTTTGAAAAACCTCTCAATGGCTTGGAAGTCCTACTAATAGACAATATTAGCTCCAGGGGGTGGACACCCCCTAGATGGTTTACTGTTTCTAGTTTCCTGACTCTCGACTTGTACCCAAAAAAATAAAATAATTTAACCTTAAATTTACAGAAATTTTTATATTCTCATGTGACATAATTTGATAATGTCTTGAAAAAGAAAATTAGAAATTTTTAAATTTTTAAAATGAATTATTCTATAATTATATTTCTTTTCTCAAGATCAGTATAAGAGTGTCTAATTAAATTTGTTTTAATTTCCGTAAGCCAAAGGCTTTCGGGTACAATTCAAACCTCCACATTTGACGTCAATTGCTAAGATTAAACATTTATCATTAAACTAAAAATTATAATTTTTAGTCGAAACACAATTTTACTTTTTAAATTTATTATAAAACAAACATTAAGGGCCCGTTTGGGGCATGGGATAAGAGCAACATGATAGGATAATGTATCATATCTTGTTGTTATTTTTCATTTGGTGTACATATATGATAGAATAATACTATTTTCTCTGTTATCCTATCCTGCTGTGTAGTTGATATTTTTATCCGGCCTCTATAGCTGCGATAGAGACCAGATATCTCACTATCACCCCTCACCTCCTCACCCTCTAGCTCCAGCCTTTCTCTCTTGAGCTCTTTCACCATCAACCTCGAGCTTTCGCTTCTCTCTCACCCAGCCACCTTAAGCTCCCTAGCCTCACTCACCCAAGCTCTCTGAGCCTCACCCTCCTTCGAGCTCCCTCACCTCCGAGCTTTATCACCCTAGCTCTCGAGCTCCCTCACCCCTAAGCTCTTCCCTCACTCGTTTTGTACCCCTGAGCTCTTCCATCACTCGATCTATACCCATGAGCTCTTTTTTCACCCAATATGTACCCTCAAGCTTGAGTACTGGATCTGTCAAGCTCCTCTTTCACCCCCGAGCTCCTTCTTCATCCAGAACACTGCTCCATCATTAACCCGAGAAAGAGCATCCTCCCACTGTTGATCTTTATCAGCTGAGCCAAGCATCATTTTCTCCCTCTGTATATTTTAGTTTACCTGCTTGGTTTGGGCATCTATGCTTGGTTTTGCACTCTGTGAATTAGGATGGTTTCCCTCTCTAGAAGATCAGTGTATACATGTGCTTAGCTCTGGTTTTTGTATTCTAATTTTTGCCTATGATTATCACATTTTCCTGAGGCTTATGTTATTCTCTATAGCTATAGTGGTGTATAGGATTTGCATGCATAAGATGTGATAAAGTTTATAGTGGCATAAACCTACTGCAGTCTTTCTCCTCCATATACAGATAGCATCAACTGTGTATTAGGGCTGGATAGTAGGTAATTTTCTAGTGGAGCTGGACATTTCGAAGCTTCTAGGGAAAATTTCTTCTAAACAGAAGATATAGAGGCATTATTGGGCATAGAATTTGGTTTAGGCATTTCCAAATTCCTATTTTTAAAAGTTTTTAGTCTATTTTTCCTTCATAGGTGACAAGAAAACTCATAGAATTAGAGGCTTTGGTGGCTTGCTTTTGATGGCTTCATATGTCACTAAAATTTATGTTTTGGTTTGTATGTTTCACTTGAGAGATCAAATGTTATTACACTAAGTGAACTTATATACGAGAGGGCAGTGATTCTTGACCATCTTCAGAAGGTATTTTGGTTTGTATGTTTCACCTGGGAGATCAAATGTTTTCCTTTCCATTATTATGCAGTTTCTTAACTTATCCAAACAAAGGTGGGTAGGTTTGATCCAGTCACAAGAAAACCACTTAATCCATCCCAGCTAATCCCAAACCTGGCCATAAAGGAAGCGGTCTAGGAATTCTTAGACAAACATGGATGGGCCTACAAGATAGATTAACATACGATTAAGTTAGAAATTAATAGAGTTTGTGGTATTTTTTTTGTTTGCTAGACAATTGCAGAAAGATGTTGTATTTTGTGGTTAATAATGGTTGGTAAATTGTTTGTTGTTCCCAGTAGTTTATGAACATCTGAGTCAATCTTATTGTAAGTGTACATAAAACTATAATGACTCTTGCAGTGTGTACATAGTAGTAGTCTTAGTCTACTTAATCATCATGCATATATAAAAATGTCCACAGAGTAATTCACTTTCCATTTGTATAATGTAAAAGACTCTTTCAAACTATTGAATTCATGTTTCTTATTTGGTCTTGCCGACTTGTTGAATTAGTACATCTTTTGTTGTTAATTTTCTTTCTTTTTGATTACCTACCTAGTTGAACAGTGAAAATTGCCAGACGCAACTTTGGCTCAAAGTCAAAGCTAATATTCAATATGATTAGGACACTTTTTTTTACCCTCTCATAGTAGGTAACATATGTGTTGCTTGAGGGATTGAAATTTAGATGCCCCTTTACAGTGGAGATGCTTGATTAGGTAGGTCGTTGGTGTATTTAGGACTGAAGCCTGATCCAGCTTATGCATATGTTTGCCTCTATGTATTGTCAAAGTTTCTAACATATTTCTTAGTATGATCAAAATTTGCATTGGTAAAGTTACCTTAGAAGGCTTCATGAAGGAAATAGAAACTATTGTAGAACAGCCTAGAGTACTTCAAATTTCAAGGTTTAGTAGAATATAGGTTTTAAAAAATAGTGTTGGTTGGAGAACTAGGTAATATTCACAGGATGTTCTGATTGGGTCAACCCTTTCAAACTGGGAAGTTTGAGAACTGGTTCAATTTATTGAGACATGCTACTGCTTGTTTCTCTTGGTTGGAAAACATCAGTGCTAGAATTTGAGCCCACCTATGAGTTATGAAACTACCATTGCACTATATCATTGCTTGATGCATTATGAATCTTATGACATAAATTTAAAATAAATATATGTCACTATATCTTGTCACCTATGAAGAAAAAATAATCAAATGAAACAAACATCTTTTATGACATAAATTTGAACAAATAATCAAATGAAATAATTTATGATTAAAATAATTTCTTTATTACTTGAAATTTTCATAAAAGATATTTGTTATTTTTTAAAAATATGTCATTAAATAAAAAAGATTTAAATCTTTTGAGTATAAGTTAATATTGTTTGACCATATCTTTTAAGTCTTTTATTCAACTATTTGATTGCAATCTTCTTGTTTCATGGTCTCTATTTAAGTTATTTATTTTTTTCTTCTTATTTGTATAGGTAAATATGAATTCAGAGGATCAGCTTGAAATTATGTCATATCTGCTTTTGGAGGAAATATTTTTAGAGATGATTGGGATGTGTTTTGTAATTTTTATTACAGTGAGTCTTTCTGCATTGTGGTTTTATGAAAATCATAGTTCTAGGGAACAATCAAGGGTTAGGGAGAGTTTGAGGAGAGAACTTTTAAAGGGATTGATAAACCAAGATGATGTTACATCCGTCAATTATCTTCGCATGCATATTAGGTCATTTCGTTCATTATGCATTCTCCTTCGTACTAAAAGCAAATTAGGAGAGGATGGACTGGTAAGTATTGAAGAACAAGTGGCTATGTTCTTACACATATTGACACATCATTCTAAGAATCGGGTGATTAAGTTTTTGTTTAAAAGATCTGGAGAAACAGTTAGTAGGTGCTTTAATAAAATGTTGAAAAGTGTCTCACGCTTGTAAAAAACACTCCTTAGAAGACCAGATCCTATTTCACAAGACTGCTTAGATGAGAGATGGAAATGATTTAAGGTATGATATTTGTGTTATAGAATACATTAATAAGTGCACTCTATTTTGTTAAACATTAACTTTTTTTTGTATTTGTATATAGAGTTGTCTTGGGGCATTAGATGGAACACATATCCAAGTTAATGTGCTAGCAATTGATAAACTGAGAAATCGTAATAGAAAAGGAGATATATCAACCAATGTTTTAGGCGTATGTTCAAGGGATATGAACTTTATATATGTGTTACCTAGATGGAAAGGATCAGCATCAGATTCAAGAGTACTGTGGGATGCCATTTCTAAAAGGAATGGTTTAAAAGTCCCAACAAGTAAAAAGTATTTACATGGTAGAGATATATTAATAGTAACGAATGAGTAAGTATTAATATGTTCAATTAACAATTTTATTTTATTATAGGGTATTATTACCTTATGGATGCTAAGTTTACAAACAGTGAAGGATTTCTTGCTCTATATAGAGGATATCGATACCATCGCAGTGAATGGAGACGCGGATACATACTATCAAATAAGGAAGAGGTTTTTAATATGAGACACTCAATGACAAGAAATGTGATAGAGAGAACTTTTGGATTATTAAAAAGGTGTTGGGCTATACTCAGAAATCAGTCTTTTTACCCAATCAAAACCCAAAACTACATTATAATTACTTGTTGTCTCTTACATAATTTTATTAGAAGAGAAATGCCTACTAACCCAATGGAAGATCAATTGGATGCAGAATTAGATGTAACGCTACAAAATGAGAATTTGGCACATGCTGATCCTATTAGCACAATTGAGACAAGTAATGAGTGGTCTACTTGGAGGAAAAATATAGCAACACAAATGTGAAATTAATTGCTTGCTAATAGACACATGGGTTGATTATTTAGTTGCTGGTTCCTTATTTGTAATTTTATTTTGTCTAGTTGTTTGGTTTATAGTTTTCTTGAAAGGATTTAAAACATCTATAATGTTTGTAATTTATAATTTTAATAAATACTTCGCGTGTAATTTTATATTGTTTGTTTATTAGATTTGACACGTGTTATTTGTACTTGGTCTTTTTATTTATATACACATGTGTTATTTGTACTTGGTATTTTTCTTCATATATTGCATACTTGATTTATGATTTATATTTTGGTAATGAGATAGGAATGGAATCCGAGAGCAGTATGCAACAAGCTATCAGGAAAAAGAGAGATCGTAGGCAATGGTCTAATCAAGAGGATGAAGCCCTTCTTGACATATTGATTGAAGCCGTGAACGAAGGCTATAGATGTGACAATGGACAATTCAAGGAGCATACTTTGAAAATGATTGAGGCAAAGATGGAGCAAAGTTTTCCTAGATGTGGAATCAAAGTGAAACCATAATTAAGTCTACAATGAAGAAGTTAAAGGCTATCTATGCAATAGTTTATGATATGCTAAATCAAAGTGGATTCGGGTGGGATGACAAAAAAATGATTAAAGTATATAGTGATGATGTGTGGACTGAGTATATAAAGGTTAGTGTTTATTGTTTTTCCTCTCATGAATTATTTTGTTTCACTTTCTACTTATGATTAATTCAAGTGTTTTCATTTTATGTAGAGTCATCCAAATGCAAAGGATTACAGATATACATCGATCTTGCTACTCGATAAACTTGCCCTTGCTTTTGGAAAATATCATGCCACTGGTAAAGGAGTCGTTGCCTCTGCTGATGCTGCTGAAAAATTAAATAAAGAGCTTGAAGAAAATGATGATGAAGATCTTGAGAAAGATTTGACACAGTCAACATCTGTAAATCAGGCTCAATCTAAGAGAAAGATTGATGGTGTGGAAAGTCATTCAATGAAAAAATAGAGGAGTAAACGTAATTGTCAGCAGCATAAATGAGTTAAAGAAGAATTTTGGAGTGTGGTTAGAACAGAGTTTAGAACGACTGAGTAAAGTTGTAGATCACATTGGAACAGCCAAGGATGTATTTGATGATTCTAAGAATCTTTTGAATGAGTTGGATAAAATTAATTTGACAGATGAAGAGTGTCTTGCTACAGCAAAAAAAATACTATCGGTGCTACATCAATTGCATATCTTTTGGGGTGCTAATGATGTTAAACGTCTTGCATTTGTAAAATCATTGTTATAGTTGTTCTCATGGAGTTTACTCTTTCCTGTAACTTTGTTTTCCATCTAAATTTGATGTATATGTGAATGATGACCTATTTTGGTTGGATGAAACTTATGGATGTGAATGGTGGCTTATTTTGATTTGAGAATTTATATATTTATGATTTGAAATGTATGTTTGATTTCCACTATATATGCTTGATTTCCATTTCTGGTATCGATTCCCTCTCTATTTTATTTCTGCCTATGATTTTGCTTTGTAACTTGTGGTCTTGCTATTAGTTTGATGTGATGTTTATACTTTGATTGCAACTTTGTAGGTATTGCTTATTTTAATTATAATCTAATATTGAATTCTGTAAATCAGATTTGCTTATTTTGACTTGTCCAAACTCCTTATTGTGCATTTCTTTCTTTTTTTTTAATTTAATTTTGTATATTATTTTACTGAATGCATTGAAAATAGGATTGGATTTTTTTTATAAAAAAAAAAAAGAAAAAAAAAGTTTCTTGGCAAGCGGGTAAAGGAATGAATGAAAAATAAAGACAAATAAATTCTTACTAATGTTATGGATATTATTTTGTTAATTATATATATATATATATATATTAATTTAAAATTTATACTAATGTATAAAGTAATCAAAAAAATTGTATTAAAATTGATTTTAAATAAGTATATATGCAATTTTATTATAAAGTAATTTTGTCATTTTATATAATTTATAGCAGATCCTACTATTATCTTCTTTACTCTAAACACAAGATAGGATAGCATCATGTCTATCTTGTTATATATCGAACACAGGATAGGATATGAGCTTATTAGGCTCATATCTTATCTTATTATTATCTTATATGCTATTCTATTATATCTTATCATATCTTATCGTATCTTATTCTGACTATCAAATGAGCCCTAAAAATTATTGCTCAACTATTCGGGGAATCAATGGACGCAACCAATATCTAATCTACCAATAACAAATATTTTTTTTATGAGCTACTAATTTTAAACTAATATTAATGTTTGCTAAAACTAATCTTCCTTCTGTTTTTCTATAACAACTTCATTAATTTATAATAATTTATTACATTTTCTTTTGGAAGGATAGTGAGACAATTCTTTCGCAATACTCTCATCTCATGAACTACTATTCCACTTTTTTCAAAGAGCGCATTAAATCCTTGCTAAAGAAAAAATTAAGTCCGTGTTTAGTAAATGGAGATTTTAGTTTTTAAAAAATTTAATTTGTTTTAAGGTACACATTTTTAATATATAGGATTTTAATCACATAAAAATTCAACGCCTAAAAGTTTTGTACGGAAGCTCAAAAGCTAAGTCAGTGAGAAAGCATGAAATATATTTTCATTAGCACTTAATGGAAGACTCAAGACATAGCTTGGGAAAGAGGATTGACGGACGTGGTTGTTTTTTTTTTTTTGGACAAGTGGAAAACCACTATTGATTACATCAAACATAAAGCCAAATTACAGAAGACTAAGGCAGGTAAACTAAGCCTAACAACTTAATCCTGCAACTTCTGAAAATACAAAATACAAAATAACAGGTCTTACAAATCAGAAAAAGTAAAGACAACACACTTCACAATCACTAGATTACCCAAACTTACATTTCAAAATCCTAGATATACAACAATACAACATCTAACAAATAGAAAGAAAAGGAGATACTTCTAGGAGAGGCAACACACCTCTCAACCTTCTCTGAAGTTTAGATCTCTTCAATTTCTTCCTCCACATAAATTTATTGTTGCTCAAACATCAAAATTACATACTTGGATAACGAAATGCAGAATCTTGAAGCTCCAACACCTCTCTTGAAAGAGGAAAAACTCTTCCCTAATAGGAAGTAAAAAGCTCTTCAAAAGAGAGAAAAGCTTCCCTAAAGGAAGAAAGTAGAAAAAAAAAGTTATGCTGCAAGGGGGTGGGGAGGGGAGGGGGATCTGTGCGGGTGAGGGTGGGGGTAGCTATTGTGCTGTGGGGAGAGGGGCGAAACTCAACAGTTGGGGGGAGGAGGGGTGGCTGCTACAGATGGGGAGAAAGAAAAACGGTGGCTAGACCTCAGAGGAGGGAGAAAATGAAAAGAAGAGAGAGGAGGGGGGAGAGGGTGGCTGCCATGCTTGCTGCATCAGCTGAAGACTCGCAGCGCTTGGAGAATGGCTCTGCTAGGGTTCCTGCGACGGACGTGGTTGTTGAATTGGACTCAAAGGAAGCTGTTGAGTGACGCTCTAAAGACTACAATTGCAATTCCTCTTAAGCAAGCTTGGTGTTCCAGAATAAAAGGCTCTTGAATAGGGATTGAAAAGTGTGCATCCAACATTAAGACTACAATTGCAATTCCTCTTAAGCAAGCTTGGTGTTCCAGAATAAAAGGCTCTCGAATAGGGACTGAAAAGTGTGCATCCAACATTTTTTAAGAGAAGAGAACAAGATTGTAAACTAACTTACTAAGGAAGCCCATAAGACTAAGATTGGGCTTCATGTTTTGGAGAATCCTCCAGGGAAGCTGGGTGGGCTTTTACTCAATGATACAAGGTACTCTCCGCCTTGTTTTCAATTTAGACTCTTAGCTTTTTTTCTACTAAAAAAAGAAGGGAAACTCAAGACTAGAAAATATATTAAAATTTCTTACCACCTAACTTTAAAAACTTAACTAGAACTCAAATTTATGACAATATATTTAACTACAAATCACATTTTTTCCTTCATTATTAAACTAACTTCTTAGAATTACTATAATGGAATAAGTAAAAACTAATAAATATAGGTATATTGTGATTATTGATATTTAATTTTTTTTAATAAATGAGAGAGCGAAAATTTAAATCTAAAAATTCATAAAATATATTTGTATCTCTCAAAATTAGATTACACCTAATGACTTGATGAATTGATCAATGTCAAAGTATGCTATATTTTTGTTCCCAAATGATATGATGTAAGAGATTGATAGTGATATAATATGATGATGGATTTTTTTCTTCCATGGATAATTTTCGACGCCTGTAAAATAATATCAATATTGTGATGGAGCAATAGCCATATCACAAATTTTAACAGTTGAATTGGTTTAATGAGAATGAAAGACAGCGAAAGAATTAAGTAGAAGGTAAAAGAAATTTGAGAGAATATTGTTATAGGCGAGTTCAAATGGTATAATAATAATTTCAATTAATTTGCAACATTTGTCTAATCCTGAATATCTATCTCAATAATAGGTCTACCATTTACTTACCTTTTGATAACCACTTTTGTCTCCTTATTTTTTGAATGAAGTATTACTTTAATCTGTTAATTTATAGTGAACTTTAATTTAATCTTTTTTTCAATCTCCCTAAAAAACTCCATTTTTTTCACTTGGTGAGCTAACGGGCACATGAGCGCCAAGTGACATAACACTTTCCCCCCCCCCCCTTCTCACCTCTTCTTTTTTTCTCTCTACTTCTTCCTCTTCTTTCCTATTCTCTTTCTCATAACACTAATAACGTTTGCTTACCTCTTGATAACCACTTTTTTCTCCTTGTTTCTTTCTTTCTTTTTATCTCTTTTTTTTTCCTTAACGCTTAACCTTTCCTCTTTAGTATCCATATGAATCATCTTGATGCGCAACCCCTCCACCCTCTCTCTCTATAAAAGTTTATGTTTTAATATTAATGTAAAGTCATATATTCCGCAGAAAATGCAACCCCTAGTGAACTGCCAACCAGAACGGCCCACGTACCCTGTTTTAAAAAAGGGGAATTTTTCAATTATGTAAAAGCTTGGAACCCATAGAAAAGGATATCCTTTACTACTTCATTTCTAGTGAAAAAGAAGAAAAAAAGAAGAAGATACTTCTTTAATTTAGTTTTCTTTTCTGTTTTCTTCCTCCACTTTTCCCCCTTCCTTTTACATGGAACTTTAATCCCAATCTCATGCATTCACAAAGTTAAAATTAAAGCTCTGTTCAATGCACATAAAAAATAACATGGCAGCTTCCTCTCATTGGAGGAACTTTACCCACTAAAGAACATTGACTTAACAGCCAAGTAAGCGCATTCCTGGTTGATGTTGCTCTTTTTCTTCCCTTATAAGTTTCTGCACTCTCTTCTTTTCACTGTTTTTTAAGTTTACTGTCACAAAGACTTGAGAGCTTTAAATATTCTCAATCAAGTGGTTAACTTGAACATCTTTTTTTTCTGCTGTGTTTTCCACATGCTTAGTTGCCCACAACTTTATTCATATCAGAGGTGATCTTTTGCTTGTTGGTTTACTCGGAAATCGAATATGTCTTGTAGCCAGGAGTCTGATCAGCACCAGAGTGCTAGAAATTTAGGAGCAGACCCAATATTGGACAGTGAATTGGTGCCTTCGTCGCTGGTTGAGATAGCTCCCTTTCTCCGTGTGGCTAATGAAGTAGAGGCCAGCAACCCAAGAGTTGCATATCTCTGTGAGTTGCTATTGTATTGATATATGTCTCACTAAAAGCATACTGTATTATATGCTTTAGCTCTAGCATTACTCTTTCTATTTGACAAATGTAACTTCTGAGTTCTGATTTACTTTTACGTCTGATAACTGTAGTACTAATGCTTGTTGCTGACTGTGACAATATGTAAAAGTTGAAGTCCTATACTATCCACAAGCCTAAGCTTTTAGAATAGTTGTCAACTTGTCACAAAACTTCAATGACACAGGAAAACATGATGTGTTTCTAAGAATTCGAATTAATCAGTTTGCTGACGAGGATTTTGGTTTAAATAGAAATGCTAAGGAGGTTTCAGGTTTAACACTAACTACTGTATAGAGTTTGGGGTCTTGGGAACTTTCTCGGAGTGTCATAAACCAAACTTTGAATGGCTTCATTTTATTAAGAGTAAATTACTCTCTCTTTTCTTTATTAATGCATTTATTATGTGGTTATTTTTTTTATGTTAAAAATACACATAAACTTTTCTTAAAACTAAAAAAAAAATCATTCTCTTGATTAATGCTCTTTTACAACTCTACCTCCTATTATGAAAAATGTAGACACAAATCTCCTTTAAAAAAAAAAATACTATAACTTAATTTAAATATCACAAATTTTTATGAAATATAAAAATTAAATAAAATAAAATAGCATTTTCAAAAATTTTCTTCCAAATTATATACTATCATGTAATACTAATTATTTTTTCTCAAAATAATTGTGGCGTGGTTTACGCTATCAAAATATCAATTTTATTAGTTTAAAAATTCAGTTGAAAATTAAAAAGAAGAAAAAAAAATTGAGAGAGCAATCTTTTTTTTTCTATTACTCTTTCATAAAATGCATTTAAGAATTTTATGTTCAATTGTAGTATTATTTTTTTTATTTTTAAGAGAGATTCATGTACATTTTCATAATAGAAAGAAAAACTGTGTAAAAAAGATATTAATCAAGGAAGAAGATAATATCTTACTCTTATTTTTAAGAGAAATTTGTATATATATTTTTAATAAAGAAGAGGACAGTGTAATAAAGACAAGTGCTTCACTTTTACTTTTAAAATATGTTTATGTATATTTTCATAATGAAAATAATAGCTATATAATAATTGTATTAATTAAAGAATGATAGAGTAATTTACTCTTTTATTAAAATGTCAAAGGCCACTTCATCCCGAAAGCTTGAGCTATCAGATCAGAGAAGGCGCAAAAATGATTTTGACTAATATCTCTAACACCCCTACTCTTTGGATTTGAAATGTAAACCCAATGTTTGTTTTATTAATATATCTAACATCATCGAATAAAAGTCCTTTTGAACCTAAAGCATGCATGGATAAAATAGAGGTGCACCATATCTTATGTTAATATTAATTTAAAGAAGAGAATAGAGATAGCAAGAATCAAACTCTTAACCACATCACTTCATCCCAAAAAAAATCAGCTATTAGGAGAAGGCCTAACAATGGTTCTGGTTAAGTACGAGTGTTGGTTAGTTTGTATTACGAGTGGATTATGTTTTCCTTGATAAGTTTTTTGCTTGTTAGTTTGTAGTTCATTAAAACTCCTCAAGAAATAAAATTATATGTTTTTTAAATTTCACTGTTGCGTTTTGTTCAGTTCATCAAGTTACTGGTCTGGTCTGTATATAGCTCATATTTTGTCAGTTGTATTAAACGCTTGTACGTTTAATTCATTTGAATCTGAAAAGAATCTATTATCAAGTTCTTCTCATATTTTTCTGCTTCATAATTGGGAGATTGCTGCTGCTTTTTGTTTTTCTATTCAGATGTTATATCTATCTCTTGAGTATGACTTTGCAATAGATGCTCTCTGGGCGTCATTGTTTCTTTTTCTTAGTTTGAAGGCTCATAAATGTCAATTTTGTGATTAGGCCGGTTTCATGCTTTTGAAAAAGCTAATAGACTAGATCCCACATCTAGTGGAAGAGGTGTTCCCCAATTCAAAACTGCTCTTCTTCAACGTTTAGAAAGGGTAAGTTAAGGGTTTAATTTCATTTGTTAAGAATTTCTACATTTTCTTTTGCTTCATTATTTTAGGAATCTTCCCTCCCTCAACCACCAAACTCCACACTTCAGGGGATAGAGGTGGTTGATTTAGTGATCTATGATTTAATTATAATAATGGGTCACCAAAAGTCCCAAAAAAAATTCCCCGAATGTTATTTAGTGGATATTTCTGGTCGTCAATATTGGTTATCTTCAGTCTCATTTTACTTAGTTTGGAAGGTCTTAGGAATTCTGCAGATATAGAGCTAATGTTCTATGCTTTACAGGAAAATGAAACAACATTGGCTGGAAGGAAAAAGAGTGATGCTCGTGAAATGCAGAGTTTTTATCAGCATTACTACAAAAAATATATTCAATCTCTGCAGAATGCTGCTGATAAAGACCGGTTAGTTTTCAATCTAAATTAATCGGTAATTTGGTCGTTAACTTAATTTTACTCTCTTACATTACAGAAACAGAAATAATTGCCCTCATTTTTCTTAATAAATTTTTTCCTTCTGTCAAAAAAGAAAATATTGGTACTAACTTCATATCCTTCTCCAGTGCCCAGCTCACAAAACCATATCAAACTGCTGCTGTTTTATTTGAGGTTTTGAAAGCAGTTAATCAAACAGAGGTTGTTGAAGTACCTGATGAGGTAATTACTATTTTCTTGCTTGAGACTCTGATTATACTAGTTAATTGGTCGTTGATGAAATGTATAGGAAAAGAGAGTAAAGCAAAATTGCTTTGTTTTTTAAAAAAAATTGTAGATCTTGGAAGCTCACACTAAGGTTGAGGAAAACAAGTCACATGCCTCTTATAATATTCTGCACCTTGACCCAGAGAGCGGGGATGAGGTTATAATGAGATATCCTGAGGTTTGTTCTCATTTATTATTTTTAATACCCATTACCTGTTGTCCATAAATAGCCAAAAAGTTAAAATGCCACGATGCCACTATTATTTGATAATGAGGCATTAGATGGCTAACAATTTTCTCATCTTTGTTAGAAAAGTTACAAAACAACACGAAAATGGAGTCATAAAATAGTAGGCCTTGAAATGTATAAAATCATACTTTAAATTTCTAGAAATAAAAATTTTGTATTTCTGGTAATCAAAATGGGTACGTAACCCACAATAGATACAAGAAGTAAGAAATCAAAATTCATAATTTCTGTCCTTGATAATTGCCTAAAAAATTTGACTCTACCGATTACGAACTAATAATTACAACAAATATATATATATATATATATATATATATATATATATATATATATATATATATATATATATATATATATATATATATATATATATATATATATATGAACCTTTTAACTAGATGTGGTCTTGAGAAGAAGTTAGGTTTCCATTACTTGTGAGACTTTAGTTATGAGGTTTCAATTTTCAAGACCATTCCATTCAAATTCCCTCATCTTATCTTTGGTGAGTTCTACTTAGCATTTCAATAAGAATTATTAATAATTTATATATCAAATCAATATGTCTAGATATTTGTTATACATTTCATAATTTGCTATACCTTTCCTCACGATTTCATTTGAGTCCTCTTACCCTCACAATTTTTGTGTGTGATTTCTCCCATAATTTTCTTTGTTGTGAGCTCCCATATCCTCACAATTTCTTTTGTGAGTCCTCTTATAAGCATATCTACCAAGCTGTTTACTTGGTTTTGGATATTGAATAATTATGATTATAAAATCTCTTACCAACTATTATTGTTTCAAGCTTAATATGACCGAAAATTTGTTCATTATCATTCTTATACTTATCTAATGACATAAATAAATCAATAACTTGTCCATTTAATTAACTATTCAAAATAGTTTTCACTATATTTCATCATGTTTGAAACAAATTTGCAATCAGAAATTCAAAAATATTATATAGCATACTTTTAACAACATAAAATTTAATAACAAAATATCTTACTAATATGTCATGGCATCATGTAATTTACAATTTGTGCTATTAACACAGCCTTGTAAGAAACATAGTCAATAGCTCTTAACATGTTATGACACTATTTTTTATGTCATATACCCTTACTAACTAGTCAAGTTCCAGTAACAATTTCAAAGTATCACAAACTTACATAATAATCAGTAATGCACATTGAATTTCTTGTCCTTGTATATGCATTGATATAAACCTAAGAAAATTCATGATTACCTTATATAATTTCTATAATTTTTCATGTGCAAATTATCATACTATATATTTTGAACTATTCAAAAAATAATCCAATTTAACATATTTCCATAATTTTGAGAGGGTTATGAATTCAAATTTATGTGCATATATTTCCTACTCACCCTTGCAAATAAATTTATATCTGAGAAATAAATGTAATGTGAAGCTATACACATAAATCATATTAACATGTAGATAACTAATATAGTATTATCCTATCATGGCTTTATGTGGATTGTATATGCCATGATTATCATAAACTCTAATGGAAATTAAAATTTTATATGATAATCATTAATTTAATAACTGCAAATACCACGAATTAACAAAGTTAAATCTGTGTAATTCTAATTAGATATTACTCAACCATGAACATATCATTGTATTTTAGTTTCATTCTTTCAATAATTAAAAGAGAATAAAAGATGAATATGGACTCTGAAGTATCTTTTGGCAGTAGAACATCTCACTTCTTCTTCAATACCATTCTTTGAAAACGTTCTTTTTGTATAGTTGATGCTTCCAAACAAAAAAAAAAATAGAAAATATTATTATAGAAAATTAGATCCAATTAAAAATAAATAAAACCTGGTTCCTTTAATTTTGTGAACATATGTCGGTTAATGGAACTATATACTTTTAATCACTTATAAATGACAAGGTCTTTTGACATATAATAATAAATAATTATATGTAAATCATCTCATGGCCCTTCTTTATATCAACATTGAACAACATTAATATCTTTCATTACTTTCATGGAAATTCATGAAGCACTCTTGTTCCTGAAACACAGTGATAATGAAAGTGTCTCAGTATATCTTAGTAATTTTCTTGTAGAATTCCATCATGGCCCATTGAACAAAAATAAAATCTCAAATCAGTCAAAGTCAAGTGCAAAGTGATGTATTGGAAATTCTCTCAACTAACTGAACTGTCATTAACTTTATGGAAATTTTCTTTCAAACTCAATAAAATATCACCTTAAAAATTGTTCAAAACATTACAAAACAACCTGAAGATGGAGTTAGAAAATAGTAGGCTTTGAAACGTATGAAAATCAAATGGTCCTCTATTAATTGCTGCTAGATTAAGACAAATCACCTCTAGGATTAATTTGAAGCACCTAGAGAATTACATCCAATAATTATAAAATCTTCTCCTCATGAAATATTTTAAAGAGAAATAGAGAAATGTATAAGGGATGTTATTAATTTTTTTTGTACCTTATGTGATCTTAGTTTAGAATATATTTATAATAACTTCTATAAGCATTTTTAATAGTAATTCACCAACACAACTTGTTAAATTATCATATTTGCTAATACTTAAGCAACACAACTTGTTAAATCATCATATGTGTTGATCATTAATCAACATAACTTGTTAAACCATCATGTGTGTCTTAACCAACACAACTTGCCAAACCATCCTGCATGTTAATCATAACTCAATGGTTATTTTAATTGTGACTATTCATATATAACTCTTAACCCAATAGCCAGTTTAAGTAATTATTTTATCAACCTATGTCTTTTTTTAAGTTGATTTATGAACCTAGGTTCCTGTTTAACTTTTCACATGTTGGTTATAAAATGCTATTTTTTCAAACTATCTCCATTACACATCCAGTACCAGCTTATCAGAACAGCATTCCTCTAGCTCAGAAATTTCTACTGTTAAAACTTAGAATTTGTACCAAAGTAGTGATGAACTTATTAGTTATTTACAGATTCAAGCTGCTGCCTCCGCACTCCGTAATACCATGGATTTGCCTTGGCCAAAGAGTGATCAAAAGAAAGAAAATTCAGACATTCTGGACTGGCTTCAGCTTATGTTTGGTTTCCAGGTAGCAATGGAATTGACTGGTGTTTACTATTTGATTTTCATATTTCATCGATAGGTTATCCGTCATATACTATTTTGCAGAAGGACAATGTGGAAAATCAAAGGGAGCATTTGATTCTTTTGCTTGCAAATGTGCACATACGACAAATTCCAGAGCCTGATCAGCTACCCAGGGTTGCTTCTTACATAATAATCTAGCTTTAATCTTTGTTAGGCTTGATTTTCTTCTTACATACTAAAATTTCCCTATTTAGTTGGATGATCGTGCTCTAACAGAAGTGATGAAGAAACTCTTTAAAAACTATAGAAGGTGGTGCAAGTATTTGGGTCGCAAAAGCAGCCTTTGGTGAGTTTCCCATCTCTTAATCTAGTAATTATTCCAAAAGTTATTGAATGAAAATTATCAAATTGAATATGGCCTTTTATGTAACTGGGTGTGTCTAGAAGTCAACCTATTTCCAATCCACTTTAACCCAGCTTTTCTTAACCGTTAGTCTATATAAACTAAACTTCTATAAAGCAAGCTACTTTGGCCTTGGTGTGGTATATACATAAGTGTGTTCATAGGCATAAAGTGCATTTGATATTAAATACAATCAAAAAATTTCATTTGTAAATTATAGTTGTGTAATGCAAATAAAATTACTGCAGCTAACCTAGTTGAAAGATGGGATTGGCTTGGCTCTAGCTTAGCTCAAGTACAACCTTACATTTAAGCTGTTGTTTTGGTACTTAAAATGTTTCTGTCTAGTGTGAGCTAAGGTTAGCCATACAGCATTATTTGGATAAAATTTCTCGAGATTTTTATTCTTTCTTTCTTTCTTTGGTACGTGGCGGATTAGATCAAAATCTATTATAGCTTACCACCCCTGATCTTCCAACCACTTCCTTCAAGCTCAGGGGGGATTTGTACTAATTTTAAAGTATTCTGTCTTTATTGACTGTCAGGCTTCCAACCATTCAGCGGAAAGTTCCACAGCGAAAATTATTATACATGGGTCTATATCTTCTTATATGGGGTGAAGCTGCAAATTTAAGATTCATGCCAGAATTTCTTTGTTACATCTATCATCATGTAAGTACAATTTAAAATAAATGATATCAAAAGTCCTTGTTCATTATGAAACGGAACTGAAACTTGTATTGCCTTAATGGTTTTGCATTAAAATTATCCTATATAAACTTTTCCTTATGGTGTACTCTACCTATTATTACTTTTATCCTTCTTCCATGTAAGGGCAGATTCATGTTGTGGATGGTGGGGAAAAATGCTCTCACTAACCATGGGATTTTTTAAAAAAGATATTTATAATTTTCATTATTGCACTCATTGTGTATGTTAAATTTCTCCCATTGCCATTCATAGGTCAACAAATTGTGTGGCAATAAATCAGAAAGGCATCCAACAGATTCTCTAAAATGCTTGATTAGGAGAAAGAGAAAGTTACTCCAACCTCTTATTTTTGGAGTTTTCTGGTTATGATGTATAAATTCTTAGGAGAAATTTTTTGTGCTTTCAATCTTTAAATAAGTATAAATTAATATATATATATATATATATATATATATATATATATATATATGTGTGTGTGTGTGTGTGTGTGTGTGTGTGTGTGTGTGTGTGTGTGTGTGTTAATATGAGAATATTAGACCTAAGATGAGAGAGCTGCATAATATTATCGTGTGTATCTTCTTTTCATGACTTCCCGTTGAGCAAAAGATTTAGAACATACTGTAAGGAATTTGAGTTGGATTGATACCGGATAGCTTTGAATTTAGCTAAATAGTTTGGCAGTCTTCCTCCGTATAATCTATATAAGTTCTTGTATAAATTTTCAAGGGGGCGTCTTCAAATGATAAAAGTCCCAAGTGTCATGTCAAGGGACAAATGTAGCAATTAAAATACTAGATATAAAAAAGTGCATCACTTTAGTACTAGTTATCACCACACAGTTGCTAAAAAACGATAGGTACGAAAAGGAAATAGGTTATTGATTTGAGAAAACTATTTAGAAAAAAGGTGGACTTGGTTAACTCTTTTGGGCAATGGCAAGGGTAGTACATCTAATGGTGATAAAAAAAGATGGAAGAGAAGATTGAATTGTTGATCTATCTATTATGGACTTTCATGAACTTATCTTTGAGGAAAATTAATATTTACATGTGTTTTTTTTCTTAATACTTTAGTTTGGGAAAATTACTATCCCTTTATATGCAAAACCAGATGAGTGATTGACTAAGTCAAAACATAGTTAACACATTAACCCATCTTGAATCAAGTATTTATGTGAACTATCCTCAAGAATCTTTTTATGTGAAAGCCTCTTATTGTCTATATGTTAGAGATATTTATATGGGCCTGCGTCGAATAGGTTGAGCTTTTAGGATAGTTACTTCTTTGACATTGTATCAAAGCCACTTCAACCAAGTGGTAAAGAATTTGATTCTTGCTACCCTATTAAATTTCAACACAAGGTAAGGTGGGTATATGCTTTGTCCTCATAGGTTTTCACGTGAAAGGTTGTGTGTACACTCAATGCACAACCTGATTGATGAAATATGACAATATTTTTATTATTTTAAGATTTGGTTTTCACCGTGCAGTATTTTTTAAAATAATTGCATGTTCCTCTTGGTCCAGTGGACAACTAAGTGATGCACCATGTGTACGCAAAAATCTCTTAATATAAGATTGCAAAGCAATCATGAGCCTGCATCTGATGTAATAGCTTAAGGTTTTGCAATACTTGATTCATTGACAATTTCATTATGGAGAAAGCATAGAATAATGGGAAACTTGGGAGTCCAAGACTGGTTTTAAGTTATCGTACGTCTGATAGTTTTAAAGTCCTAATGCATTTAAGTTTTATGATTATATTTGTTATAAAACAGAAGGATATTGTAGTCCTACAATTTTAATGTTACATAATTTGAATATGTAAGTATTGTCCATTAGAACTTCAGTGAAAATTTAATCATTTTATCTTGTTGATCTGCCTAGATGGCATTTGAGTTGTATGGGATGCTGGCTGGGAATCTTAGTCCACTGACGGGTGAACTTATAAAGCCAGCCTATGGAGGTGAAAAAGAGGCTTTTTTGATGAAAGTCGTAAAACCAATTTATGATACTATAGCTAAGGTGTGCTTCTGCACTTCTTATAGGCAGAGAAAAAAAGTCTTTGGTTTACTTTCGACAATGATTTCTTTGTATAACTTCTGTTGCATTTTTTATACTACAGGAAGCCAAGAGGAGTAAGAATGGAAAAGCAAAGCATTCTCAATGGAGAAACTATGATGACTTAAATGAATATTTCTGGTATTATGCTTCTGGCTGATTCAGTTACTTTACAGTATAATGAGTTATATCATAAAAGGGATTACCATTCTCAAATTGTAGGTCAGTTGATTGCTTCCGTCTAGGTTGGCCTATGCGTCTTGAAGCTGATTTCTTCAAAGTGCCTGTTGAACAACTTAATAAAAATGAGGTATATCATATTTCATGGGTTAGTTTTCCCTTCTAAAACTAACATTTGAGTGGAAGATGTAGTATTTTTTTACTTGTTTCTTCAAAAGAAGAACGAAGAAAAAAGGATACTCTATATAGTTGTTATTTTTACGAGAATTAAACGTTGGGAAGGAAGAAGATATACAATAGGAAGAAGATATACAAGAGGAAGATGATATACAATACTTAGGAATAGAATTCACTCAATTCTTGTTAATGCAAAATGTTAAGCGCAAAGAGGTATTTACAAATACAAAAATAGTTCACTAATTAATTAACTCCTACCAAACAACTAATACAAAACAATTACCATCAACTCTATTAATGTTACCAACTAATCATTTCTAGAAAAGTATTATATTTTAGAAAATTCAAATTATTATTAACAATATCCCCCCTTAATTTGAATTTTTCTTCTTCACACCACGTTTTGCTCTCAATTTTTGGAAGTCTTCAAACTTCAATGGCTTTATGAAAATATCCGCAACTTGATCTTGAGTCTTCACATATTGAAGCTTCACTTCCTTGTTGGCAATGCATTCTCTAATGAAATGGTAACTATTGTCTATGTGCTTGTGTAGACTTGTTGTCAACGCAAATTTCTGTAGCTCCTTATTGTGATAAATAAAGTTCTTTTAATAACCTTTTGAGCCATATGGCATGACAAGTACATGATGTTGCTGCCACATATTTAGACTCGCAGGTTGATAGTGTGACAATAGGTTGCTTTTTTGAACTCCAGGAGATAGCACAATCACCTATGAAAAATACAAAGTTAGTAGTACTCTTTCTATCATCAATATCTCCCACAAAATTACTATCGCTAAATCCTATAAGAAAATGTATCTTTTAGGTAGTGAAGAATCTTCTATGCAGCTTTCATATGTGTAGAAGTAGAAGTTTCCATAAAATGACTTACTACACCAACTGCATAAAGAATATTAGGCCTCGTGCATGTTAAATATCTCAAGCTTCCCACAAGACTTTTGAAAAGAGTAGGATTTTCTCTTTCTTTATCTCCAAACTTTGATAGCTTTACTCCAGTTTCCATGGGTGTGTTTACAAGGTTACAATCAAACACTCTGAACCTCTTTAAAACTTCTTTTACATAGTTTTCTTGAGAAAAGAATATTCCTTCTTCCATTTTCTTCACTCTAGGCCTAAAAAATATGACAAGTCCTATATCTATCATCTCAAAATCAGATGACATAGCCTTCTTAAAATCTTTAAATAGACTTGGGTTGTTACTTGTGAAAATAAGATCATCTACAAAAAGACAAACAAGCAAAATATCTCCATTTCTATGAGTTTGACATAAAAAGCATACTCGTTAAGGCAACGAACAAACCCACTATCTTAAAAGTATTTGTCAATGCGGTTATTCCATGCCCTTGGTGCTTGCTTCAATCCATACAAGACTTTCTTCAATCTTAAGACTTTATCTTCATGTTCGTCAACCACATAGCCCAAAGGTTGCTCAACGTAGACCTCTTCCTCAAGATAACAATTCAGGAAAGCTGACTTTATATCTAGTTGATAGACTCTCCATTTCATTTGAGATGCCAATGAAATGAGTAAATGAAAAGTCTCCATGTGAGCAACAAGTGCAAACACCTCATCATAGTCAACTCCATGTTTTTGCTTGTATCCTTTGACAACAAGTCTAATTTTATATCTATCCATAAGTCCTTTAGCATTCTTCTTCACTTTGTATACCCATTTGACTCCTATGACTTTATGATCCTTGGGAAGAGTTGCTAATTCCCAAGTTTTGTTCTTCTCAATTGACTTAATCTCTCATCCATGGCTTGTCTCCACCTATTGTCTTGTATGGCTAAATTGAAGGTCAAAATCTCACTATCAACAGGAAGACAATGTAATTCATCATAATCAAGTGTAACTTCATCATATCTTACATAAACGTCACCTAGATTTCTCACTTTTTGTGGCCTTTCACTTGAACTTTCTTCATGAGATGCAAGTGATTAACAAGTTAGCAATATCCACAAAAAGTAGTAGAGTAAATTGTACAAACATAACTATTTTTTAAAGAATAATTACCGATGAAACAAATAGTTATGGAAGTAGAAGCAAATATATGTATATGATCAAAAATTGATGGATTGCTAACTTTCAAATTAGTTAGAAATTCTTCTTTTCCTTTAAAAAGAAACTGTGCATTTAACATAAAAGTACAATCAAAATCAAATGAATTATGAGATTCATCAATTACACACATTATGTCCATATCTATAGATTGAATATAGGAGTGGTAACTATCTTCAGAGTTAACACTGATAATATCTTCATCATGGTCTAAATATGTGGCAATAGTTTTGAATATATTGACACAATTAGCTTTAACCATGCTGGATTTACATTCCTTTGTAAGATGTCCTTCCTCACCACAAATGTAACACTTACATTTATTAGTGTGATTTCTTTTGGGCTGAACTTTCATAAAATGATTATCTTTTGGTTTGCCCTTTTTAAAATTCTGGGGCTTCTTAAAAGTCTGAGTTTTACGGATATTACTCTGCAAGACTTTCTTTCTCAAGGATCAAATCCATAATCACCTAGAATGTCAATTTCTTGGCAGATTGAGAGGTCTTAGACTTCTCTTTCTACTCTATGATTTATACACCTGGTTTGAAGTTCAGTTAGAATCCATGTAATGATGGGTCCTAAACCGATTATATGGCTATATTTACTTAGGTATTCATCTCTAGTTGATTTCCTAAGTATCCAAGTAGTTTGTTAAGAATCTTTCTTCCCATTTCTAGGGTGAATGCTTTTCCTGTTCTTGCTACTTGAACCATGAATTCAGGTAAAACGTACCTTACATTTCTGTAATCACGTAAAGTCATGGGATCAAGATGCTGCATGGCTTTATCTTGGTGGAATGTTGAACCTCTTAGGGGATCTACTCCTAAAATTAATTCTCTGATTTTAGTGGTAAAATTCCTAGTGGTTGCTATATTGTTTAGGACTATTTGGGATTCTGCAGAGAATCTTTGTTTCCATTCCTGCCAATATGATCTTACGGCTGCTCCTAGATGGGCTTCTAACCATTCCAAGTTAGTTTGGTTATCAATGAAGGCTTCACTATTAGCTGCAGAAATTGGGTTGTTTTCCTAAACGTCTATTACCTCATATCAATCCTGAGGATTGCTGTTGAGTTGCAACAGAAAACCTTTGTTGACTTGAATTGTTTGCATATTAATTACCCTTTCAGGTTTATAGTCGACTCCAAAGTTTTTAGTTCCTTTATGAGGCTTATTAAGCTATTAATTATATTGCAAATTATCTCTGGTAATGGCTGGGATGTAAACTTGAGTAGTGGTTTTGGTGGGGCAACTAGAAGTAACCTCACTAAAATCTCTCTAGTCATTTGCAACCACATGTAAATGGAAGTTCTCTTCCTTTGTGGATTATCACATCTTCGAATAACATCCTTGCCTTAATGTTATAAAATTGATGATTGGAAAAGGAAGTTTGTTCCTATACAGTTTTGCGTATGGCTATTTGCAACTGAATGTGATGATTTTGAAAAGTTCTAAACTTGTTCTCAACAATGGTGGGAAAAAGTGTAGAGGGTAGCTTTTCGGCTAGGTTAATGGGTTTTAGAGAATTCAAATAATCAATTCTCTTTATCTCAGCAAGAGGAATCTTCTCAATGCGAGATATTTAAGAATTAAGGAAATCAAGAGCTATCTGCAAATCAGAAGTTCTTAATTTGATCCATCATAGTAATATTGCTTCATCTAGTGAAGAAATGATTACTTTCAATTGTTCAAGATTGATTACACATAAATTATTATGATAATCAAAACTTCTTGCAAGATCATGAAGAACAGGTATTAATTGTGCGTGGTTCCGAGTATTGGACCAAATACAATCAAGACACTGTTGCTGTCGAGTAGTAACATTATTAAGGTGTCGAAAAGACCTGATTTTAGGGGTGTAAGTAAATCGATGGACCTGAAGGAAATTAAAAGAAACCGATCCAAGATAAGCTATTCAGGTAGAAGGTATTGGGTTCATGGGTTGCAACAGTTTAAAAATTTTGAGAAAATTGGGTTGTTTCGGTCGGTTCGGGTTGGGGACAAGCAGACCTGTACAAACCGACCCAACCCGAGAGCATAATTCTTATGTTGGAAACAATGTTTTTGGCTCCCTCTGTTTTTCCCTTTTCCTCCTGACCTGAGTGTTCTCTTCTCAGTTCTCACTCACACACACCGAGCCGCACACAATACCCTACATCCTCTCCTTCTTCTCTCCCTCTAAAATTCTGAAACCTCAGCCTGGGTATTGGAAAGTACAATCTAGCCTCTGTATTCTGTAAGTAGCTCACTCACACAAGCTACGTCATTGCCACTAGAATACGATACGGCCTCTCCTTCTCTCACTCTACAAGTCTGAAACCTCAGCTTGGGTACTAGGAAGAACAATCCGGCCTCCATAAACAACTCACGATCAATGCCTCAACAGCCTCCAACTCCTCGGTAGCAATCAACAAAGCCTCATCTTCGATAGCCCCAACACAGATAAGTCCTTGTATTTCATTTGAAACTTTAGCCCTAATCTGATCTGAACCCTAATCCAATATTGAGTTTGTGCCTTATTGCAATACTGCCTTTAGTACCTTAGTTGATTATTTGAGAATTTATGGCTTTGATTGACCTCCATGATTAATCCATATAGAGGTTTTCTGTTGAACTTCATGTCTTGAGTAGTGAGTAGGATACCAATGTAGAGAAAATCTTTTATCCTGCTTATCAATTTATGTTTGGGCATAAGGAAAAGCAAGTAGATGAAGGATTTGGAAGCTGAAGACGGATTAGTAGAAGAAGGGATCTCACCAGAACGTCCAACCCTCCCAATCCGAACCAATCCTTCTCTAACCCAAAAAAACTCGATATGAGCGATTCACCTGCTTGTCTGGTCGGTTTTGGATGGATCAGATTCAACTCGATGGTTGTACGGTCGGGTTGGGTTGGTCTCCAAACTTGACTCAACCCGAACCGCTTACACCCCTACCTGATTTGTTCAAGGCTTTTGGCCTTCTTTTGCTGTTCTTCTTTGTTCTTTGAGCTCTTGACTATTTTGATGGACTCCATTAGTTCATGCAAAAAGTCGAGAAAGTTCATCAGCCGTATTATTATCTTTCCCCTTAATGTGTTCTATGTGTACTTTAATGCCTTCATTAGTAATGTATTGCATGAGTTGGTTCCATCGTACTTTCATAAAATGTTTTTCTGTATGCCGGTTGTAAAAAGCTCCAACAGACTTGCAATCAGTACGAAGAAGAAACTCTTTTTGCAAATATATTTTGAATTTTTCAAAGGCATGTAAAATGGCCAATAATTCTTGATCTAATGAACTTGCTTTAGATTTATATAATCTGGAAGCATATTCACAAAAAAATTTCAGTTTTCTTTTGGGCTTGTCTATTAGGTTGGGCTTTTAAAACTACTCCCCATCCTTTCGCTGATCCATTTGTTTCAACGACGAGGAATCCTCCCTTTTGAGGTAAATTAAGTGGTGGCAAATTTTTTACCAACTCCTTAATTTTCTTTACTAAAGCAACGTCTTCCGTGTTGAAAGTCTTTGCTCCTGTTTTTCTTAATTTAGCAAAAAGTGGACCTGCAACTCGACTGAGGTTAAGGATAAATTTTCTTGCATAATTAAGTTTTTCTAAAAATTGCTGCAGTATTGTGTTGGTATTTCCAACAAATCTGGCATCTTTAAAATAGATTTAGCAATGTGGTCTTGAAGTCGGATAGTCCCATGAGAGATAATTAGTCCAAGGAAATTGATCTCTGTTTGACATACCTCCATTTTTCGTTCTGAAAGTATAAGACCATGCTATTGAACAATGATGGGCTTAACCAACAGAAATAAACATTCAGTCAAACAAGGACTATAAACTTCAACTTGTGACAACTTGCCACATACTTGTCGAACAAGGACAAAAAACTTCAGGTAACAATGATGTTATTCTTTTTTTTTTCTATTTCAAACTTGGGCAACTACACTCACTTCCTCGTGCAACAATGTCTAGGAGAAACCAACCACCACACAGTTGAAGTAAAGTAACACTTCAGAAACATGACCATCAGTAGATGTGAACAGATATAGTCAAATCTTCCAACGACATAGAGAAAACAGTATAAACCCAAGACAAAGGCGGGTGAGCCATAAGCGAGATCATAGCAAAACAAACCCTCACACGTTGCTACTAGAAATGTTCATATTTCCAGGTTTTTCCAATTGGGACACTTTCAGCATATATAATGGCGAATTCTAATCTTCTATTTGATAAACAATAGAGTGGCAATGAACAATGACAAGGAATGGTTGGGGAAGAATTCTTATAGTAAACGACTTTGTAAGGAGGAAAACTAGAAAACAACTCCAGTAGACAGAAACAATGGCAGGTACAGGTTATGGTGGATGAAACCGCTTTGATACCATGTTGAAATTTAGGGTTAAAACAAATGTCTGGCTGGCAGAACGTAGGGGTTGAAGGAAAAAAAAATTCAGTCCTTTGAACCTTTTTTTATTTATAACATTCTGAATTTAGAGTTTTACTGCAAGATAAACTCTTAGTGACAAAGATAAGGGATAACTACAAGAATCCTAGCTAAAATAAACTCCTAACCTATAACGATCCCCCTTAATTTGTAAGATTTATCCTTGAATAATTAATAAGTTTCTAAGCATTCCCAATAGAGGCCCTCTCAACATATACTCTGTTGGTCTCTTCGGCCACGTAGTCAACACAATGACATAGCTTCCAAAAGCCTTTGGCCTACTTCCCATGAGTAGCCCCTTTGACATTCTCTCAGTTGGTTTTCAATTCTTGAATGGCACACAACGGCACCCAACAACAGACAACTCCCTTACTAGTGCCGAAGTTTCCTTTATGCAACTCTTGAAATCTCAGCTCTTTACAACTACCCATGTCACACCAAAAGCTTTGACAGTAACTTAATAGCAAAACAAACACTAAATAAAACACTTGTCCATAGTATCAAACTACCACAATTGCCATAGTCAAAGTCAACATTAACAACTCCATACATATTGAAATCCTTTGAAGGGTATGTTTGGATTGGGGATAATAGAGTGAAAGGGAAAGTAAGGTCTCATTAAAACCCTTCCCTTGTTTGGGAGCTTGTTAAAAGCAGGACGAAAATGAAAGCCTTTTAACTATCTAAAATTTTAGAAAGTCTTCCCTCCTTTATAATTTTTTTATTGGTAATACTCTCTTTTTTATAATTTTAATTTCCCCCAATTTGGGGGATTTTGGGAGAGAAGCCAACCATGCATTAAGTATTATGTTATTCTTTATTTTTCTTAAAATTGCTTATCCATAAACTAAATAATTATAGTTAATCATTTTAATAAAAGAAAACTTTTCAAAAATATGTCATATAATTTTTTTTTTATTTTTTTTACACCTTGTTAATTTTAAACATCAAAACAAGAGAAAGAAAAATTGTCATTTAACCATCCGTTCCCCTCCCTTTTCTCCCATTTCTCTTTATTTGTATTACTTCCCTTTTATTTTCCTTTCCACTCCCAAACAACCCCTAAAAGAATGTCAAACCTCTATAAGAGTTCAACCTGCTTAATTTCTCTCTTCTTTTTTTTTGGTGGAAGCAAGGGTTAGGATTCAAGGTGGGTGATACTTGTGCTCAAATACCATGCATGTTGAGAAAATAGGGAGAGAATAAGTTAAGGAGGAAAGGAAAAGACACCAAACAAAATATTTTATTGAAAGAACTCAATGACGATGTGTATAACACTGAATCTGACTCTCAACTTCTATTTATATTAATACTTAAAAAGACACATGTCCTTTATTTCGGGTGTATTATCAGTAACTGCTACAAGGCTTTCCTAAAGTACTGATACCTCTTAATGTCTCTTAACAGTCATGTTACAGATATAATAAGTCAAAAGTCATTTTTGGGCCTTCTCCTAATAACTTTTTAAGCTATTAGGAATAGTGGTTCTTGAAATGGCCATCATCTTAATTTGATGTCAAACTCTGCCGCCAATGCGGATATTCTGACTTATAGCAGTCCTTTAAAATTTTTTAATATGGTTTGTTGGCCTTCTTACTCGCTGGAAGCTGCCAGTGTAATCTAGTACTGCCATATGGAAAAAGCTTAATCTTGAAGAAAAAAAAAGGATTCAACATATGAATCGCTGATGAAAACACATGTATTTAATACTTGGACTGCAGAAACATGTACTTTGTATTGTGTGTATTTGAGTTATTGTCCACCATATAGTTAGATTGAAAGAGCTGACAATATCTCTTTGTTTCAGTATCATATTTGCTAGTCCTCATTTTCCAAATTAGATGCCCTTGAGTTTCCTTTTGAACAATCCAAATGTTGGCTCCTTTATTGGCAAAAGAAGTTATTCGATCTCTCTTCTGTTTTTATCCTAAATTTTTCTGACTAATTATGGAAAACAGGAAGAGGGACCATATACTGGAGGTCGATGGGTAGGAAAAAGTAATTTTGTGGAGATACGCTCATTTTGGCATATATTTAGAAGTTTTGGTAGACTGTGGAGCTTCTATATTCTTTGTTTCCAGGTAACAGTTCTGATATGGTCTTTGATTTACTCACATGATTCTAGCTCCATCCAGTCTTATGAAATATGCTGATTATGCTGTCTAATTAAGGCAATGGTCATCATAGCTTGGAACGACTCAGGCCACTTTAGCTCCATATTTGATGGTGATGTTTTCAAGAAAGTTTTGAGCATCTTTATAACAGCTGCAATATTGAAGCTTGCACAAGGTAGATAAAACCACCACTCCTCTGTCTGACAGTGTGCTTATTTTTCATCCAGTGATAGTGGAACAAATTAGAATTTCCTTTATTTTTCACATATTTTTCTAGTTACCATCATTTTCCTAACTTCTTGAGGATATAACTCCTGTTTCTATAATTATTTTGTCTCATAATTGGTGAAACAGAAATATTGGAACATCAAACCATATTTCTTGGTTTAGTTTGCTGTGAATTTTAGTTTTCATTTTTAGCTGACATATTATAACTCATTCTCAGGACTGTTCAGTAGTTATGAGAAAACCGAACTACGTATGAAAAAATGAAGCCAGACAGTTGTTCTGAGTGATGCTGATTTTAACACATGGTCCATACTCCCACTACATGTTGGATTAAAACTTTTGAAAAAACTAAGTTAAGTGAAATTGTGAACTTCTGATAGCATGTTAAATTTAGTCAATGAGAAAATTAGGTCCATTACAATACAACTAGAATAAGTCCCGCTCACTATTTGATGACACACTCATTATTTAATCTAGCCGAGTCCATTATTCTAACAATTTCACGGACATCACTTGGTGATGCATCCTATGTGTGTGCTGGATTCATTTCTCAACAGAAAATTAAAACTATATGGAAGCAATGATTGAAAAAAATATCTGAATTAAGCATGTCTCGAGGATGATCACAACTTAAATTTTTTTTTTACTGCCAGATTGCAGCTAAAAACTCCCATTTATATCTTCCTTGAATAAGCAAAATATGTTTCACCATTAATTGTGATGTGCAGCATGTTTTCGAAAATGCTAATTATGCAATTTTTTATTTTTGTGTGACTATAGAATGTCTACATGCCTTCTAATTTTTCCAGTATCTGGTGGACATTCATTGAATGATGAGACAACATTTTTCTAGTTTATGAAGTTGCAATTTGTTTAATTATAATGTCTTCTGTTATTTGTAGCTATCCTTGATATAGTCCTGAGCTGGAAAGCAAGAAGAAGTATGTCAAAACATGTTAAGCTGCGATACATATTCAAAGCCCTTTCAGCTGCAGCATGGGTGATAATTTTACCCATCACTTATGCATATAGCTGGAAAAATCCATCTGGTTTTGCACAAACCATCAAGAATTGGTTTGGGAATGGTGCAAGTTCACCTTCTATGTTCATTTCAGCTATGTTCATCTACCTGTCTCCAAATATGCTGTCCGCATTGTTATTTCTGTTCCCTTCTGTTCGCCGGTTTCTCGAGAGGTCCAACTATAGCATTGTGAAGCGCACGATGTGGTGGTCCCAGGTATGCAGATGCATATCTGATTTGTATATGGTTATATTAATTATAATATCTAAGTTCTTTCTCATAAAATGATAGCTACTGTCTGCCTTAAGATATACTACTGGAAAATGCTATATCCAGCAGCTCTTTTATTAAAAAAAATAAAAATTATTGTCATTTCTTCCTTATTCTTATAAACATTTTTCAGCCTCGTCTCTTTGTTGGAAGAGGAATGCATGAGAGCTCAATTTCACTTTTAAAGTAAGATATTAGAGTTAATTTCTTGAATTGGCTATGAACATTTTGCACTACTTGGCTGATCAAATTGTGACTGCGTTAATTTCCAGGTACACTACATTCTGGGTTCTCTTAATTCTATCAAAATTAGCATTCAGTTACTATGTGGAGGTAAAGTTTTGATTCAGCAGAATTATATCAATTTTTGATATTGGCACTTAGAATAAATTTTATTCATAATAGACTATTATGATATCGTTTGATCTATGTAATCGACTCATCTAATAAAAAAAAAGTCTAGATGTTATTGTTTTAGCACTTAAAATGAATGCAAAAGTACCTACTTATCTAATGCTTATGATGATTTAAATAGTGATTCAAACAACAAGTATATTAGATAGAAGATTGCTTTATTATAGTTTGAGTCTATATAATGTGCATGTGTGGAGGTTTTTTATTGACTGACTACTTCCAAAAAAATGCATATCATTTTATTAATTTCATATTTTCCTTTTCCTTTTATATCTGTATGTAAAAGAAATATAGAAACATGTCTGGTTCTGTGAACCTCTAAATGCTCTGTGGAGTTATTATAAATGTAGTCTGCATCTGCAAAAGCTGCCAAAACTTTTTTTCTCTATAGGATCCTGTGTTCTTGTCTTGATTTAGTCCATCTGATCAGTTCTTCTGCATTGCAGATTAAACCTCTGGTGGGTCCAACAAAAGCCATCATGCAGCTTCCTGTATCAGACTATAAATGGCACGAGTTCTTCCCTCAAGGTAACTGCATGATTAAATAAAACGAATAGATGTAGTTCATAAAATGGGACTGCTTGTGATCTCATCTTTTACTTTGTGCAGCTAGAAACAATATCGGTGCAGTGATTGCTCTATGGGCTCCTATCATTCTTGTATGCCTATTTATCTGTAAAATGTCTCCCCATTTGTGGTAAACCTCTATTCTTTGTGCATTAATAATCAATTAGGGTTATCCCATGTAGGTCTACTTTATGGATACACAGATTTGGTATGCTATCTACTCCACAATAATAGGAGGCATGTATGGTGCATTTCGTCGTCTGGGAGAGGTTTGGTTATCCTTTATTTTCAATTTTTTCCTGCTGCCATATTTTAAAAGATTCTAAAATCAATTATTATTATTATTTTAATATTTTTTTTGTTTATATAATGAATGGCTGCAAAGATTAATTTATATAGCGTTGTTTTTCTTACTTTTTTATATATTGTTTAACATTCATTATTCAATTGTGAGTACCGAGTACAGTCAAGTGAAACTTGAAAATCTTGATGTAGACAACAGTTAAACCTAGAAAGCATAAACCTGAGGAGCAAAAGTTTTGTGTAGTTTCAGTCTTTCCATCAACTTCTTTATTTGGGTGAATTACAGTGTCAGTATCTTTTTGTATTATGCATCGTTATTGCTATATAGCCAATAAATTTTATGTCAGGACGTTATCAAATATTGGAGAAAACTTGACTTTAAATTGTGGTCTAGAAATCTGAGCTAACATGGTTTATACAGACATTCACATATTCAAATTGAATTTGTTTTGCATGTTATTTTTGTTGTACATCCATACCAATTTGTTTACAGATGAAGGTCTTTTCTTATACATTGATTGCAAATAAAATACTCAAGTCATTGTTTTTATTTTAATTTTAGATTCGAACATTGGAATTACTGAGGTCTCGATTTGATTCACTTCCGGGTGCTTTTAATGCTCGCTTGATTCCAATGGATAAGAGTGAGAAGACTAAGAAGGGACTGAAGGCCACTTTTTCACAGAAATTTGATAAGGTCTTTTAATTTTTCTTCATTATTAGAATACGTTACTGACAATGACAGATTCTAAAAATCAAATTATATGCTTGGCTTATTAAAGTATAGATCTGAGAAAGCTGAATGTCTTAGGTCCCTTCCAATAAAGAGAAGAAGGCTGCAAGGTTTGCACAACTATGGAACAAAATAATTACTAGTCTAAGGGAGGAAGACCTAATTAACAACAGGTAATATAATAACTGCATTGTTTACCTTAAAATTTTAAACTATTGAGATTTCAGGTTTTCTTTTGAGGTTTTTATGTGATATGCTGACTACAACAAAATATATAGGGAAATGGACCTCTTGCTTGTACCATATTGGGCAGACCCTGATTTGAACATTATCCAGTGGCCTCCTTTCTTACTTGCTAGCAAGGTCCATCTACTCCTTTGTTCAATTCTTTTAGGTTTTACACGATAATAATAATTTATTCTGCTTCAATTCATGTATAACTCTGTACTTGTTCTACAGATTCCCATAGCCGTGTCTATGGCCAAAGACAGCAGTGGGAAAGACCGTGAGCTGGGAAAGAGATTGTCCAGGGACAATTTCATGCGCTCTGCTATTCTTGAATGCTATGCTTCATTTAAAACTGTTCTTCAATTCTTGGTTTTAGGAGAGCGTGAGAAACTGTAAGTTGATGGTATCTGAAATACACATTAAAATAAAAGATTGGTATAGGTTCATTCATTCTGAAATTATTACCTGATGGTTTCACTAATGCAGGGTTATCAATAGTATTTTTGAAAATGTTGATGAGCACATAGAAAAGGGAGATATGCTGAGTGAATTGAATACGAGTGCTCTTCCTAGTCTATATAATCAGTTTGTTAAACTCATTGAACATTTGGTAATTGTTTTGAAGATTTAATTTTCTTTTTTTTTCTGGTGAATCAAATGTAATGTTTAACCAAATTTGGCCTTATTTGTACAGTTGAAAAATGAAAAAGATGACAAGGAACAAGTTGTAATCCTCTTGAGTGACATGCTAGAGGTTGTAACCAGAGACATAATGGAAGGAGATACTCAGAGGTAATTCATTTGAAATTTTGTCCATTTGCCTAAATAATTTGATTAATTGTAATAATTTTGGATTCATTATCATTTGCATGTAGCTTGCTAGGTTCATTCCATGGTGGGTCCTACAGAGATGATGAGAGGATGATACCCCTTGATCCACAATATCAGTTTTTTGGTTCCCTTAGATTTCCTGTCACAACAGAAACTGAAGCATGGAATGAGAAAGTAAGTTTGTAGATATTGTTGTTATCATGCGACATAATAAACTTGCTCTCAATGACAATTCACCTTAATACCAAATGTGTCTAAATAAAAAGGACTAGCCAGTAGCCAGCCATTAAGGGTAACTCTATTATCAGTTGGTCTCATCTCCTTATGTACAATCCTACATGTTAATATAATCTATTGTTAAATTGTTCTCTGCAGATAAAAAGGCTTCATTTATTGCTTACAGTCAAGGAGTCTGCTATGGATGTACCATCAAACTTGGATGCTAGGAGGCGCATATCTTTCTTTTCCAATTCATTGTTTATGGATATGCCAACTGCTCCCAAAGTTCGGAATATGATGTCCTTCTCGTAAGCTCACTTCATCTTGAACTTGCTTCACATACTGCAGCAAAATTTTGTGACTTATAAAGTCTTCAAACTAGAGAGGGGAGAAATATCTATGATAATGATATGTAATAAGAAGCAGTTAGAAATAGCATGGCATAAATATGCTGGATATATTCTGTCTAATATATGTTAATTGACATATAATATACATCTTTCTGTAGAGTCCTGACACCGTACCATGAAGAACCTGTTCTTTTCTCCATAGAGCATCTGGAAGAGGAAAATGAAGATGGAGTTTCCATCCTTTTTTACTTGCAAAAGATATTTCCAGGTTAATCCTTCTTCTCTAAAAATCTATATCAAAGAACTTTTTGGCCTAAGAGCTTAAGGTGCCATGTTAAACAAGAGTCCAATAACGGTTTTACCACTCTAGCATGCTTCCTCATGTGAAAGTCCACTAGGCTTGAAATGTGGTTATAGACTACCTTATACTGAAACTGGATACTACACTAGTAAAATTTTATTTATCAGATTGATGGTGGCATAAATGGAATACTAGATTGCCTGAAAACTTGATTTGATAACCTGTCAAGGAAGTGCTTGACCTAGAAACTTAAATTCTTGAGCACGGACTAAAAATAGAATTTTATAACTCAAACAATCAACTGTTTCCTTCTTATACCATACTCGATGTAGTAATATGATCTTGCTTCTAATCATGATTTATAACAGACGAATGGAAAAACTTTCTTGAACGTGTCAAATGTAACAATGAAGAAGAACTCAGAGGAGATGAGAAGTTGAAAGAAGAACTCCGTTTATGGGCATCCTACAGAGGCCAGACATTGACCAAAACTGGTACAAATTGCTTCCCCTCCCTCCCTGCCCCAATATTTGAGGGAATGTGTGAGTGTGTATTTGTGTTAGATATTTAATTTAATGTTCCATTTTGAATTCATATAACTATGAATGTCCTTTGTGCATTATCACTCTACTCTTATTGAGTGAAGTACGAGGAATGATGTATAACCGACAAGCACTGGAGCTACAGGCTTTTCTTGATATGGCAAGTGATGAAGGTACTTAAAGAAAGATTTGCTGCAAGAACAAAAAAAGTCACTATCCTGTCCATTCTGCAGCCAACTTAACCTTGTAATTTCAATTTGTTAACCAGAGCTAATGAGAGGTTACAAGGCTGCTGAACTAGAAAGTATGGAAAACCCAAACAGTGAGCGGTCACTGTGGACACAATGTCAGTCAGTTGCTGACATGAAGTTCACATATGTAGTTTCATGTCAGCAATATGGCATTCATAGGCGATCTGGGGATCCTAGGGCCAAAGACATTCTAAAGCTCATGGCTAAGTATGTCTCTCAAAATAAGTTATTGACTTGTCAGAACTTTTGCAAGCACTATCCTGTTACATTTCCTACAAACTGCAGGTACCCATCTCTTCGAGTAGCTTACATTGATGAGGTCGAAGAGCCTAGTAACGGATCCAGAAAAGTAACTGAAAAGGTTTATTATTCAGCTCTTGCGAAGGCTGCCTTACCAGCAAAATCAATTGGTTCATCTGAAACTGTTCAAAATTTAGAGCAGGTATTGTACCAAGACCATTCCTGATATTATGATAACTTCATTAATCAATTGTAACGTATATTAGTTCTCCACAGAATTATATTGCAAATCCTTTTATTGAAACTGAAAACAAACCAAAAATTAATTCACATACACACAAGACACAGAGAGAGAGAGAGACCAGCACATGGATGATGGACCTCCTGTGGTTTCCAACAATGGAGATCTTGAAGACTACAACATTCTACTACAGTACTACTGAAGCATCATGTGCATCTGAGGCATTTTTCCTGGAGGATGGAAAGAAATAGTAAAATGGTCTTTCTGCTGGTTTTGAAATGAGATGTTACATAAATAGTAAAAGAAATTTTAGATGAATAGATATTTCTCATTTATGTTTGCTGACACCATGTAAAGATGAAATATCAGGCACTATGATATTTTCTTTACAGTAGTGCATAATGCTTTCCAACTTATTGTTTGTTTATTTTTGTGTAGGTAATTTACAAAATAAGGCTTCCAGGACCTGCGATATTGGGTGAGGAGAAGGCAGAAAATCAAAACCATGCCATCATTTTCACACGCGGGGAAGGCTTGCAAACAATAGATATGAATCAGGTCTTCCATTATTTATATACCAAAAAATAAAAAAGAAGGAAAGTCAGGCTTTTAAAATATTCAGATAGCTAAGTATTCATTGAACAGGATAATTATATGGAAGAAGCTTTCAAAATGAGGAATTTACTGCAAGAATTTCTCCAAAAACATGATGGTATGAGATATCCAACAATACTTGGACTTAGGGAGCACATATTTACCGGCAGGTATCTTCTGGTGTTATCAATTTATCCATACTCTCTGGTAACGTTATTTATGATAAACTAAATGCACAAATGTCTGTCATTTATCCATTTTCCCCTATTTTGTTACAGTGTTTCATCCCTTGCGCGGTTTATGTCAAATCAGGAGAGTAGTTTTGTGACTATCGGACAAAGAGTGTTGGCTAATCCCCTGAAGTAAGATTTCTAAATTTTTCTCATTAAATCTGTATGGATGGTTCTTTGTGAAACCAAATGGAAATGTAGCTACCAGCTGTTTAGGATATTTTACTATAGAATGATTCTGTAATGTTGAGTGTGATTTACATGTTACTGATTCATTTCTCAGTGAACTCTATTTCTGGTGTTAAGTTGTTATCCTCAGCCTGAGCCTGAAATAAGAAGAGATGCTGGGATTTGTTGCCCATATTTGTAATATAATTTTTGGTGAGAGAAAAAGAAAATATAGGTAAGAACAAATGTCTCAGATTTAGGTACGCGCAGATCTTTAAGTAACAAGGAAAAAATAAGACATGATAATACCCAAGTTTAACTGCCTCAGTGTTAGTAGCAAGCTAAACTAGCAACTGATATTGGAAAACTCGAGATTGAAGTTGACTTAGTTACACTAATGGAGAAATACTTCATCAATTTTGCGACCATACTGAGTATTGCAGAATAAGATTGCTTCCGCATCAAATTGGCACAAGACTACTGGCTGTATTCATTATTGTTTGAAGTGCTAAGCAATGTTTTTATGCTTTTCATTCAGAGTGCGGTTCCATTATGGCCATCCAGATGTTTTTGACAGACTGTTCCACCTGACAAGAGGGGGTGTAAGCAAGGCTTCTAAAGTCATCAACTCAAGCGAGGGTATATTTGCAGGTAAGTGTATTGTGTATAAGTTTCTCCATGTGCATAACTTATTTCCACTTCTTTCACAGAGTTCCATTCCTTCTAGAGAGGTATCAATAGTATGCCTTGTCTTCACTTTTTACTTCCCCTCTCTCTATGGTCTGCAGGTTTCAATTCTACATTACGTGAAGGCAGTGTCACTCATCATGAATACATACAAGTTGGTAAAGGCAGCGATGTGGGTTTTAACCAAATCTCAAAGCTAGACGCAAAGATAGCTAATGGGAATGGTGAGCAGACTATGAGTAGGGACATATATAGGCTTGGGCACCGCTTTGATTTCTTCAGAATGTTATCTTGTTATTTCACCACCGTTGGCTTCTATTTCAGTACCTTGGTATGCTTGGAACATATTTTACTTCTTGTGTTATATATGATCCAGATCCACTATGATTACTGATTCTGCTTTTGACAGCTGACTGTCCTCACAGTTTATGTATTCCTTTATGGCCGCCTCTATCTTGTCCTCAGTGGGCTTGAAGAAGGGCTGATCAAACAGCGAGCTATTCAAGACAATAAGCCTCTTCAAGTAGCTCTTGCTTCTCAGTCCGTCGTGCAAATTGGACTTCTGTTGGCCTTGCCTATGATAATGGAAATTGGTTTAGAGAAAGGATTTTCTGAGGCATTTAGTGAATTTGTATTAATGCAACTCCAGTTGGCCCCTGTATTTTTCACATTCTCTCTCGGAACAAAGACCCACTATTATGGAAGGACATTGCTTCACGGGAGTGCACAATGCACAGGCACTGGTCGTGGTTTTGTCCGTGCCAAGTTTGCTGATAATTATAGGCTCTATTCTCGCAGCCATTTTGTCAAAGGAATTGAATTGATGATTCTGCTTGTGGTCTGCCATATATTTGGTCACTCCTATAGAAACGTGGTTGCCAACATTTTGATTACCATATCCATATGGTTCATGGTAGGAACATGGCTGTTTGCTCCCTTCATTTTCAACCCATCAAGGTTTGAGTGGCAAAAGATTGTTGATGACTGGACAGACTGGAAAAAATGGATACACAATCATGGAGGTATTGATGTACCTCCTGAAAAAAGTTGGGAATCCTGGTGGGAAAAGGAGCAAGAGCATCTTCGCTACTCCGGAAAGTGTGGCCTTATTACTGAGATAATACTGGCCCTACGCTTCTTGATATATCAATATGGTCTTCTGTATCACTTCTCAATCATTAACAAGACTCAAAGTTTTCTGGTAAATGCTTTCTCCACATATTTCTCCTTGGGAAGATTCATTTTGCTAATGATGTTTGTTACCTTGACAGCAATTTAATTTCAGTTGCTATTGGCTTACAGGTTCCTGGTTTTTCTTGGCTTGTAATCCCTCTAATATTGGGCTTAATGAAGGTGAGCATAAACATCATTGTATTTTTGTACAAATAAAATTCTTGGTTCCATGTGTTTCTGTTTTAAACACCTTACACAGAGAGCCCAGGTGGAAAGGAAATTTGTTCATAAACATCATTATAGAGTCTTAAGCGTAAAAGTCTACCTCACTACCTCTGTGTGCTTACCAAATGAGTAAATAAGTAATAAATAATACAAAATTAATTACAATTAAGCAAGTGGAAGATTTTTTTTGCCTGTGTTTTTCACAAGTTGAGATGCTTCAGCATTGTCTCATCCTTAGATAATCTGTCCATATTTAGATTATCTATATTTACATTCTTCATATTTATATAGTTTCTTGTTCTTAAAAATCAGAAATTAATTGTTTCAAAAATCATTTCAACTCAAAATTTTAAACTAATAAGTAAAGGTTTATAAGTAATTTTAGTGTAATATATAAACAGGCTCCTTCACATAAAAATTCAATGAATTTGAAATGTGGATATGTTTGAATTTATTTAAGTAGAAAGAATGAGTACAAAAAATTAAATTTCTAACCACTTGATGATAAAGACTATGAACACCACAAAAAATTATTGTTTTAGCAGCGTAATTTTAGCAATAATTTTGTTAACTTTATCTAAAATATAAAATAACAATAATTTTAAAAAAAATATCGTTATTTAATAATAATTTTTAAAAATTGTCATTAAATAATAATAATTTGAAAAAAATCATGTTAAATAACAATAGTTCCTTAAAAGTGTTGCAAAATAGATTATTTTTAAAAAAAACTCATAGTTTAATAATTAAGACTGCTGTGGTAAAAATTTGTGTAATTCTTATTAAGAGATTCAGTGACGATTAAAATTATTGTTAAAAAACTTTTTAAATTTTTTTTTATTGAAAGACAAGTTAAATTAAAAAAATTTAATTTTTTAAATAAAAATTTATAAATAATTTTATTATGATTACTTCGGCAGAAAATTTGAACTCTGGAATTCCTTACTGTATAATTGTTGATCCACGTGGACCATTTATGTTAAGCTTTTCTTGCTGCATAATTGTTAGGAAAATACTGTTCAGGTTACTATAATGTTGCACTTTTGCAGGGTGTGTCCTTTGGAAGGCGACACCTCAGCGCAGACTTCCATCTTTTGTTTCGATTGATTAAGGTTTCTATTTTCCTTACATTCCTTGCTACGGTCATTACATTGACAGCAGTTGCCAATATTACACTCAAGGACATCATAGTTTGCATTCTATCCGCCATGCCAGCCGGCTGGGGATTCCTGCTGGTTAGTATATACCTTAATTCGTTCTAAACTCATCAACTTCCACTTTATTTCTAAAGTCATTAGTTTCAACTTTCACTTTCACTTGGATAAATTACAATTTACTTCCTCGTGTTAAATTTTAATTCTCCCTATGATTTAAAATATATCTCAACCTTTTGTTCCATTACCATTTTACCATCTTGTGACATTTTTCATCTTACTTTTAACCAAAAATAATCATGTGAATATTAAAATGAGTAAATAATTTTATTATTGAAAGTCTATTCCACTTATATAATAATAGATTGTTTGTTGATAAAATAAAGACGAATATAATAAGAGACTAAATAAGAATAAGATAAAATATGAGTCAGATAAATTTTTGTGCTATATAATGTTTGATGCACATAAAATAATTTATTAGATAGTATTATA
Source organism: Gleditsia sinensis (assembly GCA_037074535.1). Classification (NCBI taxonomy): domain Eukaryota; kingdom Viridiplantae; phylum Streptophyta; class Magnoliopsida; order Fabales; family Fabaceae; genus Gleditsia; species Gleditsia sinensis. Next base: position 72,376,016 of record CM073466.1, on the reverse strand, counting down.
CTATCTTATCATGTGTTTGAGGTGAAATAAATAATACTAAAATATTATATAAATTTTTAACTATTTTATATATTAGTATAAATTTTAAATTATAAAAAATATATAACTAAAAAAATAATGTCTATAAAAAAATAGTATTAATAATAAACACTTAAATGCTCTTCATTAGTACATAAACCTTACAAATTTTATTTTTTTATAATACTAGAATATAATATAAATTTTTTGACTATTTTATATATTAGTATAAGTTCTAAATCATAAAAAATATATAATTAAAAAATAAAATTTATAAATTAAAAATATATAAGTCTAAATTATAAAAATTATATTTTTTATTTTATCATATTATTCTTTAATCCAGCCCCCAATTCAAGGATATGATAAGATAAAAAAATATTATTCTATTACGTCAGTTCATTAAATATAAAATAATAATAAGATAAAATTAAATTAAATTTTTATTTTAAATTCATTATGATAGATTAATACGCACAATAACTTCTAAACATTATGAAATTGTTCAAAGATACAAAGAAACAAATATTTGACAATAAAATTGTTCATAATTTTTACATTCACATTATTATATTTGTCAAAAATTGTGTAAGAAATACCACATGGTAGTTTAATAACACGATTTAAATCGTGTAAGAGTAAACTAGAATTTATCCAAAAAAGTAATATACATAAAATTATATAAAAAAAATATTTGATTCACCGACGATATTTAAATTATGACACATAGTAAAAATAATATTTTTTAAATTTTTTTATTATATGTTATAATTTGAATATTGCTAATAAATAAAAAAATTATCCACCGATAATAAACTAAATATCAACTCAAATTTTATATGTTAACACTGTTTACTTCTGCTTAATCTATTTTCATTTTTTGTCATTAGATTGCACAAGCTTGTAGGCCTCTCGTTGAACAGGCTGGGTTCTGGGAATCAGTTCGGGCACTCGCGCGAGGCTACGACAAAATCATGGGGATGCTCCTTTTCGTGCCAGTTGATCTGTTGACCTGGTTCCCAGGTGTTTCAAAGTTCTAAACACCAATACTGTTTAACCAAGCATTCCGTGGATGCTCATGGATTTCTCATATCCTCGGTGGACATAGAAGGGATGCCCCTCCACCAACACAGTGTTATTCTAATTTTGTGCGAAGTCTCTCTTCTTCTTTTTTGGCAATCCATATGTGCATTTATTGATGGAAGCAACTTTAAGAGTTAATGTTCAAGCACTAGAAGAATTGATGGAAGCGACTAACATTTAATGTGCCAAAAATAAATTATTAATTGCTAAAGTTTCTGAAGTTATAATATCATTGGTTTTTCTCTATCAACTTCCCTAATTTATAATAATTTATCATACTTTTTTTTTGTTTTAGAGATTGGTATGGTAGTTCTTTCATAATACTCTTATCTCATGCACTACTTCTCTACTTTCTCATGCACTACTTCCTTTTTTTTAGAGAAAAATGAAGAGTTTTGTAGCGTGGGTTCAATAGCTAAGACAAAACATGAAATAGATTTTCTTTAGTACCATAAAGAAACCATCTTTTTTTTCTTCTTTTCCAGAAATACCAAATTTACCACTTAATTAAATACACACAATAAACCATCTAAGTTGGGAGACTTAAAAATAGAAAAATTAGGACTCAAATTTATTACAATACATTTAACTACAAATCACATAAATGTCTTCATTATTAAACTAGTTAAAATTACTGTTTAATTAAATGGGTAAAAAGCAAAATTTATGCATACGTTGTGATGATTGAAATTTAAATCGAGTAAATTATATTTACTTTTTATGATTTTTCGAAAATAATCTATAATCACTTTTTTTTAATTTTATTTATATAAAAATATTTTTTTTATTCATAAAATTGTTATAAAATTTATATTTTATGTATTTTTATTTTAAAAACTTATAAATAATTTAATTCAATATGACACAAATCATTAAAAAATTAATTAATATTTATAAAAACTTATAACAATAGAATTTAGTAAAAACTTTTTAAAATTTGAAAGAATATAAATGTAAATTTTATAAATTTTAAAAAGATTTTTATCGTAATTTAAAATTAAAAGAAATATAAGTAAAATTTTTATAAATTTTAATATATATATATATATATATATATATATATATATATATATATATATATATATATATATATATATATATATATATATATATATATATATATATATATATATAATTTACTCTTAAAAAAATTTTAATAAATAATAGAGCAAAAATTTAAACTTAAAAAGTCAGATAAATTATCTGGGTCTTTCACTATTAGTTAAAACCGGATCAACGTCGGAGTATTGCCATAGCCTTTTGGTAAAAAAAATGATATAAAGTAAAAGACTATTTGTAATAACCCTCAACTAATAAAACCTTTGAAGGTTAAGTATAAATAATTTGAAACAAAGAAAGTTGAGAACAATGTAAAATTTTAGAGCGTTTTCGACCTTTTTTTCTGACCTTTCGTCACTCATATAATCATAACTCTCTCATATTAAATCTAAATTAAGTAATTCCAATTTCTAATGAAAGATAAGACATATATCTACAACTTTGATGTTGGGAACTTTTGCAAATTCCGTGAATATCATAGTGAGACGAGGCAAAAATCGAAGTGTAGTGTGGTCTGGACCTTTGCTCACTATTTTATGCATAACTCCTTCATATAAACTCCAAATTAGGTGATTCAAGTGGCTATGGAAAGCTAAGAGAAAGGGATACAACTTTCATGTTGGACATTTTGTCAAATTCAGCGAAATGGAGTTCGCCGCGGCGAGAATGATACGGTATTTTTTTCCCAAGAGCATGAATTTCTGATTTCGAATCTGGCCGCGGCGAAAATCGAGGCTCGCCGCGGCGAGAATTAGTTCGCCGGCGGCGAGATTCGTCTGATAGTTATTTTTGGCGGACCCCCCCCCCCTTTTCTTCATTTTCTCTTTCATCTGAACCCTAATTCTCTCTCTCTAAAATTTTTCTCCAACTTCTCTCTAAGATATCTCATGATCCGGACGTCCGATTTGAGCAAGTAAGGTATCGTTGGACTCGTGGGAAGAAGAGCTACAAATCCCACCGATCAATTTCGCCGGAAAGTCGCCGGAAGGTCGCCGGAAAATCTCGTGAATAGTACCTCCAAAGGTAAAACTCCGTTTAATCGCGTTTTAGGCTTCGTTTTACCGAATTTCTTTCCATAGATAGTCTTAGAATTAGTTTCTATACAGCATATAGGGTTTTTAGGTTTCGGCATGAATAGTGTTCCGGCGAGTGAATAGTGTTTTCTGGTGTGAATAGTGACTTTTAGAGTTTTCTAATTTTCATGTTATGGCTATATTTTCTAGGTTGTTGAGCCATCACGAGGTGAAATTCTCGTTGTTGGACTCCTAGTAAGGTGAGTGGGTTTTTCATACTATAACGCATGTTTTAGGAATTTGATTTATAACTCTCTCGTATGATTTTAACTAGTTGGAATGTATGTTAAATTGTTTTACCGCTTTGAAAACCAATATGTTCCAACCATGTTAGAAATTGTAAATTTCAATCCTAGTTGAACCCTAGGTATGCAGGGCAAGCATCTAGACTATTAATTCTCCATTTGAGCTAGATTTATAGAAATGCGAACTTAGTCATAGAAATGAACTAAGTTAGCCATGAAATGATTTGATGCATGATGAGCATCTATGTGACGTCTACGGACGATCTATGTTTAAAAGGGAAAATTTATGATTGTAAAGGTCTCCGTGGGAATTCATGGATGAGATATATTTTAAAATAGAGTTTTATGCATGAAAAGAGCTAGATGGAGAATTATAGCTTTATTGTAAAGTTATTGAAATGTTTTACTTTAAACTCTCTGAATAGCATATTTCAAATGTTTTCTATTGGAGGGACCCTTTTAGATCACTGTTAGCTAGCCGCAGGTAGTGCTAGCCTTGGTGCACCATGATCATGTTAAGGCTTCGGCCTAGGATACTGTGACGGGCATATGACTGCCTAAGACACAGGGATTTAGGGTAGACTTATGTCTATGCCTACAGTGATTACCATACCCATTGCTATGTGCTTGGGAAATTTAGGGTAGACTTATGTCTATGCCTACAGTGATTGCCATACCCATTGCTATGTGCTTGGGGAAAATTTAGGGTGGACTTATGTCTACGCCTACAGTGATTGCCATACCCATTGCTATGTGCTTGGGGAAGATGATAGATCTGCTAGGAAAGACCTCCAATAAATTAGTGCATTTTTCTTAAAGATTAAATATTTCTAAAATACCTCATTCACCATTGTTATTGTATAAGTATCTTCATTTATTACTTACCATGCATAATTGATTTGTTTACAGTTATTGATTTAATCATGTTTTATCATTTGAACTGTTTAGCATTCTTTCAATAAATTACAGTTAAATGTTTAATGTTTTCTATACCTTGATTTCAATTATTTAATTCATTGCGAAACACTCGTGCTTAGTTTGCCCTGTTTTTGTTATAGTATGATTTATCCATTCACTGAGATGTGGTAATCTCACCCCTCTTCTGTTTTCTCCCCACAGATAGTCAAAGAAACATTGATCCAGCTACAGCTCCATAGGAGGCTAACTATAGCATTGGTGAGCTCCAGTTTGGGCAAAACTCCATTGTAATGGTTGTACAGTTTAAGTTTATGTCTAGTGTATCTCCATGAACATACAGGCAGGATCCTCGCTTCTTGTGTTGTTTGAAAAATGGTTTTAAGTTTTGCAACAATGTTTGTACTATGAGGCCATGGGCCAAGTTGAATCAAGGATGTTGGATTCATAAGATATATATATATATATATACAGTATTTTCTGATATTGGATGTGGCGTATGTGGCCAGTTATATTTATTATATATTGGATTGTGTGCTGAATGGTTGTGCATGCTATGTGTTAGGCTTACGGCTAGGGGGAAACCCTTATGCCGTGCCGGTCATGTGTTCCATCATTTGGGGCCGTGACAAAGTTGGTATCAAAGCATTAGGTTTCCCTGTGTTTATGGAGTAACGGACCTTTAGGTAGGACTTTGAGTATGGGTATGAATCCGGACATGCTTATACTCACGGTGCTGCTAAAGGGGTTCGATAGGATGTTGTCTTTTTGTTTAAGTAAGTCAGTTTATAGTATGCTATGTTGGCATGGTTAAGTGATGGTTGGGCTATCTCTATTTTGTAGCGAGATGCCACCAAGAACGAGATCAAAGGTTAGGCAACCCGCGGTTCAAGAGCAGATGGCTGAAGAGTCTGCTCAGTCCGCAGTACCCGTGCCTAGAGGCCGAGGTAGAGGTCGTGGCAGAGGCCGAGGCAGAGGTCGTGGCAGAGGCCGACCTAGAGCCAGTGCAAGAGGCAGTGGCAGGGGTGTAAGGGCTGCTGAAGCAGCCGAACAAGCTGAGTTAACCAGTGAGCAAGCTGAGACTCCCAGGACGGGAGAAATGTCTTCTCACCCCCGGGATGATGTGATAGCCCAGATGCTGGTAACCATGCAGGGTATGCATCGGGCAATAGAGAATCTAGCCGAGAGAAGGGATGGGCAAGATAGAAGGGATCCACAACAGCCCGAAACTGCTACCTCCGTTCCAGAACCAGTTAGGTCCGTGGAGCGGCAGGTGAGACCCGCTGAGAGGGAAGTGGAACTATCTGAATTCCTGAAGCTAAAACCGCCAATCTTCAAGGGGTTGTTAGCTAGTGAAGATCCCCAGGAGTTTATAGAGGGTACTGAGAAGATCTGCGAGGTTCTTAAGTGTTCAGAGATCCGCTCAGTAGAGTTGGCGTCTTTCCAGTTGTCTGTTATAGCACAGGTATGGTTCAAGACCCTGATGTGCGGAAGGGGAGCTACAGCGCCACCTTTGAGATGGCCAGAGTTCAAGGAAGTCTTCATGGAGAGGTTTGTGCCTCAGAGTATCCGGGATGCCAAGTGTCAAGAGTTTGTGGAGTTGAAGCAGACTCCCGGTATGTCAGTCACGGAGTATGACTACCGCTTCACACAGCTGATGCCGTATGCACCGCACATGGTCCCTACTGAAAGGGACATGATCAAGAAGTTTATTCAGGGGTTGATGCCAGCATTGTTTAAATCAGTTGCACCCCAGATGAAGCAGTTTCCTAACTATGCAGAGGCTGTGGACTGTGCAAGAATGATGGAGACTAGACATTTGGCTGATGTCGAGAGTGCCAAGCTGAGGAAGAGGGATAGAGACGGGAGCTCCAAAGGAGGGCAAAGTTCTCATTCCCAAGGAACCTGATTCCAAGGCCAGCAGCGCCCAGTACCACAGAATGTTGGGAACCCCAACCAGAGACCAGATGCAAGTGGTAGGCTAGGTCTTAGCCAGGGAAACACCAGGTATCCAGGTCAACAAGGACCAAGACCCATTCAGCAGAACAGGCCACGATGCCTGTTGTTGTTTTAATTAAAACTCGCAAGTGCACGAATCTATTGGAGTATAGATTTAGTGGTATGCAAGGTCGATCCCACAGAGATTGCCAATTGAGAGAAAATTCTAATATAGATCCAAAATAAATACTTCTAACCTAGTTCCCGATGTCTTGTTTTGTGAGAGGAATATTGAACAAAATATGCAAAGAACTAATATACTGAAATTAAATGAAGATGTATTCAAGGTAAAGAAGCATGCTAAGGTTAGGGGATCCACTCTTGGTATATCGAATAAAAATAAATTTAACTCTTTTAGTACTCAATTAGAATCTTTACACGAATAAAGTTCTAATCGGATGATATGTTAATTTAAGCTCAACTTTGTTTATACATGACTTATATTTACCTCCTTTCTAATAATTAAGACATTCTTGTAAAATGGATTCAAGCGTACATTGTGCCAATCACCGTATTGTCTACAATAAATCAAGAGTGATTCAAGTATTTATTGTGCCAAAAATTGTCTACAATGTATCAAGGTTCACACTTTACAAGATTAAAAATACAAAGATGCAAAAGATAACTTGTAAATGGATTCAAGCATAAATTGTACCAATCATTATATTGTCTACAATAAATCAAGATTGATTCAAGCATTTATTGTGCCAAAGATTGTCTACAATATATCAAAATTCACATTTTACAAGATTAACTTATGCAAAAAATGAAAGGTAGAAAATTAATTCACATAACAAAATAAAATGAAATAGAATCGGTGGCAAAGCCAACCAATAGTAAAATAAAATAAAGTAGGTGGCAAAGCCAACCATGAAAATAATCAGAGATAGGCGGTCTAATAAAACCAGCCAATAACATAACAAGAAATCGGCGGTATGATAAAACCAGCCATTAAGAAATAATTATGAGAAAAGAAATAGGAAGGTAAATACAATATCAAAGATAAACATTAAGATTAAGAGTTAGATAAATTATTATTCTCATACCAAGAGTTTTACCCTTTCACCTTATCATTAGGAGATTAGTTCTCCATAATCAAGGCAAGAAAGTGAAATGAAAGATGAAGAAACATGATAATATTACGAAAGAAAATGAAAAATACAATATGTCTAAAGAGAGAATAACATTACAAGTTCGTAGAATTCCAACAAAGCGTTCCCAAGCTCTATCCAAAGCTCTCCAAAAACTCCCTAACTCACCCCTCAAGCCCTCTATTTATAGATACAATTAAGTGTGGTTGGTGTGGTAATTGTCAAACTTGTTAGGTAGGAAGTTGTACAAAGTTGACAATTTGAATTCCATATGTGCACCGAAATTGATCCTTGCATATCGTCTTGAAAACCGCCGAATTTTCTGACTTCATCAACACGAAAGTTGTAGACAATTTCATTAGCTTTCCGTCAAGACAAATTTTGGACAAATTGGATACGTAATGTGTGAGTTATGGTCAAAATACTAGAGCAAAGTCGGGCTGGACTGCAGCAGTAGTCAGATTCTCTTCTAGCCCACTTTTGGCCCTTTTAATGTCCGTATTTTCTGACCACTTGAACATGAAAGTTGTACCCAATTGTGTCAGCTACACACCTACCAAATTGCATACATATTGGATATGTATTTTCAGAGATATGGCCCAAGTACTACAGCAAGGTTGGGCTGGACTGCAACCAGCAAACATATTCTCAACATTGGGTGCTTTGCCTTGAATCTTTATGTTTTAGTTCTTTTGGAAATGTGATCATAAATCAAGAATAAATTTGTGCATATATCCATTAGGATGCGTCTCAAGAGACAATATGATAATGCTCCTTACTCAGTCATCCTTAATGAATTTGTTTTATCTGCTTGATTTATAGACATCATTTCCAAAGAACCACAATTTAACTCTGATTCCTCCAATTAAGTCCATTTTCTACTCTTCTCTCCATCTGTAAGAAAGACACAAAACTAAAGACAAGTAAGGGAGATTTATGCTTAATTATGGCAAAAGATAAGATGAAAATATTTAATTTATGAGTATAAAACTCACTCATCAAATACCCCCAGACTTAATCTTTTGCTTGTCCTCAAGCAAAACACACAAACTTTAAAATTCAAATGATGAGTGAGTGATGAATTGTTTTTGACTTACTAAGCATTCCTCAAGGATCTAAAATGTGCAACCAAGAAAAATATCAGAATCCCAAAGTTATGTAGAACTTTTATTCAAATACAACATATGGTTTACTCTTGAATCCCAAGTGTGTGTGTGTAGTAGTCTTATGACATTGGACTTTTTGCATTCAAATAAATTTATGTAATCAAATATTTAAAACAGATCTCTAGATATATGCATTTGAGACTCCATAAGCTTATTTTTCATGTCACTCTCCACTAATGTAGACTAATCATAACATTTAAGATCATTAGGACTTTCATTAGGCTTGTAATGTATGGCACAGGTTAAAGGTGGATAAAATGATATGAATGAAAGCTCAACTCACTCTTCGACGTACATAATCATTTAAAGCCTCCCAAATACTTTTGATATTATACTGTGAATTCTATCTCCAACCTTTTCATCATCCTTACATTTATTTGCTCATACTATTTTTTTTTTTTGAATATAAACACCCCCAAACTTATTTATTTAGGGAGTATTAACTTTCTTTCTTCTTTTTTTTTTCTTTTTTTTTTCTCTTCTTTTTTTTTTTAAACTTCTACCATCCACCCTTGAATCATAACTTTTCAAATGATCATGCCTGTGAGTGAAAGGTAAGAGTTAGACATATTATTATTTAAAGGCTAGATAGAAATATAGGTGTTCAAGAAAGGATAAATATAAGCTCAAAATAGGTTGCTAGGGATATCATCATGTATAGGTTGGTTTGAAAGGCTCAAACGATTCCAAAAATGCCTAATTCATTTCTTAAATGGAGAGTAGTCTAGGATTTCGCCTCAAGTGACAATCGAATAAGTTCTAGAGTCTTATGAGATCAATTAACATATCTAAATCACATAAATTTTTTTCTGAATAAACAATCAGTCAAATGTAAAAGACTAAGTGCACCAGATATTAGGATTCTCAAATAAAACATAAGTTACATTAGAGTTCAAGTTCACACATAACACCCAGAACTCATCAATGTTTCAAAGGTTACAAGCATTTTAAACCATTTTCATCATTGGTGCTAGCTTTGCCTAATCCCAAAACATCACTCAATTTTTATTTTTTATTTTTTTTTGAAAGATGAAGAAACACAAAATAAACAATAAAGATTAAAAGAGATATTACCTGGAAGGAGATCTAAGAAAAGATGAACCTGCAACAAACTAAACAGAAAATACAAATTTACTCAAGCAAATAAAAGGTATTACAAATGAAGATTTAAGTCCAGTTTGCGCTTTCTGCGATGTTCTGTTGTCCACTCTATTTGAGCTATAACTGGATCAGGTACATGAACAAATGCTTGTAACGCATCAATCAGCTCGTCAGTATTTGAGGCCGAGATGAGAATCCGACGTGCTGAGTGCGCGATAAACCTTTGTTCTACAGCATGATCAAGAAAAGACAACAAACCATCAAAGAAATTGTTAACATTCAACAAACCTATGGGTTTATGGTGCATGTTCAGTTGTGCCCAAGTGACGATTTGAAAAATTTCCTCTAGAGTACCAAAACCTCCAGGTAAGGCAATGAAGGCGTCAGCGTTGCACATCATTTTAGCAATTCGTTGATGCATGGAGGATACCCTACATTCCTCCCCAATTGTTTTTCCTACTATGTTTGATGCAGCTAGAGCTGTAGGAATAATACCAAGAACTTGGCATCCTCCTAGATATGCAGATCCAGACACACTCCCCATTAACCCTCGACAACCTCCACCATACACTAAATGAATCTTTCTCTTGGCTAGTACCATACCCAAAGTGTGTGCTGCTTTTACATATTCTCCATTTTTCCCAGGACTAGAACCACAAAAGACACAAATATTACGAAAGTGACGAACTGTGATTCCTTCCATATCTGCACTCACCTTGACTTTGATTATGAGGATGAAGATAATGAGGTGCGCATTTATAAGACTCAAATAAGGGCATACTTGTAATAGCTATGTGCATAGGCCAGGGGCATAATTTCCATAGCTATAAGAGTAGGCCGAAAAATGTCAGCTAAATTAAAGGTGAAAAATTCAAAAATGACGGCACGCATGTATATGTACAGTAGTTGTGATTGTGGCTCACATCTTCCTCTGGTTTTACGTCCAGTAACGGCTTAAACGCCCTCTATGGGTCGAGGATATGCTTCCCATCCAATTTTCTTATAAATTGGCAAACAGGGTCTTTTAACGTCAGATTCCCAAGACTGTACCGTTTATGTTCTTTTTTGAAATGGGGCCATAAACTGACAATACCGATATGCACAGGTCCACTAGGATGTGTCTCAAGAGACGTTGGATGATAGTCATCATCCAATGACTCTTTACTCAAGCCATCCTTAATGAACTTAATTTTGTCTTCCCGATTTACAGACACCCAACCCAAAGAACGGCAACGTTTGTTACAAGTTTCACGTCCACATTTGTAACAAACACCCATTCGTTTAGCTCTGCGCTTTTTAGCAAAACTACTTTTTCCTAAACTAGGCATGTAAGAGATGAAATCATTTGCAGACTCACCTGATAACCGTACCTTAGCTTCAATCAGCCAACGAATATCAGCAGGTATTCCCATGATCATCATTAACCTCAATCTTTCAACCCGTGCTTTGTAAATTTTTGTCAATGCATTGGGTGGAAGAGAAGGAAAATGATTTTTCAATTGTACGAGAATGTCCTCCATTATCGACTCAAAATTTTTTTTTTTTTTTTTTTTTGAAAAAGCAAAAGCAACAAAGGGAGGGAAAACAATAGAAAATCAAAAGAAGATAACACTGAAGGGAAAAATTAATGCAAGTTAAATAAAGAAAGATCTTACCTAGATAACGTGCACGATGACTTTTAACAACAAAAGCAAATCAATCCTTGTAGACAGGATCACGCAAAGGTGTCTCCTCTATCTCTGGATTTGGTAATTCCAAAAATGCTTCCAATCTTTGACCATTTATTTTAAACACATCACCGTTCTTGGGGTTTTCAATCTTTACTGCACCATGTGGGTAAACAGTATGAACAACAGATGGCAGTGGAACTGACTCAAAAGGTGAGACTTTTTCTTTTTTGGCTTTCCATTTATCAGTATCCATTAGTGGAGTTGTCTCTAACAAAGAGTCTACTTCACGAACTAGATAATCCTCATTTTTATCCTTATCGAAATGAATCAAATATTTTTCTAGATGATCATTACTAAAGGAGTCTAAAAATGAATCAGAAATGGCACTTTCAATTAGGTTGACCTCACATAAATCATCCATGTCCACAGGTTGATGAGAGACATTGAAAACATTTAATTCCACAGTCATATTTCCAAAAGATAAATTCAAAATTCCATTTCGACAATTAATGATTGCATTGGATGTTGCCAAAAATGGTCTACCCAAAATGACTGGAATTTGTGTCTCTGTATTCTCAACAGGTTCAGTGTCAAGAACAATGAAATCTACTGGAAAGTAGAATTTATCAACCTTAATGAGCACATCCTCTATGACACCTCTAGGAATTTTTGTAGACCTATCAGCTAACTGAAGGGTCACTGGTGTAGGTTTCAGTTTTCCTAACCCAAGTTTCTCATACACAGAGTAAGGCAGCAGATTCACACTTGCTCCTAGATCAAGTAAGGCTCTGTTAATCACATGGTCACCTATAATACAAGAAATTGTAGGACAACCTGGATCTTTGTACTTGACAGGAGTTTTTTGCTGAATTATAGAACTCACTTGTTCAGTCAAAAATGCCTTTTTTGGAACATTAGTTTTCCTTTTCACCATACAAAGATCTTTCAAAAATTTTGAGTAAGCGGGTACTTGTTTGATAGCGTCCAAAAAAGGGATGTTAATGCTTACTTGCTTAAACACCTCGAAAATGTCACTATACTGAGTACCTTTCTTATTTGATGCAAGTCTTTGAGGGAAAGGAGCTTTGGGGGCATAAGAAATCTGTTCACTTTTCTTTTCATTTGAGTCATTGGTTTGAGACTCATGTTGACTCTGTTCTTTATTTTCTGGCATGTGAACATGATTATCGATGACCTTTCCAGATCTAAGGGTTGTCACAGACTTTACTTCTTCCTCAAGATTTGCTGATGATCCTACTTCATATTGACCCTTAGGATTTGGAACAGGTTGACTGGGGAATTTTCCTTTTTCTCTTTCTCCTACAGCACTGGCTAATTGACCCAATTGTGTTTCAAGCTTGGAAATAGCTTGAGTGTGAGATTGCAAGATTTGTTGGGTCGATTGCATGAACTGTTGCAAGGTATCCTCCAAAGAAGGTTTTCTTTGTTGTGGTACCCCGAAAGGAGGAGCATGATGAGGAACTTGAGGGTATGAATTAGAAGGGGCAAATTGTTGCCCACTTTGATTCATTGCAGGTTGATTTTGCCTCCATGAGAAATTTGGATGATTCCTCCAATTTGGATTATATGTGGGTGCAAATGGGCTATCTGATGACTTCCCATAAGTTTGAAGAGAATTAGCTTGCTCAGAGAATGCCTCTTGGTAAGCTGGTATAGATGGACAAGATTGTGCAATGTGAGCTGTACTAGAACATAAGGCACATGCCTCTATCCTAGTATTGGTAGAAGGGTTTAAAGTGTGGCTTAAAGTTAAAGCTTCTACCTTTCTGGTCAAGCTAGCTAAGGCAATTCTCACATCTGTATCATCACTCACTTCATAAAGTCCTCCCTTTTTTTGTATTTGAGACTTTTTATCCCTGGGATCTATGCAGTTCCAATGCTGAGAATTTTCAGATAAAGATCCTAAGGATTCCCAAGCTTCCCCCTCATTCAATTGTAAAAATCTCCCACCATGCATGCTTTGGATCATTTGACGGTTTGATGAAGTTAAACCATCATAGAAATATTTCACCAATCTCCAAGTTTCAAAACCATGATGAGGACATTTCAGAAGAAGATCATTAAATCTTTCCCAACATTCAAAAAATTGTTCACCCTCTTTTTGACAAAAATCAGAAATTTCTCTCCTAAGGGCATCAGTTTTAGACATAGGGAAAAATTTTGCCAGAAACTTATTTACTAATTGATTCCAACTAGTTATAGTTCCTGTAGGAAGGGAGTTCAACCAGGCTTTAGCTTTATCTTTCAATGAAAATGGAAACATTCTAAGCCTGATTGATTCATCATTGAAATTCTGAAAGCGAAAAGTCGAGCAGATTTCAAGAAACTCTTTAATGTGCATGTAGGGATCTTCTCTTTCCATACCATAAAATGATGGTAAAAGTTGGAGTATGGCCGGTTTGAGTTCAAAATGAGTTGCAGTAGTTTGGGGTAAAACTATGCAAGATGGAGTATTGGCTATGACAGGTGAGAAGTACTCCATAAGAGTTTTATTATGCACAACTTGTTCTTCCATTTTTAATGGTGATCCAGCAGAATCTAATGTCTCTATTGTACACTCAATGGTTGACCCTAAACTTTTCCTAACCAACCGCTTATCTTTATCACGTTTCCAAGCACACATAAACTAAAAAAATTGCTTCCTAATTATGAAAAAGTATATAACTACACAACGGCTACAACATGCAAATACCACAAAATAAAAATCACAAAATTATACAAACTCCTTTTTTTTTTCAAAGTGTTAGTAATAATGGGTAGTATTTAATCGGTAGACTCCCAGGAAAATATGGAGGAATCACAATGGTTTCTCTTAAAACCCATACTCCTTAGGCGCTTTTAGCCTTGTTGACAGAATCAACCAATTTTATACACCCAAATTACTACACCAATTTTCAAGAAACAATTCTAAAGAAAATTTTCTATACACAGAATAAACAAATGTTCTAACTATAACTAGTGGAAGAAAAGTACTTACCTGGATCCAAATAGCTTTTCCGTCGCAATCCCCGACAACGGCGCCAAAAACTTGTTGTTGTTTTAATTAAAACTCGCAAGTGCACGAATCTATTGGAGTATAGATTTAGTGGTATGCAAGGTCGATCCCACAGAGATTGCCAATTGAGAGAAAATTCTAATATAGATCCAAAATAAATACTTCTAACCTAGTTCCCGATGTCTTGTTTTGTGAGAGGAATATTGAACAAAATATGCAAAGAACTAATATACTGAAATTAAATGAAGATGTATTCAAGGTAAAGAAGCATGCTAAAGTTAGGGGATCCACTCTTGGTATATCGAATAAAAATAAATTTAACTCTTTTAGTACTCAATTAGAATCTTTACACGAATAAAGTTCTAATCGGATGATATGTTAATTTAAGCTCAACTTTGTTTATACATGACTTATATTTACCTCCTTTCTAATAATTAAGACATTCTTGTAAAATGGATTCAAGCGTACATTGTGCCAATCACCGTATTGTCTACAATAAATCAAGAGTGATTCAAGTATTTATTGTGCCAAAAATTGTCTACAATGTATCAAGGTTCACACTTTACAAGATTAAAAATACAAAGATGCAAAAGATAACTTGTAAATGGATTCAAGCATAAATTGTGCCAATCATTATATTGTCTACAATAAATCAAGATTGATTCAAGCATTTATTGTGCCAAAGATTGTCTACAATATATCAAAATTCACATTTTACAAGATTAACTTATGCAAAAAATGAAAGGTAGAAAATTAATTCACATAACAAAATAAAATGAAATAGAATCGGTGGCAAAGCCAACCAATAGTAAAATAAAATAAAGTAGGTGGCAAAGCCAACCATGAAAATAATCAGAGATAGGCGGTCTAATAAAACCAGCCAATAACATAACAAGAAATCGGCGGTATGATAAAACCAGCCATTAAGAAATAATTATGAGAAAAGAAATAGGAAGGTAAATACAATATCAAAGATAAACATTAAGATTAAGAGTTAGATAAATTATTATTCTCATACCAAGAGTTTTACCCTTTCACCTTAGCATTAGGAGATTAGTTCTCCATAATCAAGGCAAGAAAGTGAAATGAAAGATGAAGAAACATGATAATATTACGAAAGAAAATGAAAAATACAAGATGTCTAAAGAGAGAATAACATTACAAGTTCGTAGAATTCCAACAAAGCGTTCCCAAGCTCTATCCAAAGCTCTCCAAAAACTCCCTAACTCACCCCTCAAGCCCTCTATTTATAGATACAATTAAGTGTGGTTGGTGTGGTAATTGTCAAACTTGTTAGGTAGGAAGTTGTACAAAGTTGACAATTTGAATTCCATATGTGCACCGAAATTGATCCTTGCATATCGTCTTGAAAACCGTCGAATTTTCTGACTTCATCAACACGAAAGTTGTAGACAATTGCATTAGCTTTCCGTCAAGACAAATTTTGGACAAATTGGATACGTAATGTGTGAGTTATGGTCAAAATACTAGAGCAAAGTCGGGCTGGACTGCAGCAGTAGTCAGATTCTCTTCTAGCCCACTTTTGGCCCTTTTAATGTCCGTATTTTCTGACCACTTGAACATGAAAGTTGTACCCAATTGTGTCAGCTACACACCTACCAAATTGCATACATATTGGATATGTATTTTCAGAGATATGGCCCAAGTACTACAGCAAGGTTGGGCTGGACTACAACCAGCAAACATATTCTCAACATTGGGTGCTTTGCCTTGAATCTTTATGTTTTAGTTCTTTTGGAAATGTGATCATAAATCAAGAATAAATTTGTGCATATATCCATTAGGATGCGTCTCAAGAGACAATATGATAATGCTCCATACTCAGCCATCCTTAATGAATTTGTTTTATCTGCTTGATTTATAGACATCATTTCCAAAGAACCACAATTTAACTCTGATTCCTCCAATTAAGTCCATTTTCTACTCTTCTCTCCATCTGTAAGAAAGACACAAAACTAAAGACAAGTAAGGGAGATTTATGCTTAATTATGGCAAAAGATAAGATGAAAATATTTAATTTATGAGTATAAAACTCACTCATCAATGCCCTATCTGTGGCAACCATCACTTGGGTCAGTGCCGCAGGGAGATGATTGTTTGCTATCATTGCAACCAACCTGGACACATGAAGAGGGACTGTCCCCAGTTGTATGGCTCAAGCCAAGGGCCAACTCGACCGGCTTTACTACCAACCCCAGTGGCAGCTCAGCCTATAAGGACTATACCGGGCCAAGCAAGTAGCAGAGGTACTGGTAGGGGGATGATGGGCCGAGGTCAAAACCAAGCAGGCCGAGGTGAACCGAGGATTTTTACTCTTACCGGGCAGGATGCACAAGCTTCAAATGCGGTCATGACAGGTACTCTTTCGGTTTGCCTACATGAAGCATATGTTTTGTTTGACCCCGGGTCTACATATTCCTATGTCTCCCCTAGTTTTGTTAAGAGTTTGGGTAAAGATCCGATTAGGATGGATGCCCCTTTCTTTGTAACCACCCCGGTCGGTGATTATTTGCCAGTAGAGCATGTATGCAAGTCATGTAAAGTGACAGTGGGTGATAGGGAGACATCTGCTGATTTGATCATCCTAGACATGGTCGACTTTGATGTAATCCTAGGAATGGATTGGTTGGCAGCATGCTATGCTACCTTGGATTGCTATGAGAAGGCAATCAAGTTCAACTTTCCAAGTGAAGTTCCTTTCCGGTTCCAGTGTGATCGAAGTAAAGCTCCAAGTAACCTGATTTCAATCTTGGGTGCTCAGAAGATGTTGAAGAAGGGATGCCAGGGATACTTGGCATATGTTAGATATGTGGATGGGAAGGTACCGGATGTAGACAAGATGGCAGTGGTACGAGAATTCCTGGATGTCTTCCCAGAAGAGTTGCCAGGATTACCTCCTGAACAGGAGATAGAGTTTGGTATCGACCTTATTCCAGAGGCTCGACCAATTTCTATACCGCCTTACAGGATGGCACCCACAGAGCTTAAGGAGCTAAAGAGTCAGTTGTAGGATTTGTTGGATAAGGGCTTCATCAGGCCGAGTACTTCTCCATGGGGTGCTCCGGTCCTTTTTGTGAAGAAGAAAGACGGATCTTTGCGACTTTGCATTGACTATTGGCAACTGAATAAGCTAACGGTGCGCAATAATTACCCTTTGCCCAGGATTGATGATTTGTTCGATCAACTTCAAGGAGCGAAATGTTTCTCCAAGATTGATCTGAGGTCAGGGTATCATCAGTTGAGGATCAAGAAGGAAGATATTTCCAAGACGGCTTTTAGGACCCGTTATGGTCATTATGAGTTTTTGGTTATGTCTTTTGGACTAACTAATGCACCAGCTGCTTTTATGGACTTGATGAACAGGGTGTTCAAGCCATTCTTAGATCAGTTTGTCATTGTGTTCATTGATGACATCTTGGTTTATTCTAAAGACCATGAGGAGCATGAACAGCACCTACGGGTCATTCTGCAGATCTTGAGGGATCAGCAGCTGTATGCCAAACTCTCTAAGTGTGAGTTCTGGTTGGACAGCGTTATGTTTCTGGGGCATGTAGTCACGAAGGATGGCATTGAAGTAGACCCCGAGAAGGTAGAGGCAGTACAGCAGTGGCCTCGACCCGCTAGTGTAACAGAGATCCGAAGTTTCTTGGGTCTAGCAGGGTATTATTGGAGGTTCATCAAGGATTTCTCCAGGATTGCTGCTCCTTTGACCAGATTAACCAGGAAGGGAGTTAAGTTTGAATGGTCGGATGCATGCGAAGAAAGTTTCCAGACCTTGAAGAAGTGTCTAACCACAACCCCAGTCCTAACTATCCCAACGGGCACTGGAGGATACTCAGTATACTGTGACGCCTCAAGGGTGGGCTTGGGTTGTGTGTTAATGCAGAATGGGCATGTTGTAGCCTATGCATCTAGGCAGCTCAGGAAGCACGAACAGAACTATCCTACACATGATCTGAAGATGGCGGCAGTGGTCTTTGCCTTGAAGATTTGGAGGCACTATCTCTATGGTGAATCCTGTGAGATTTACACGGACCACAAGAGTCTCAAGTACATCTTTCAACAAAGAGATCTTAACTTGAGACAGAGGAGGTGGATGGAGTTGGTGAAGGACTATGACTGCACTATCTTGTACCACCCAGGCAAGGCCAATGTGGTAGCTGATGCTTTGAGCAGAAAGTCAATGGGGAGTTTAGCCCATATCACCCTACTCCGGAGGCCGTTGATAAGGGATATTCATCGGCTAGAAGGTGAAGGGATGCGCTTTGAAGTGAAGGAGCCAGGGGTGTTGTTAGCCCACATGCAACTACACTCTCCACTGGTTGAGCAGATTAAGGCAGATCAGGACAAGGATGCTGAGCTGTGCAAACTCAAGGATGAATCTAGAAATAATCAGACTTCTGAATTCAGCGTGGATACTGAAGGAGTGTTAAGATATGGGAAGCGCTTATGTGTACCCGATGTGGATCGCTTGAGGAAGCATATTTTAGAGGAGGCACATCAATCAGCCTATACTATCCACCCAGGAACAAATAAGATGTACAGTGACCTCAAGGACTTGTATTGGTGGAATGGGATGAAGAAGGATGTAGCAAACTTTGTGGCTCAATGCTTAGTTTG